>OY731403.1:29822252-30392252 GCA_963425845.1 Sphenostylis stenocarpa
GCAAACTAATCCTCTTCTCTTTTATCTTAAGTGACCTTTGACCGCCACGAGTTGCCTTTGACTTCATTTTTTACTTCATCAAATCAACAAGATCTTTGCCAAAGTGAATAAGATCTTCATTACTTTCAGTGTTTTCATCCTTTGATTTGTTCAGAGGAGGTGTTCATCCCTAGTGGGATTCTAGGGAGGTGTTCATCCTTAGTGGGTTTCTAAGGAGGTGATTGTCTTTTTAATTAGTTTACTTTTTACTGGTTCTTCTGCTGAGATTGATTGTAATTTGTAAACTGAATTTGAAAGATAGTGAATGGGAAGTCACTCTTATATTAAGAGTTGACTGGGAACTGGATGTAGGGTTGGCTATACCTGAACCAGTATAAATCTCTGTGTGCTCTTCTCTTTCCCTTATCTCTCTCTTTTCCTGATTATATTATTGTTTCCGCTTTAACAAATTATTGACTCACAAATAAATTTTTAATTTGATATCTATTTTAATTTGTGCATCTATTCACCCCCTCTGGATGCCATTTGTCTAACAATTATAAATTTAATTCTCCAATAACTAATAATATTAACACATTTGTTAAATTAAAATTATTTATTTTAATTAATTATTTTGATTTTTTTAACAAATTTTTTTAAATAAAAACGATAAAACTTAAAATTAATTTCTAACTAAATCTTCACATATTTATGGTTAATAGTATATTATATTATTATGTTTAATTAAATTTTAAAATAAGTTCACTTAATCTTTACACTTTTATAAAAATACTAATATAAACTTAAAATATTTATCCAATTATTAAATTATTTAAGATATTAATATAAATTTGAAATATCAATTCAATAATTAAAATAATTTTAATTTTTTATAAATACACTGAAATACATTTTTATTAACATAAAAGTATATATATATATATATATATATATATATATATCAAAAAGAGACTAAATTAATAATTAATTTAATCAGTGATTATATATATAAAAGAGACTAAATTAATAATTACTTTAATGATCGATTTAGTGATCGAATCGATAATCAGATTCGATGACTAATTTAATAATTAATTTTAATTTTTTTTATTCACATACTAAATTAAAAAATAAAATAAAATAATTATATTACTAAATTATTTAATAAGTTAATAAACTATTTTTTAAAAATTTTATAATGTTATTAAATTTTTTATCAATTATTTTAAATTATTAAGTAGATTTATATTTAATATATTATTAAAATATTTTTAAAAAATATTTATATAAATAAAAAATGATCACTAATTTATAGATTATTTGTTTAGTGACTAAAATTTTAGTCACTAAATCAGTCACTAAATATAGAAAGAGAAATCAGTCACTGGTTCAGTTACTATTAGTAACTGAATTTTTTGGTCACTAATTTCGATCACTATTAACCATTTTTCTAGTAGTGATCGAATCAGTGACTGATTTGGTGACCGAATCAGTGACTGATTTCTCTGACTGAAATTTTAGTCACTAAATCAGTCACTAAATATAAAAGGGAAATCAGTCACTAATTCAGTTACTATCAGTGACTGAATTTTTCAGTCACTAATTTCGGTCACTATTATCCATTTTTCTAGTAGTGCCTCAGTTTTTGTTCGTAAACGCAAACATTCCGCTGCGCGATTCTAACAATATTTTGACCATAAATATCAAAAAAGGAGAAAAAAGAAGGCGTTGGTTTTAAATTTAGCCGTTATAATCAGAGTTAGGTAAGGGAGTTAGTTACGTGTGGGGAAGGTGTTAGCACCCCACAACGTCCCTTTTGGGTTCCCTATGATAGATTGATTCGAAAAATAAAGATCCTAAAGATTATGCTTTTACCCTATTTATTCATTGCAATATTTAAATAACTATCTACATGGTCCTAATATATAATGCACACAAAGGAAAATAGTAAATGAAAGTTATAAAAGAGAGAATAGAAAATAGAACCTCCGAAACGAGCTTTTATAAAATCTTGAAACTTGAGGAGGCTTTTTGGCGATCCCCTCGCTCTACAAAGACGCTCCTCCATTCAAAGGAAAAGAAAACTTCAACTCTTGAGTGTCTAAAAGATCATTCAGACTCTAGAATAATGGTCAGAGTCGTCTAGAGGTCTTAGTATGCCTTCCAGGTAGAGAGAAGAGTGTGAAAGTGTGTGAAAAATGGAGAAATAAGGTCCTATTTATAGGGAAATGTGTCAGGAAGTCCGGACGGCCGTCTAGCTTAAGTGGACGGTTGTCCATGGCTTAAAATAAGCATGGACGGTCGTCTGGTTATCATGGACGGCTGTCCATGGCTTAAAATAAGCATGGACGACTGTCTGGTCAACTTGGACGATCATCCGAGGCCTTCTGACAAAATTTTCAATTTTTATTTTCTCAGAAAACCCTCCTTATCCTAAATGGAACCTAGAAAATTCTATTAGGGGCTTATTGAAGCCTTGACCATCTTCGAAATGGAGGATTTCTGAACCTATTGCGAGGTCGAGCAAGATTTTAAGACTTCTTTTCTTCCCCAATTACTGTGAAATCAAGTAAGTACACTCCTCTCTCAACACTTCCATGGTTTAGGTCCGGAAAATTGAAGTGAAATGTGGTGCCTTGAACATATACTGCATAATATGCTTTGCATATTGATTATTGCTTAAAGAATGTGCATATATGTTGGAAAGCATGAGTTGGAATGAACATTATTGAACATGTTATGCATCTCCAAGATTAGGGTTCCTACTTTTCCCCAATCTAGTTTTCCCAATTGTTAGGGTTCAATAGATTTAATTGGTAGCATACACTGTTGTCATTGATGTATGAATATACTTTATGAAAATCCCATTTATGCATTGATCCCAGTAAAGTTTGTCCAGGCATGACCCATTTGCCCAACCATTTAAGATTGACTGAGTGAATTAGACACATAATGCTTTTCTCAACTAAGTGCAGATGTGTCTGAAATTAATTGCAGGGATCTATCATTCTCTCACATGCATCTTATATACTCATGAAATCTACTTTGTGTATTTTTTATTTTTTTTTTGCAGCATGGCTCCAAAGAAATCCACCCACACAATCTCAGCTTCCAAGAAGAGGAAGGGGGAAACTTCCTTTTCTAGATCTGAATCGAGTCCTATAGAACATGTGGAGATGGAAGAAGAAGGATCATTCAATTGCTTAGATTGCTCCAAGTTTCTAAATAATTTTTGTTGTCATTATTGAATCTTAATTTTTGTCACTTTGTTTGAGGACTAACAAAGTCTTAAGTTGGGGGAGTTTATAAGTGTCAAATATTCATGTTTATATAAATAGTTTTGACACTTATCTCATCTAATTATAAAGAAATCAGTAGTAAAAACTCCTAGTAGCATATAATTGTTCACATTTTGAATATTGAAGAGTAAACAGTCAAACTAATGCCAATTTGTGTAATGTAGGTAATAACCAAGAGATGGCAACACTGAGCTTAAAGCGCTGAGCGGATTTTAATATGCTTAGTGAATATGAGGCAGAGAGGATAATTTCCAAGGTAACAAAAATTGCTCAATGGTTCTGAATTTGTTGAGTGGCTCTGCACCAGAGAGGAAAACCTTCTGAAAGGGTAAAAGCGCTCAACGAACAAAAATATGTTGAGTAGATGGAAGTCTTCGAGACAAAGAAACCTCATTTCATTGAGCGAATTGAGAAGCACTGAGCAGATGGATTAAAATGATGCGATGTTCCTTGAGTATAAATAGAAGAACTAAAAAGAAAAACAGAAGGGAAAATAGAGCGCACATTTAGGAACCAAGGTTAGAGAACAGAGGTTGGTTGGATTTGAGCTCTCCTTGTACTTTTAGGATTTCTCTCATCATGTGTTATTAATTTATATTCTCTGTTGGATTGGATGTAATTGTTTAACTCTTCTATAACTGTATTATTATATATATGAATGTCTTTCTCTAGTATTGATTTGGTTCTGTTTTAATGCTTAGATTTAGAGGAATCTAATTTCATGATTATAGGAATAGATTTACATTGAAAAATGATTTTTGTTTCAGATATGATTCAACTCAATATGTAACATTGACTGCGGGGAACAAAAGTTGAGATTACTTATACATGAAATTTTGTGTCTAATGCAAGAATTTTAACTAGTTTATTAAGGAATTGATTGATTGCTTAGAATTATTAGAACTTCATTATTAAGGAATTAATATGGATTGAGTACTTAGACTTTCAACTAAAAATGAAATTCATGCATATATAGGTAATAGGTTTCAAATTTGTTATCATGAAATTAAATTCAACAATTTATCTCATTATATTTTCTGTGTTAATCAGTTTGATCTCAATCATTTCAATCATACAACTATTATATTAAGCTATTGTATGATTTAATGGAAACTGGAATTAATTAATATTTGCAAAGTCCTACAACCTTTTTTTACCCTTTTCACGGTTATACTACAGTTAACTCGATCTACTTGCCAAGAAAAAAAATCTAACACTTAACTTATAAAGAATATTCTTAATATATTTGTTTTAATTCAATAATAACTATATATATATATATATATATATATATATATATATATATATTACATGTTTTTAATGATTAGTAGATAAGACTTTGGATGAATATGTTTTTTTTTATGAAATTTAAGTATCATTTAATTATATATGTAAAAATATATAAAGTTAATTATTTTTTTATAGTGACAATTAAAAATTTAATAAAATAATTAATATTATATAAAAATTAGATTATTTTTTTAATTATAGTAAATCAACCACATTGCTTCCTATTGATATTTTTTCCACTAATATATAATTTATAAAACTACTATTGTTTTAAGAAAAAGAAAAGGTCATGCATTAATATTAATATTAATATATATATATATATATATATATATATATTTATTGTAAACAAGTGAAATATCATCTAATAAGTTTTATATTACTTAAGAGTAAAAAATAATAATAGTTTAAATATGTCATTCTTCTCTCATTCATGTATCATTTTAAACTTAAAAATCGTAATAGACTAAATTTAAAATGAACAATATCTCAAACGTATTAATTAATCCTAACGATGAACACTCTTATTCCAAAATATTGTCATAAGAAATTTATGTTTAATAAAGAGGTAGAAAAAAAGTTGTTAAATTGACTTAGTCATTATTTTATTATAAATGACATAATCTTACATTATCAAGACTTTAAAATATATATAATTTATTGTCTAATGACTCTTCTTTTTAATAGAGACACTCTTACACTTTTATTTTTGTATCCTTATATTTTTCAATTGTATTATTACTAACTTGATTGTGAGAAAGTTTTTTAAGATGAATCTCTCACTTTTTACTTATATCTCATCATTTTGGAGTTCATTCCTCACCCTTTGTTTTGAACAACACTACTATACATTGAAACTTTCACCTCAAAATTTTGTTTTGTCGAAAATAATCAATATTTTATAAAAACAAATTGTGCCACCTTGGAACGAGATTAGAATCTTGTTTTCTTCTATCCTTTAGTCCTCTATTGGAGTCTACGTTTTGGTATGTTATGAGTCTAATATTACTTAAAAGTTAAGATCAATAATAATTTATATACATTATTTTCTTATAATCCATTTAAATATCTTTTAAAAAATTTTGGTCGAAACTTGGATGAGAGCCTTCCAATATTAGTTGCTCCAAAATATATGCAAAAGAAAATAAATAATGTTAGATAGACCCTACAAATGTCCATCTAAGAGAAGAAAAATATATTATATTTTTTTATAATATATTTATAATATATATTTCTTAATTATATCTTATTTAGTTGTATACATTTTTTTAATTTGAACAAGTTGTTATTAATAAAAAGATACATAAAGATTATATTAATTATATCATATATTGTATGAAACAAGGGTGGAAAATGTAGTTGAGAGTGTGGAGAGCTTTAGAAAAGGTATATTATATGGTTCAGGAAACACAGGCATGTGTGTATGGCATTATTTGCTCTCCACAATATAGACACTACACGTAACTATTTAAATAGTTAGCTAGTTAACATAAATAACACTGTGCCAGAACTTCCATTGTACCTTTACTTTCAACCATATCATCCATCACCTGCATTCAAATACAAAAAAATGGGAGGTTACTTAGAACATCTCTAAATAATACTAATAAACCAATCATTTTTTTTATTTTGCTTTAACCATCTAATGAATTTCTTCCAATATCTCTTTTTTATTCAAAAATTGGCTTTCTCAAATATATTTTATATATATAAAAATTTATCATAAAATGCCACCTCGAAAATATGGAGTGTGATAAAGAAATTTATTGAAGGAGGGAAAAAATGTCATCCTTCAATAATACCCATAGGCTGATAAAAAAAAAAAACACAATAACCATATTTCTTTCTAAATATGTGATGGAATTTTTTTCAAAGGATGAACATCTTGAGAATCTTAAAGGATGATTTGGTAGTGACCCATAAATAGTAGAATGATAACTAACAAATCTTGTTAAATGTTGATATATCATATTATAAACGGGAAGATATCTAATTTTATATTAAAAGTTGTGAGATATTTATTTTAATCCTATAAAATTAATTATTAAATAATACTTATTTATATATTATAATATTATTATATTTTTAATTAATTTAAAATTTCATTACATAATTTTTATCTTAAAAAGATTTTTTTTATTGTACAGGATCACATGAAAAAAAAAAAATCATCGCATCGAGATTTCTTTTTTATCACACTCTTTGGAAGGGATTTTTCATTACTTAACCCTAATGAACTAAAAGTAAAATTTGCATCTCAATTATCTATCAATTATATATTATAAATCCACCATATCTCTTATGGGAAGTCCAACCCTTTGAATTCATTTTTGAAGTCTAAAAAATGGAAGTAGTTTTTATTTAGGATGTAATGACAAATCCATGTTTCACTTGATTTCATGTCAAACCAAAACCAAGCTCAAATGGAAAGTCAAGTCCTTTCTGACGCAGCTAGGTATTTTTTTCATCGTTGGACATGACAAGTTACGTTCCAAAAGCACTTTCAAGCAATCGCTGAAACTAATAAATAATTTATGAAAAATGCATCTGAGATATGAAAAACCATGTCTCAAAGGGCAACCAAACACATCCTATCAACAGCAGAAGATGATGAATGCTTACTTGTTGAAAGATGATACAAATTCTAGAAAGATCTAGAATATAAAATCTTAGATGTTACTAGAATTAGGAATTATATATGAGTAATATCTAGAATCCTTAGAAGATTCTAGAAATGTTTGAAAGTAGAAGATAGATAATTCTAGAATTAAGAAAAGATAGAATTATGTAAAACTTCTAGAATTATGTAGAAAACATATGTGTACTAGTAGAAACTACAACATGATTCTAGAAAAAGAAAAAGAAGAAGAAATGTGTAGAAACAATGAAAATAGTAGAAAATTCTAGAATCTTGTAAGTAAAGCCTATAAATAGGCATGAAGGGAGTCTTTGTATGTGTGGAAAATCTAATACAAGCTCCTACATATCTTGTAACACTTCTAACATCAATTACTATCTTCCCTCATACAAACTTTCTCCTATTTGTCCACCTCTTTCTAAAAACTATTTTCTACACAAATCTCACTACTAAACATCAAACTATCTTTCTTATCCTTCTTAAAATACTAACGAGTGGTACCGGAGCTACGTTCGGTCACCTGCGGGCGTAGAGAAATTTTTTTACTACCTTAAAAAACCATATTCCACTACACATTACTTCCAAAAGAAAATTTTCAACCTATGGCCACTACCAACCAAACATCATCCATTCCAGTTCCTATTTTTAAGGGAGAAAATTATGATTTTTGGAGAGTCAAAATGAGGACATTTTTTTGTTCTCAAGATCTTTGGGACGTCATTGAAGATGGGTTCACTATTCCGGAAGACATCTCAACTCTTACAGCTGCCCGGAGGAAGGAGGCTGAAGGAAAACAAACAGAAGGATTCAAGGGCATTATTCACTCTTCGACAAGCGGTAGATGACACTATTTTTCCAAGAATAATGGGTGCCACAAGTGCAAAGGAAGCTTGGAATACAATTCGGGAGGAGTTTCAAGGAAGTGATGAGGTACGCAATATTAAACTCCATTCTCTAAGAAGAGAATTTGAGTTAATAAGAATGAATGAATACGAGACCATAAAAGACTACTATTCTAGAATAAAAGAAATAGTTAGTCGGATGAGAGCCTACGGGGAAAATATTCTTGACAAGAAAATTGTTGAGAAAATTCTAATTTCTATTCCCCAAAAATATGATGCAATTGCAACTGCAATTGAACAAACAAAAGATTTATCTACATTATCGGTGACACAACTAATAGGCTCTCTTGAAGCATATGAACAAAGATTGAAAAGGCGTGAAGAAGACTCAGTCGAAAATGCCTTTCAATCAAAACTAAAATTACGGTCTCAAAATGGAGGAAATAAAATTAATAGAGAACTTTCTAAGAATAAGGAAAATTCTAGAAATTTTTCCAAGACTATTCAAGGAAAATATCCTCCATGTGGAACTTGCAAAAAGACAAGTCACTTGGAAAAAGATTGTTGGCATCGAGGAAAACCTCAATGTCAATACTGTAAGAAATTTGGACATCTAGAGAAAATGTGTCGCAACAAAAATCATCAACAAGCAAATTTTCTTGAAAAACGGGACGAGAGAACAACATCTCTTCTATGCTACGGGATGTTTTGACAATGAATCAAAAGGAAGATGGTACTTGGACAGCGGATGTAGTAACCATATGGCGAATGATCCAAGCATCTTCAAAGAAATTGATAACTCCATCAAAGTTCAAGTACGATTGGGAAATGGCACAGTGGTAGAGTCAAAAGGAAAAGGTAGTGTTATGGTGGAGACCAAGAAAGGTATGAGACTTATCAATGATGTCTTACTAGTTCCCAATCTTAAAGAAAATCTCTTAAGTATTGGTCAAATGATGGAGAAAGGATATACTCTCCACTTTGAAAGAGATACATGCACTATCTACGATAAGAAAAATCTAGAGATTGGCCAAGTAAAAATGGAAAAGAGAAATAGAAGTTTTCCTATAAGCTTCAATCGAGGAACTAACATTGCCATGAAAGTAGAAGTTGATGACTCGTGGCTATGGCATCGTAGATTTGGTCACTTCAATACTCATGCCTTAAAGCTACTACATCAAAAAGGCATGATGAGAGATCTACCAAGCCTTAAGGAGAGTAGTGAAGCTTGTGAAGGATGTCTTACGGGAAAGCAACACAGATTACCATTTTCTACGGGAAATACTTGGAGAGCAAAAGACTTGTTGGAGTTAATCCACACGAGATATTTGCGGACCAATGAGGACTCCATCGCTTAATAACAACAGGTACTTCATTCTCTTCATTGATGATTTTTCTAGAATGACTTGGATCTACTTCATCAAAGCAAAATCGAAGTCTTTAGAATATTCAAGAAATTTAAGGCCCTTGTCGAAAAGCAAAGCGGAAAACGGATAAAGGTTCTCGGGAGCGATCAAGGCAAAGAGTACACCTCCCACGAATTTGATAAATTACGTGAGGATGAAGGTATTGAGCGACAACTTACGGTCGCATATTCTCCACAACAGAATGGTGTCTCGGAGAGAAAAAATCGCCTTGTCATGGAGATGGCAAGATCAATGTTGAAGGAGAAAGGCTTGCCAAATACATTTTGGGCAGAAGCAGTTTACACTGCTGTATATATACTCAATAGATGTCCAACTAAGGTAGTCCAAAACAAGACTCCTATTGAATCTTGGAGTGGAAGAAAGCCATCAGCTAAACACCTACGAATATTTGGATCAATTTGCTACATACATGTTCCTGATCAGAGGAGGCATAAGCTTGAAGACAAAACTATAAGAGGAATATTCTTGGGATACGACCAACAGTCAAAAGGCTATCGAGTCTACAACCTACAAACAAAGAAACTCATCATCGATCGAGATGTTGAGGTTGACGAAAATGCTTTTTGGAATTGGGAAGAAGAAAAAGTTGTTAGAAGCAACATCCTAGTTCCAGTACAACAACTTGAAGAAGAAACGAGGAGATCCGAGTACGCTTTCTCCACCTCCACAAGAAGAAGAAGAATATACTTCACCGAGTCTACACCAAGACGTGTAAGATCTTTGGTAGATATATATGAAACTTGTAACATGGCCATCATTGAGCCTTCCTGCTATGAAGAAGCTTCAAAGCAAGAAGTATGGGTCAAGGCCATGGAAGAAGAAATCAAAATGATTGAGAAGAATAATACTTGGGAGCTTGTGGACTGTCCTCACGGAAAATATATCATTGGAGTAAAATGGATATATAAAACTAAGCTCAACCCCGATGGAACCATACAAAAATATAAGGCAAGATTGGTTGCAAAAGGATACTCACAGACAACCTGGGATCGACTATAATGAGACTTTTGCTCCGAGTTGCTCGCCTAGATACAATTAGAGCTTTAATAGCCCTTCGCTGCACAAAAAGGTTGGAACATCCATCAAGCTCGGATGTCAAATCTGCCTTTCTCAATGGAACACTAGAAGAAGAGATCTATGTTGAGCAACCACAAGGATTCATCAACAAAGGCCACGAAGGAAAAGTACTAAGACTAAGAAAAGCTCTATATGGCTCGAAGCAAGCTCCTCGAGCATGGTATAGTAAGATTGATAAATATTTTATCAATCAAGGATTTAGGAGGAGCAAGAGTGAGCCAACACTTTATATCAAGACACAAGGTCGAGTATAATCTCATTGTCTCCTTATATGTTGATGATCTCATCTATACGAGAAACAATAAGGAAATGATGAAAGAATTCAAAGAAGATATGATGAAAACATTCGAAATGACTGATCTTGGCTTGATGAACTACTTCCTCGGGATAGAGGTGATACAACAAAAAGAAGGAATATTTATCTCTCGGAAGAAATATACTGAAGCTCTACTAAAGAGATTCAAGATGTACGGATGTAAACCTGTCACTACTCCTTTGGTGGTAAACGAAAAGCTAAAGAAAGATGATGGAGCACCGAAGTAGATGTATCACAATACGGGAGTTTGATCGGAAGCCTTCTATATCTCACGGCTACACGACCGGACATTATGTATGCTACAAGTCTTCTGTCAAGATTCATGCAAAAGCCAAGTCGGATTCACTATGGAGCGGGAAAAAGGATTTTAAGGTATCACGCAAGGCACAAGAGAGTTTGGTATATGGTACAAGACCATGACCAACTCAAGGATGATTTGCTACACAGACGGTGATTGGGCGAGGATCAATAGACGACATGAAGAGTACGTCGGGATACGCCTTCTCACTTGGATCGGGTTTTTTCTCATGGGCATCAAAGAAGCAAGCAAGCGTGGCACAATCAACAGTGAAGCGAGAATACATAGGCTGCTGCTTGAAACTACAAGTCAAGCAATATGGCTACGAAGAATACTTGAAGAAATGGGCGAACCACAAGATGGACCAACTACTATTTATTGTGACAACAAATCAGCAATAGCAATGACGAAAAATCTCGTTCATCATCAAAGAACAAAACATATAGCTATTAAATATCACTTCATCGGAGAGGTTGAAGCGACTAAACAAATTCAACTTGAGTACTTGCACTACGGAAGATCAAATTACGAGACATATTTACCAAGGCACTACCAAGAGCCAAGTTTGAACAATTACGTTTCATGCTTGGAGTTACAAGAATTTGCATCAAGGAGGAGTGTTGAAAGATGATACAAATTCTAGAAAGATCTAGAATATAAAATCTTAGATGTTACTAGAATTAGGAATTATATATGAGTAATATCTAGAATCCTTAGAAGATTCTAGAAATGTTTGAAAGTAGAAGATAGATAATTCTAGAATTAAGAAAAGATAGAATTATGTAAAACTTCTAGAATTATGTAGAAAACATATGTGTACTAGTAGAAACTACAACATGATTCTAGAAAAAGAAAAAGAAGAAGAAATGTGTAGAAACAATGAAAATAGTAGAAAATTCTAGAATCTTGTAAGTAAAGCCTATAAATAGGCATGAAGGGAGTCTTTGTATGTGTGGAAAATCTAATACAAGCTCCTACATATCTTGTAACACTTCTAACATCAATTACTATCTTCCCTCATACAAACTTTCTCCTATTTGTCCACCTCTTTCTAAAAACTATTTTCTACACAAATCTCACTACTAAACATCAAACTATCTTTCCTATCCTTCTTAAAATACTAACACTTACACAAGTTGGAGAGCAGTCTGGTCTTGACGCGAATATTGTTGATCAGAAGGTATGAGATTTACAGGGAAAAAGTTCCTGTCATAAGATTGTGAAGGAAGTGAATCACACAGTGTTCCTTGCATCATATTTGATTGCTGTTGTTGTTGAGCTCTCTCATGTTCAGCTATCTGCATCAATTTCAACAACTTTTTTACCATTCAATCAACTATAACTAATATCACATCACATTTATGTACTTTTATTTTTTTGCATAGATTCTTGGAGTGTCATTAATGTATATGTGTGTGTGTTAATAGAATAATGAGAGGACCTTTGCTCGCAGATAATTATTATGGTTTTGCAGCTCAATTTCCTGCACAATATCAACAAACTTATAGTTTCAGAAGTTTGCTATACAATATACAGGCTCATTAAATCAACATGATAGAGAAGTTTTATTAGAATTTATTTTAGACTTTTTAGCGTATATGAACTTAATCATTAGCAAATTATTATGAGAACAATACTAATAACAAATCATTCCTCATCATATTCTTTGTTGTTGGTCTATTTTTTATAACAATTTTTTTTTTCAAAAAGTGATTACTATCTGAAACATGTTTACTGCTTAAAATATGAACTAATCATACAATAAGTTTGTAAAAGAGTGTTAAGAAGAATTTATTAACATTTAGGGCTTGTCTACCGTATGTGTTCATGAACATATGACATTGAAATGTTAAACAATTAAATATATGTTAAATAATTAAATTAACACAGAGTGCTTTTTTTTAATTCATATAAATAATTATTTAATATATGTCACTGGAGAAATTAATCATGTGAAGATAAGGAAAGTATTAAATTTTAGTTAGTTTTCAGGAAAACTAGAACATTATTTATATATGTTTCAATTCCAGTATCACAATTTTAATAAAGTAAGCCAGTTTTTGTAATTTTGGTATAATAAATTTTTTGTTGTTAATAAAAAATATTATATTTTACAAAAACCTTTTTTTTAGAAAATATTTAGTTACTCCTCATATCCATTATAATTCTTTTCTTCAGCTAGAGCCACTTTTTTTATCGTAAAAGAGAAGAAAAGATAAACCCTAATCAGAATATTTACATCATCTTTTTCCTTATTCTGTTCGAGAAGCTTGCTATGCTAGCTATGATATATATAAAAAAATAAAAATAAAAAACAATTAAAACATAAATTGACAACACTTGAAAAATTATGAGTATACCCGCTTTTGCATGAACTCGACATCAGCGAACAATGTTTCATGCTGCAAAAATGAATGAGTCAGTCCAAAGGAATAATTAAATTCTAAATGTATATTTCAAAAACATATAATAAGTCAAAAAAATATACTACTAAGATATGTTCAAACAATTTTCTTCATAAAAATTCCAAAAAAAAAAAAAAAGCTTCTATAAAAAACTAAAATTAACTTATATACAAACTAAAAACAAAATTTAAAAAAAAATTATATAAAAAATACAAATGAATTTATGCATAAACTAACTTTATTTTATAAAATAAAAATTAATATATTTTTCTCTTGTTCTTCCTTTTCTAAAAGTGTTCCTAAAGATTCTTGTCCAAATATAGTTTAAGTGAAAAAGTGACTGTATCTAACTTTTTTCTATAGTTTTTTTTTCTCACTATTTTAATGCATGCTTGGGTTTATATATATATATATATATATATATATATATATATATATATATATATATATATATATATATATATATATATATATATATATATATACATTACATACCTTTCTAGACCTAACCCTACTTAATCCTTTCTCCAATCTACCCTCGAGGTTCTTCAGTTCCTTGAGGCTCAGAGAACCAAGTGCTTCCCCAAGGATGTGCCTGCAAAGAAAATTTCATGGATGAACTATTGAATGGAGAAACTATATTAAAAGTGTTTGGCAAAAAAACTAAGAAACTGACCTGTTTAGGTTCTGAATATCTCGAATTTGTCTTCTCAATTTGGATGATTCTTGCTGGTAAAACTGATATTAATGTGTCAATATGAAGAAGAATGGAAAGAAATATAAAGTAGTACAGCGTCGTTGGGTCTCTTGGAATGAAGAACTAGGATGCATGTATTGTTTTTATATTACCCTTCTTTTTTTATATTTCTCAACTTATGTACCTGCGTATTAACTTCAGACACAGATTCTGCGTTCGTGGAAGCAGCACTTGCCTTTTTGTACCTTTCAATAGTTGCCCTAACACTGCAAATTACAAACGATTCAACAACAAGCAACTGTGAAAGCCAGTGGACCAGTGAGATCAATGACACAAATCTATGAACAAACATTGAGAAAAGTACAAATAACGTTTACTGACATAAACACATGACTTCTTGTTCTATGTATTAATGGAACTATGAACCCTAACAAAACCAAGAGCTAAAGCTTTAAAACCTACTTGCATACCATTTACAAAGAAAACAGATAATTGATATTACATTCACTTAATAACACTTCAAAAGTTGAGAAAACGTGTCGACACTACTGTCCCATTACACATGGTATAATAACCATGGGAATCCCTATGTCTTACACCTCGATTCCCTTAAAACCCTTTACAAATTGCTCATGCAGTTCTAGTTTGTGTCAGTGAACTTTGGAAACCTAAGAAATGAATGTCATCAACTCAGAACTTCTCATTGGATCGTACTCGCTTTGTTTCTTTACCCTTCTAACACCTTTCTTTGTCACTTATTTTTCTAAGGACACAAAACCAGCTGAAGTTGAATTTGTTTATATATGTAAATATCATTCTTTGAAATATTCTGAACCATAATGTGAAACCCTCCATCTCCCAATTTTGAAAACTTCTTAAAGTTCAAACTTCGAATGGCATGAGTAAGAAGAAGCCAATAACCTATGATCATCTTGCCATAATGTAAATATAATCTTCCCTTTTGATTGAAATTTCCAAAACACATAATTGAGAGTAGGTGGAAGATTGACGTCAAGTGTAGAAGCTTTATTTCCTCAAAGATGAAAGAAATGAAAAGAGATGAAAGAGAGAGGGGTGTTTTGCTTTTATCCATTCTTAGAATCTGATATCATGGTGTTACTTTTAGCAACTCAGGGTAAAAAACAAACGATCCAGAAAGAATAACATCAAAACACCATAATATATAACTTCTTTTGTATGGTTATTTTTTAAAAATTCTACCAAATGGGGAAGAAAATGAACTTACAATTATTTATATAATAAAGATGAACCAAAGAACCTGCAGAAGAATAAATGCCACTGTGCCCTGTTGTCCTTACCGAAGAACTAAGAAATCATACTTCACGTGACCAAGTGAATCGTATTTTGTTAACCCTTTGTTAGAGAACATATTTATTTCATTTCATTTCAACATAAAATAATTGAAAAGGAAATTAACGTATGTATAGTTTTAATTAGTTAATAGGATGTATATTCGTTTTTCATTTATATATATATAAATGGAAATGGGATTTTAAGGAAAAATACAAAGAGTGAGAAATTTCATTTTATTTTTAAATTAATAGAATATTATAAAATATTCATAAAAATAACCACAAGATTATGTTTAGGTTGATTACAATTTTATTTTTATTTTATAATGATAAAATAAAAATATTTATTATTTTCCTCCCCTCCAAAACCTTACTTCTAGAGATATTCTTATAGAAAAAGCAGCCACCTAATTCCATGAATATATTCAACATCCCCTCTGCCAGAAATTTCTTGTGGAAGCAGAGTTTTTGACATTGATAATAACACACAGGATGGGAAACCCTAACTGCAGCATGTTGCCTTGACCCTACTGTAAAGGACAAATATTAAAGAAAAGTGGGGAATAACGAATTTTAGACTTTCATGAACATCTACATAAGATTTAATTTAGGACAGAATGATGATAAAAAAAGTTATGTTTCAATACAAGAGAATCTGAAATGTTTGACCTCAGAAACCCTAATATTTGGGATTTGGAAGATTGATCACATTCATAACTACCTTGTGATAAATTCATTAAGAGTTTTAAACAAAAGGGATTATTAAATTAGTAGACATTTATACATATCCTCGATTTGACTGCCCTAAAGTCTTACACATGAATGGATTTGGGTGTTTGACTAATGAAAAATCGAAACCCTAGATAAGATAACTCGAGATTTTGATCAGCTGACAACTTAATTTGAAGTGTCAAGAAAAAGTGATGATGAGGAAGAGAAGAGAAGATGATCAATAATGAGGCATGCAGCTTTATGTGGCAGACTTTTGTAGGTTTTATGGTTGACATGTTTAGGGAAAGTGAGAGAGAAAAGAAAAGAATTGGAAAAAGCTTAAGAGCATGGGAAAATATACACAAAGAAGCTAAGATCTCTGACTTGCAAATCTTTGTAACCCTATTCAAAGCTTTTCCTCTTCTTCATGTATTAAGTGCTACTCCTAGTATCCCCTTAACTCCTATTTCTATCTCTCACAACAGATCTGCAACCTTTCAAACAAACAGTCGACTAACAAGAATAAAAGGGCAATAAGTTTGTGAGATGAACGATGTACATATACCACAAAGCTCATGAAGGAAAGTAAATTAACAATGAAGAATACAAACAAACAAACAGAAGGGACAAGATTAAAGTGTGGGAGAAAGAAAATTTACACTTTGAACTGAAAAATCCAAACTGGTTTTATATTAACCTCATTCACAAGTTTTAAAAATGAGAAGCTAGAATATAGCAGTTTCATTTAAAAATTAATTCAAGATTTAATTCTCACATGACAGAATATATTGTTTTGGAAACATTTTGAGACAACATAACCAAGCATTTGATATTAATAAACAAAACCAAAGAGAAACTGATTAAGAACCTTCTGTGGTTACAAAAATTTAAGAAGGTTTGTGTGTTAGTGAAACCTGTTGTTGGCATACTCATACAAACGGCCACGGCTTGAGAAGACAACAAGGGCAACTTCAGCATCACACAGAACTGACAATTCATAAGCTTTCTTCAGCAAACCGTTGCGGCGTTTGCAGAAGGTGACTTGCCTATTTGTGGTGTTCTCGATCCGTTTGATTTCAATCTTCCCTCTTCCCATCTTCTTCTGAGAGGACCCTTCTTGAGCTTGATTTGGAAGCTCCATGGTTTGAAGCTAAAAGTGATTAATCATACCAAAACCAGATAATTAGTCAGTACCCTTGTTCAATCATAGAAAAAAAATATATATATGCAAATGAAATTATCAAATAAGTTGAAGAGAAAGGTAAAGAAAACAAAATCAAAAGATGTGAATGATTGTATATGTGCCTAATGGTTTGGTGTGATCTGGATTTTGGTATGCTATAAGGTAGTGACTAACCACGAAATTAGACAGCAATATACACAAAAATATTTAGGGTAAGAGGGTGCAAACAAACAAGTCCACTATGTTATGTATACCTTAGGAATCTGCACTATATGTAGCTCTTTGGTGTGAACCTTGAACTCAGGTACAAAGGATGCAAAATATGGAAGTGAGCTGGCCTAGCAGACAGGTATTTATGGACTGAAAATAGACCCTCCAACAATTACCCAACTCACACTATAATTTAACTTCTCCTGTTGGAGAATTAAAGCATGAGAGAGAGAGAGAGAGAGAGAGAGAGAGACTTGAGGTTCACCTTTCATGCTCCATAAACCATCCATTTCTTCATGTATGGGGAAAAGGAGAGGGAGATAATGAAAGGGTCTTTTCGAAAGTGACTTTAATTTGTTAATGTGGGGTTTGATTCAATTTCATTGAGAGGGACATGAACATAGAAGTTTGTACGCAAAATTCTGAAGCTTCAAATTTTTAACGCATCAAAGAAAAAATCCATTTTGCTTCTTGGATTCTGAGTTTTTGGCGTTTTACTTCAAATATGGCCTTGTTTACACTTACGGGAAAAAAAAAAAAAGTAAAACAAACCAAACTTTGTTAAGAAATTAAAATTAAGATATATACACTTAATAATTTGAAATTTAACTCCTTTAAATTCTTATATTTTTCCCTTGTTCACAAATGTTTATCCAGATTTTTTTTTTCTTCAACCGATCCATATAATTTATACAGTTTAAATTTGAAAGCTGAAAGTTTCCAATGACTGATGACCTCTCTCTTGAATTATTACAATTTTAACTAAGAAGGGTTCCCACGTGATGTCTGATCATAATCTTCAATTCTTCTCCTTATAATGTGGGAATGGGAAAGTCAGTTTGAATTTTTCAGTTGAAAATTTCCTTCCTTTTTCCCTTTTCTGCATTTTGATTTTGATGGCGTGATTAATATCTCAGAACCCTAATTAAACATTTGAATTTTTCAAGAAACTATTGAAATAAATAAATAATAAGTGTTAAGTTTTATCTGAAGGGTTTAATTTTCTGATAGTATGATAAACATTTCACAGATTTTTGGGGTTTATACCACCATTTATACTAACATATGTGGATTAAATTGCAAATTCATGATGGAACTTGTAATGGAAAGAATTCTCTAAATATAATAATGGTTCAGACTTCACTAAATTATTGAAACATGTAAGAATGTAGTGATAAAACAAAAACAAAATTGATTTCTTAAATTGTGTCCTAGAAATATTCTCAGAGTATGGAGGTTGTGGAAAAATTTACTTATAGCAGATCAGCATTATTTAACATCAACATCATGTATACTCAAATATTTAAGATGGTATTAATTGATCTATAAATTCAGAGTGGTACTTTCATTTTTTAAATACTGAAAATTATTATGGAAGAAAGTACGTAAAAAGATCATTAATTATTTCATATCAACATTATGTTCAAATATTAAATGATATTAATTAATCTATAGTTCACTAAGAAAGTTATTCTAACAACACTGCCAAATAATGAATACAAAATAAATAAATAAATAAAGACTTTTTTTTTTATTTGACTGTAGTATTCAAAATTGAGCATAGTTATTAATGGTAATATTAGATAATTGGGATAAATTGGAACGAAGAGAGAGAGAGAGATTTTTCTTCTTATTATTTTTATATTCTTCTTATAATTTTATCCTTATTATTATGACTGTTATAATGATTTTTTTAATAGTTTTTTTTCTTATTTCAATAATTGTTTTTCGATTTTTTTTACTATGATAATTATTATTTTAATTATGTAACACATATTTCTATTAATTGTCAAAAGATACTTTTTCTTATTGCATCACCATGACACTAAAAAAAGAAAGATAGAGGACATGTAGAATAGAAATAGTGTGATTTAAAATTCCACAGAAGAACATCGAATCTTGAAAAAAAATGGAGTGGAGTGAATTTCATCTTTAAACTTTTTAAATTACATAAATTAAGTCAAATTTTTTTTCTGAAGAAACATCGTATATTTTTTGAAGTTTCTTATAGATAAGGAAAAAAAAGAGAGAAAAACTCATTTCTAATTACAATTTTTAAGTACCTTACAAATTTCACATACAATAAAAGAAAATAATCGGAAATATAAAAAAATATATTTTATATATTTCAAATTTTTTTAATCATACATATGAGATAATTAAAGTATAATAGCAAGACTTTTCTTACAAATGAGGAAAAGTGGTATCTTGGAGTCAAAGGTGGAATTTTGAGTTCCACGGTCAACTGGGGAGATCTTGAATTCTGATTGGTACATTCGTGTTCCACAATGTTGAGCAAAATTAT
This sequence comes from Sphenostylis stenocarpa, assembly GCA_963425845.1. NCBI lineage: Eukaryota > Viridiplantae > Streptophyta > Magnoliopsida > Fabales > Fabaceae > Sphenostylis > Sphenostylis stenocarpa. The sequence continues at coordinate 29,842,243 of OY731403.1, forward strand.
TTTTTTCATAATCATGTCAAACACATGGCTTATGTGCATGATATTTCAATGGAAATTATTTACCATTTTATTTTTTAATATATTATAAAAGTTATAATATGCAAAAGCACATAAGAAATGAAAAAAAAATCTAAAAAAAAAAAGATAAAACTCATGAACAAAATTATACGATACGAAAAGAAAGTAAAACATTCTTGTTTCTAAACATTTCATACCTTGAGAAAGTTTGGAACATTATCTTAATTATTGTATTTTTTTATTATTATTATATTTGTACTAAAATCAAATATAAATATAATATTGCAAGTAAAAATCTTGAAAATGATTTTTCAAGTTATAACATAATTAGTAATTAATAATGTTAATTGGGATAATATTAAACTTTCTGGTTTGTGTTTGTGTTTATATTATAGATATCGATATTGTCGTGTAACAACTTTTATATATTGATTTACAATTCAAATAATATTTCACTTAAAAATAATTTAGATAAAAGAAAAAAATGGTTTTTCTTTATTGTAAAACTCGGGTAAATTTGATAAAATTATTTAGAAAAAAAAAACTATAAATGACCTTATACGGTTTTCATTAATCAATTCCTTAAGTAACTTCAATGGTACAACTATCATAGGTTTCTAAACTTATTGTGGGTAATTTTAATAATACTACATGAGATTTAAGATCTTTAATAAGTTTTATTTTCAAATTGTGTAATATTCGAGAATGAGATTTAAAAACATTAACTTTTTTTTTTCAACTATGCACTTTTTAAAAACTTATATATATGATTCTCAACCGTAGCGGATCTTGACCATTGATCTTAAGGAGGCCAAATAATATATTATTAATAAATAATAAATAAATATAAAAGGAAGAAAGAAGATGAAAGGGTAAAATGATAAAATTGTAGATATATATTTAAATATATTAAATGATCATTAAGTTTGAGGGGGACAAAGTGATAAATTACATGGGGGTTACAAAATTGAGGAGGGGGTGAGAGGATAGAATTGTAAATATACAAGTAAATATATTAAATGTTTATTAAGTTTGGGGGCCAAAATCATAAATTACATGAGAGTTATAAAATTTTTGGGGACTACGACCCCTCAACTCCAAGAAGATCCATGACCGATTCTCAAACCATTAAGAATGAAAATTAAGAAAAGATTATTCAAAAATCAAAATCCCACTTTTAATAAAAAAATTATAAATAAAATTAAAGAGAGATTTATCATAGCTCGTGCATCATTTAACCTTAACCTTTCATCGTTCTTCACAAAAATCACTTTGCATTAGGTTACCATTTTTTTTTCAAATAAAACCTAAGTCAACATTAATTGTCAATGAAACCTAACTCCATTTCACACATATTTGTCAATGAAACCTAACTCCATTTCACACATATTTGTATAGGATTTATCAACATTTCCAATGTCAAATCATTACAAAGGTATCACAAAAGGAATACACCAACTTTTTACTAATTATTCTAGTAAAACAAATTTACATACGAGGACAAATGATGGCAAAGGTGTCAACTTTTGAATTTAACAGTGAAATAACACGTAAAGTAATAAATTTTTTATAAGCCACTTCTTCTTAGTGATCTTATAAGGATTTTTATAAGATGCTGTACAGATTTTTATTTTTATTTTTAGAATTTTTTCTATATATGTATTTTTATAAATGAGATACATTATATGGTAAATATTAAATGTTTCATTGAACGAGAGTGTCATATGATGAGACTCACGTCTTACTATTATTTGGAATTCTCGTCCTTATTCTTAAAAAAGTAACAATAGATAAAAATATATATATATATATATATATATATATATATATATATATATAAATTATTATTTACCTTAACCCCTATGGGAATATTGTAAATGTACTAATTAATAATATTTTAGATTTAATTGTTTAAATCAAAATAATAATATAATATAATTTTTTTCTTTTTATTCTAAACAATAATAAAAATCTTAATATTTAATTTAAATAAAAAATAATAAAAATATATTCTCCATTATAAAAGAGAATAATAAAAAAACTAAAACTTATTTTAAAATTTATATATTAATCTCTTAATCACCTTATATTTTATTTTTATTTTTAATTTAAGTGTTGGGTATTTTTCAAGTAGACTTCTATTTGTTCCACTCTAAAAAATATATTCTCATCAATAGTTCAATTCTCGATCTTTTATTTTACGTTAATAATGACCTCTACTACTTCAATAAAAATATAAGACATCTTAAATAACGTTAAAAATAGAGTTTTAATTATTTTTATTCCTTGATTCTAGATTAGAAAACATAAAAGAAAATTTCCTTCAAAAACAAGTTGATGTTATAAAAAAAATTATTTTGGAAAGGTTTATGCTATGTTTTAAATTGAAGGGACAATCATAACATAAGACAAAAAGATTTTGATTTTGCATATAATTAGGTGCAACTTTACCATTACAACAATTGATTTGTTTCCCTCAGCTAGAGTAGCTATTAGTGCAGTTGAGAAAATTATTAACTTGAACCGTACTTGTTGGAAGAATTTGCCATTCTAATTTACTTTCATCAATCTCGCTGATGTTAATGAATCTGGAGCTAGCAACATCTCTGTTTCAACTTTCAAATATGAAATGAAATTATGATCAACAGAGAAAAACTGAGAACTGCATTAATTGACAATATTTAGTTTCAATATGCAGAGCACATTGTTTAGACAAGAAGAACAAAGCAATGATTTTCATCCTCAGTGTCTCCACTCTTTCTTGATTATGTGTTGAGGTTGGTGTCGTGTACAAGATTCAATGCTTCACCAAAATTTCCACCATGACTGAAAGATGTGGACCATAAGGTGATATATAATAATAATAATAATAATAATAATAATAATAATAATAATAATAATAATAATAATAACAATAATAATAATAATCTCAATTGCTATATTACCTTAGAAAAATTCATTGGGCTTCATTTAGGTACAATGTCTAAATTAATACACATTGCCACATATAGTGTATGCTTGCAAGTTCCATCAAATTCACAAGTGGAATTGTGAAAATGAATAAACTTTAAGTGTATGTGTGTGGTTCTTCTTTGCATCTGTCTCTGCTGAACATTGAATGCAGTTTTTGACCATGCCATGTGTTGTGAAGCAGTTTAATGGCACTGGTATGTGTAGGTGACCATGCATCATAAAAGGAAAAGTGATTCCTTGAAGTTTCTTCTTTGAGGACCACATTGTTGTAACGTGGAAAGGGGTTTGATAATAACCCTCTGATAAATGCAATCATTCCTTTATACCCCCACCCCTAATCATGGTGTCTGCATTTGGGGTGTAATCACATTCCCCCTCACAATTTCTCACCAATCAAATGAGAGTTAAAAGGACTCGCATAATTTCATCAATCACAGTTTATGAGCTCATGGTAACTATGACATGACGAAGGATTTAGATCCAACTAATATAAATATTGAAAGATATCTATAGGACATTAATCTTATAATCACTTATCACTAGTGAAAAAAGGTTTTTATGTCAGGTATTTTGGGTATTTTATGTCGTATTTAAGATTGACGTTAAAACGGGAGACATAAATTTACGTCAGACCCCTTAATCCGACGTAAATTTATGTCAGTTATCGAGATCCAACGACATTAATTTATATTGCATATACTACTAAATAGACGTAAAAAGTTTCAAAATAAAAAAAAAAAAACAAATTTACGTCGCGTATTGGTATACGTGACCGTAAATTTACGTCACATATTAGTATACGCGACGTAAATTTACGTTGCATATACCAATATGCGACGTAAATTTGCTCCTTTTTTTAAAAAAATTGGGTTTATTTTGTCTTACAACTAAAATCTGCAAATATATATTATAATCAGACAGTCCAGAGGTTCAAGTTTCTTTAGTTAATAAATTTAAAATATAATATTATATATAATTCAAATTACATAATAAAACAATATAATACAAACAATAACCTACAAACTAAAATCTATTACAAACTAAAAGTTAGTACAAACTAAGCTACCTAAACTACATAATACACACAATATAATATGAACAATAACCTAAAAAATTAAATACTAGAATTGTTGAACGAAAAATCTTGCTCATTATTCTCTAATTTGTGTAATATCATATTCTGGCAATGGAGATGGATCTTGAAATACCTGAAACATTAATTTGACTCTTGTAAACATGCAACATGCATAAATTTAAATAAACTTAACTAATATTGAAAACAATTAACTCCGTCCAAGAATCAATTATACTCGCATAAACTATGACTCACATCCAATACATAACATAGTAACCACATTCAAATGAGTCTGTTTGCTTATTACACTCAAATGATGAATAAAACATAATGTTATTTTCAAAATTTAAATACAAACCATAAATATGGTATTTACTTATATAAATAAGTTTCTAACCTTAGGATAAATGAACTGCAAAGTCTTTGTTCTGGGTTTTCCACTTAGAACATTAGTTCCAGACATGATTCTAAGTGAAAAAAAAGTCATATATTATTCAATATGTATTTACAATTTAAAAACATAATTAATGAATAAAAGATAAAGTTACCCTTGTAATAATTTTTTTCATTTCTTGACTCGTTTCCGATGTAATGAACAAAACCACACCATAGTGTAATTCCAGAGCATTATTACAATTAACTCGTCAATGGGTCCTACATTATATGACATAAAAATTAGTTATAAAAATATAAATTAAAATACTAACCCTTCAATGTATGGAGCCAAATATATATGTCTTTTTTGAGTCACTCATCCATGTTTGCATATATTGTTGGATTCCAACCTTTGTATTTCCAGCATTTTTGGATGAATTGAGGCTCAATAAATCCGTATACTTCATATTTTTCTTGTTTCACAATCAATTTGTCAATGTACCTAAAACAATTAATTATAAGTTGAATATAATTATTATAATCTTAGAATATAAATGAAAATGACTTACATTGCCCATAATTGTATGATGAAAATGTTTAACATGAAATTTTCCCCAACAATTTCTAATGCATCGAGCAAGGAAATGTATAATGGAACACCGGAATTGTCAATTCCAAACACTCTAATCTCCCATTGTATCTGACACGGTCTCTTCTTCAACCGTGATAATATGGTCAACAACATAGATATGAGATCATCCTCACATTCTGTCATGTTCTCATCAATAATAAGTTTTTTTTTATGCTTAGCACGACGCAAGTCCTCCTAAACAAATGATAACAATTAATTAAATATTTATATAATTATAATACTAGAAAAGAGAAAATAGACAATGTATATATATTACCTTGGTCCGTGCTAATAGTGGCATAACCAAACATCTTGGCCAAGCCAAGAATGTCCCACTTGTCTGCCCCACTAATTGAATCTCTTCATTAGGAAAAGGCACTGGAGCATCAGCATCATGAACTTTATCAACTACTACTCGTGTCCAGTCTGCCTATAGAGGAATACCATGGATGGTTAAGCCACCCTAAAAAACTCGACCAATAGCCACTAGACACGGGGGGTCATCTTCAATATATAACTCACACTGGTGTGGTACATCAGTCTGAGTATATTCTCTTGAAGGATCAGTAGCAGTAGCAGCACAACTCCCTTTAGTGCTGACTCGAATAACATCATGTTCAATTGTTTGAGGTGTTCCTTGAGTCTGTTGCTGAGAGCGGGCGAGAGATTCAAGTTTCTCATCAAACTCTTGCTGCAAGGACTACCTTATTTAATTTAACTTCTCTTCAAACTGCATCTCCATTTTATGCAAGGCCTCTTGGCTGTAAGATTCGGCAGTGGTCCTTCATGATGTTGGACCAAAGTAATCATGAAGGCCCCAGGATCCACCAGTATCATGCACACGTCCTGAGTAATCTGGTTTTCCTATGGTTGTCGCCAATATATCTTGTCGACCATGAGGAATAAATGATCCTTGGGTGGTCTGCTCAATTAAATCATCCTACAACACATTAACAATAACTAAGTCATACACTAACTTTCGCAGAATCAATTCAAATTAACATTATAACTTACGATTTTCTGAGCAATGATTCGTGCAGACTCATAAGTCATTTGTCCATCAGATTTTGTCTGGGCTGCCTTCCACATCTCATAGCAAGGGGGTGGAGATGCAAGGTCAGTAATAGCAACTCTAACAGAAGTTGGTAAGATATTTCGAATAGCCACTGGTAAAAGTTGTTGCATCAACATATGACAATCATGAGACTTTAAACCAACTAATTTCAACTCTTGCATAGACACAAAACTCTTAACATTTGAGGAGTATCCTTGTGACACTTTGACCTCACGTAAACACTCACAAAAGTTTCTCTTTTCTTTCTTTGATAGAGTATGACAAGCTGGAGGTAAGTAAGTGTGTTTTCCAACTGATTGTGGATGTAATTCAGAACGTATACCCATGTCCGCCAAATCTTGTTGTGCTTTTATTCCACCTTTTGTCTTTCCTTTTATGTTAAGCAATGTCTCAATTATACTATCACAAACAATTTTTTCAACATGCATCACATCTATACAGTGTCTAACTTCCAACTTACACCAATAAGGAAGATTGAAGAATACAGACTGTTTCTTCCAAATGTTTTTCTCATTGGATTTCTTTTGATTCTTTCCAAACACAATATTAATATTTTTCACTTGCTCATATATTTGTTCACCATTGTGTGGTACTGATGCAACTGCATTCTTTTGACATCCATTAAATGCTTTCTTTATTTTACGATATGAATGGTTAGCAACTAGAAACTTTTTATGCCTATTGTATGCAGTTTTTTGTCCATGTTTCAATTGGATATAACTTGTGTCTTCTTGACATAAAGGGCACGCTAAATGACCTTTCACACTATAACCGCTCAAATTACCATATGCTGAAAAATCATTTATAGTACAAAATAATATTGCACGCAACCTGAAATTCACTTCGTGATATGAATCAAATACCTCCACTCTTGTTTCCCACAACATCTTCAAATCATCAATTAAAGGACTAAGATATACATTTATGTCATTTCTTGGTTGTCGAGGTCCTGAAATCATCATAGATAACATAATATATTTTCTCTTCATGCATAACCAAGGAGGTAAATTGTAAATAATCAACAAAACTGGCCATGAACTATGTTTACTACTTAAATTTCCATAAGGATTCATCTCATCTGTAGTTAAGCCAATTCTCAAGTGTCTTGGCTCTGCACCAAATTCTGGAAATGTTTCATCAATCCTTTTCCATTGTGGAGAATCAACTGGATGTCAAAGAAGATTGTCACATTTTCTACCATTTGCATGTCATGTCAAGTTTCTTGCATCTTCTTTTATGGCAAATAATCTTTTAAACCTAGATATAATTGTCAATACCATAACACCTTAGTAGGAGGACCATCCAGTTCTTCCTCACCACTATTTTCCTCAACTTTGTTTTTGAACCTCAACAAACCACATGTCGGACACATCTTTAATTTAGCAAAATCATTTTTGTACAATATACAATCATTAGGACATGCATGTATCTTCTTGTACTCTAAACCCATTAGACATAATATCTTCTTTGCCTCATAGTTACGAATAGGTAATGTATTATCTTCAGAAAGCATCTCCTTCAATAACTCCAATAATTCGGTGAATTTTTTATCAGTCCATCTATTTCTTGCTTTTAAAGTAAACAATCTTAAAGTAGCTGATAATCTTGTAAAACTACATCCTATGTACAATTGTTGCGCAAAATCATATTTCAAAGATATAGATGTGCTTTCATAAAATTTTCTTCACCAATATCACGTATCATATCCTCTAGATTATCATTCATCCCTTCATCAAAATTGTTTGTAGTTGACATAGTTGGGATGTCTAATATTTCTCCATGTCATGTCCATATTGTATAACTCTTAATAATACCATAAACAAACAAGTGATCATGTATATCCTCAAGTTTATGACGAATTTGATTCAAACAACAAACACATAGACAATAATATGTCCCTTTCATAGCTTTTCCATTTTCACTAGCAAATTTCAAAAATTCCTCAACTCCCTTTTCATACTCTTCACTAATACGACGTGCATTCATCTAATTTCGATTCATATTATGTTATAAATTTTCGTCACTCCTAGAGATTCAAAATTTATATTTAAAAAGAAATTAATATACAAACAACAAAGCACGTAAATGGAGTGTGTAAACCGAAAATGCATTCAAACAAATAAACAAATAATTACATTCCAATAACAATCCATTGGAGACATTCATACAATAACGTGATTGAGATCCCCAAAAATAATCACGGATTCAATTTAAACATATATCAGAAGACATAGAACACTAACCTCAAGTATACACGAAAATGATTTCAAACTCGAATCCAATCGGGGAGAAATGTCAAATTCGTAAAATAAGACACAATGTTGATGTTTTTCACTGTCAAAATGATCAAAAATGGTGTGGAAAGATAGTTGTCGTCGTCGTTCTCAAAACCCCTTGTTGCGCGAGACGAGGGAGTGGGTCTGGAAGAGAATAAAATGTACTTTTTATGTCGCGCATCCTAGGAAGTGACGTAAAAAGTCTTCTTTTACGTCGCACCTCTTATTTACAAAATTGTCACCGCATTTTATTTACGTCGAATATTTTTACATGCGACGACAATTGAGTGACGTAAAAACTTTTTTTTCCACTAGTGTATGGGCCTTAATCGTATAGCCATATTAGAGAAAATCACTATATTCGAAATAAAAATTAATTTCTTCAGTATAACTTAAATTTAAAAAATATGTTTTTAATTTTTATTTTTATTTAAACATTTTAATAAAATATTTTTATATAAATATATTAATAATTTTTTATTTTGTTTTCAATCAAGTTAAAATTAATCTGTTTTTTCACTGGTGTAATATAGAGTGAAGAAAAAAATTATAATCTATTTTAAAATATAAATTATATTAACTCATTAATTTTTTAACTTGGAGGATGAAAGCAAATTAGACCGAGTTGTTCGAAAACATGGATAGAGAATTAGAAATTGGATTAAAAGTGTGTGTATATAATATTGATATATAGACATAATTAGAAGTGTGAATTTCAGCTAAGATCAATGAATTTTGTGTTGAATTTTTATTATAAAACCATAAGATTAAGAATCACTTTGAATTGGATTAAGGTAACAAATGGAAAATTTGCAGATTAATTATTTACCTATTAGCCATTTTAAAATGGGTGAAATTTTTAAAACACTTGATATATTTAAGTGTTTATAACTTAATGAAATTTATCATAAATGTCCTTTACCCTTAAACATTATTTTCTTATATATAATTTTATAACACGAGGGTCAAATTTTGGTATAAAATAATTTATATATATATATATATATATATATATATATATATATATATATATATATATTAACACAGCTTTCATTTTCTTTGATTTAAAGTACTGTCATTGATCTCTATCATCATAACTTTAGTTACTCAATAATCATAAATTATTCAGGTAATAATAAGTAATAGCAATTAATTCTCACCAACCCATATTAGTTACTGTTGAAACCAATGAGGATTGGTTGAGTCATGGAACAATTTATATATATATATATATATTTTCTTTCCTTAATTATTGAAACATATTTGAAATTCTAATTTATTATAATTTTATCTTTAAAAAATATATTTTTAATAATATATATATATATATATATATATATATATATATATATATATATATATAAATTACTTTAACTTACACCGAACATATTTGTGTTTATTATACGTGATCGCATTTAGAAACAGTACGGTCATCCCCACTTTAAAACCCTAAAAATGTCATAACAAATATTGATGTAATATAGGTGAAGGGCCACAAAAACCTGATGTTTATTCTTCATCCTAAAAATGGAGGTGAACATGGCAACCATTAAAACCATACATGTTCCCATATGGTATAGAAATTAATTTGTCATGGACACATAATATTTTGAAAATGACACTACAAAAAACGCTTATTATCTACTGGTAAAATCCGCATCTACGGATTTTTTCCGTAGATAATTTACCTACTGAATATAATCCGTAGGTAATGCACTCACCTAAACAAAATATTTTTATTTATTATAACCCCTCCCCTTTATATTATATTTTTATTATTTATTATATTTTCGTAACTTTGAATTATTATTAGATAATTTACCTACTGAATATAATCCAGTAGGTAATGCACTCACCTAAACAAAATATTTTTATTTATTATAACCCCCTCCCCTTTATATTATATTTTTATTATTTATTATATTTTCTAACTTTGAATTATTATTAGATTAAGGAAATTCTCATTGGTAGGATTCGAATCCAAGTACTCGAGTTGGAGGTTGATACTCCAACCACTAAGCTATTAGGATATTTTGATAATAATATACAAATAAATTATATTTATATTTATCCGTGTAAATATTAAATATATATAAATATAAAAAATATAAATATAAAATATATTTATATTTTGATATATTTATATATTATATAGTATTTATATATTTATATTTATATATTTATGTATTTATGTATTTATATATTCATGTATTTATATATTTATCTATTTATATATTGATGTATTTATGTATTTATATATTTATGTATTTATGTATTTATGTATTTATGTATTTATATATTTATGTATTTATATATTTATGTATTTATATATTTATGTATTTATATATTTATGTATTTATATATTTATGTATTTATATATTTATGTATTTATATATTTATATATTTATATATTTTATATTTTATATTTTATATTTTATATTTTATATTTTATATTTTATATTTTATATTTTATATTTTATATTTTATATTTTATATTTTATATTTTATATTTTATATTTTATATTTTATATTTTATATTTTATATTTTATATTTATATATTTTATATTTATATATTTATATATTTACACAAATAAATATAAGTATAATTTAGTTGTAAATTATTATTAGAATATCCTAATAGTTTAGTGGTTGGAGTATCGGTTTTCAACTTTAAGGTACTGGGTTCGATTCTTGCTAATGACAATTCTTTTAGTTTAATATAATTTACCTATCGGATAATATCCGTAGATAATGGATAATTACTCACGGATAGAATTCCGTAGGTAAAATACACCTACTGGATAGTAATTACGTAACAGATATTACCTACGGATAAAATTCCATAGATAATGTAAATTTATCTACTGGATTTTTTTCCGTAGGTAATAGTCTTTTTTGTAGTGTGATATGATTTTGTTTTTGCTGACAATGAATTAATGTGTGCGTACACATCACCTAACAATTTAAAGATGATTCCACTACAAAATATGTTTTGATAAGAGAAATTAACAAAGAATAATATGGTCAATTGTAAATATTAACAAAGAATATGTTTTAAATATTAATATGGTCACATTTTAAATTAGTTTTTTATTCTATTTTTAAATCATAAAAGGCACTCCTAAAAATTTTCGCACTAATTTTCCTACAAATATTATATAAAAATCGTACATAAAATGAGTTTTTTTTTTTCAAATTTTATGAAATTCATAAAAAATTCACAAGAAAAATCCTATTAAACTACACCAACAAAAACAAGCACAATGTACAACATCTCTTCTTCTCTAAGGGTATCTTAACACACGGTATCTTATTTTGCCAAATTTTAAGAAATATTTATTTATAAACAATTTCTTCAACAATATCTCAATAATAAATTAGGACAATATCACAAAGTCGAAGGATGAACAGTGAAAATATTGTGCAATTTCTCGATATTAATCTTTCTCTCAAATATGTCAGATCGTATCTGCAAAAGTAGATATGCTAAGGAAGAGGAGACCAGTGCAGACGTTAGCAGGAAGAAGGTCATCTTGGGCCCGAACGAGAGAGAATGGGTTGGGCTTTTACACGAAGAACATATATTGGCCCATTATTTGCAAAATCGGGAGGCCACGTATACAAACAATTTAGATTTGGCTAGTTTCGAGAGGTTCAAATCGGGCCTAAGACTCGTCTTCCCCATGCGGTGGAATCAAATTGGGAGGCCAAATCCCTAGAGAAGGGAGGTTCAGCTTCTTCACCCAAACTCTCGCTTGTACACGTCGCCAACTATAAAAAAAAGGCTGAGCAGGGGATGACTCTCGCAGAGACTATCTTCGTTGGAGAGGTAATGGAATTGAAACCGGAGAACAAAATCGAAGGGAAAAGGCGATGGAGATTCAAAATGTGGCTGGCTCTCATTCTCGTTGTTCAAAATCGACGGCAAACCGGTCTGACAAAGAGGCGGTCAATGATTCACTCGTCAACGGTGCAGAGGAGGCGCTGGAAAATAGAAAGGGCACGACCCGAGATTCAACTGAAGAAGATGGAGTCAAACGCATATTAGTGAAGGGCGAATTGGTGGATCAAGCATGCGATGTTCATCAGAGAATAAATCAAATTGGTCTTTCCGATAATTATTTGTTTAAGGGAAGCAGCGTAGTTGTGACTCGGAAAGGATTTGGGAGTTGGCATGAAACCAAGATGATCAGTGGAAGAGGGGAAATAAGCAACATCAGTCAGTCCAGATCAGTTGTCTCGGCCAAAAGCTTGTGCAAGGAGAAGAGGTTAGATTTCTTCTTTGGTAATTATATTAATGATAACAACATAGAAAATTGCAATAGGTTGTTATGGATAAACAAAGAGTATCAGGAAGCATTTAGATTATGGGAGATAGGGAGAGAGACAGGGTTCTCGTACAAAGGGGATAACAACTTGGAGATAAATAAACTGAAGAAGATAGATGAAGAGGGGAGAGACAGTGATACATGAGGGTGTTAAGCATAAATGTTTGAGGTATTAAGAGCCCTGAGAAAATTAAATATATAAGGAAATTGATAAATAAGGAAGGGGTAGAGATGATGTGTATACAAGAGACAAAATTAGCTAGACAGAATGAGATATGTTACAACATATGAAACTACAATAATATTCAATGGGCATTTAAGCAGGCAGAGAATGAGATATGTTACAACATATGAAACCACAATAATATTCAATGGGCATTTAAGCAGGCAGAGAATGGGTTAGGAGGGATTTTAAGCACCTGGGATGTGGATAAATTCGAGTGTGAAAATATGGTTATAGGAGAAGGGCTAATAGTAGTAGTAGGAAAGTATAAGAGAAAGAACATAAAAATGACAGTGGTAAATGTTTATTTTTCTTGCGTAATAAAGGAAAAATATAAACTGTGGGAAGACATACATCTGAGTGTCCAAAATCTGTCATGCAAGGTTTATTGTGTGATAGGAGACTTCAACACAGTCAAAAAAACTGAAGAGAGAAAGGGAAGTAGTGTAAGAGGTAGAGTAATAGAAGAAATGAGAAGATTTAATGAATTCTTCCAGGAATTGGAGGCTCGAGACTTACCGGTCGTTGGAAGGAAGTTTACATGGTATAGAACAGATGATTCTTCAATGAGTAGGTTGGATAGAGCATTGGTATCTATGGAGTGGATTCGTGAGTGGAAATGGAGTAAACAGTACGTACTAGACAGAAGTATCTTTGATCACTGCACGATAGTAATAAAAGAAAATAATATAGATTGGGGACCCAAACCCTTTAGATCTCTGGATGTATGGAATGAAGAGAAGAGGTTTAGGGAGGAGGTAAAAAGGGCTTGGGAAGGGACGGAAACCATAGGCTGGGGAATTAAAAGCTGGTCTAAGAAGCTACAAATGCTTAAAAATCACCTAAAAAGATGGAATAGAGAAGCGTTTGGGAACTTGAATCTAGCAAGACAAAGTATGATAAACAATATTAATGTGATGAACCATAAAGATGAACTAAACCAGTTAGACGAAGAAGGAAAGAAGGATGTACCAAATAGAATTGAGAAAAATAATGCTAAAGATTGCATCTATGGAGAAGCAGAATGTTAGAATTAATTTAATTAATTCATTCCATTATGTGACTCATATGAAATATAATGATAGACTCAAATGTGATTTAATAAATTATAAGGACCTATTGGTTATTATGTGAAGTCAGAATAAAATAAAATATTAACTTACGGTAACCAACTTGATGGACGTTGGTTAATAAAAGGGATTAGGGTTCTGTCTCTGGCCATAAGGTTTTTTCACGATAAACCATCAAGAAAGCGAAGCGTGAGAAGAGAAAGAAAGATAAAGAGATAGATTGGGAAAATGAGATTGGAGAACGAAAAGAAAGAAAGAAAGAAAATATTCTCATGGATCAAGGTTAGTCTTCTTACTATGATTCATGTATTGATGTATGTTAAATTGTGAAAATCAATAATCTAAAGATCCTGTAGAGTAGTTTTCTATAATGAATCAAGAACGTAGGAAAACTACATCATATTTTACATGTGGTATCAGAGCCCAGTTATTAGATTTATGATTTTCCTTTTATGAAAGTTTTTCCTAAATTATGTTTTTCCCAAATTAAGATAAACTCTAAAGGTTTTTTCTAAATTATGTTTTTTCCAAATTAAGATAAACCCTAATTATGAATTTAGGGATTTTTCTATCAAATTAACGTGAACCCTAATTTATTCCCAATTTATTTTTTCCGAAATTGAATAAATAGATAAGCCTTAATTTATGGATAAGGGTTGCATTCAATTTCAAATTGAAATCAATTTGATAATTTCTGTGTTTCAATGGTTATGCAATCCTTTTAATTGAAAAGAAAATTTAGGCATTTTACTGTTTGACGTTAACACTCACGTAATAGCTTTATAATGCAATTAATTTCCGTTGCAATTAATTAATGATGCAAGTTGATGGGGACCTGGGCAATTGAAACAATTCACGTATGGCTAATGTGAAAAAAATGTTAATTGATATTGGTTGTGCAGTTGAAAGAATCACATAGCCCAGTATAGAATTAATAATGCGTGATTTTAATTATTATATTGAATTAAAAATATGAGTACGTGAATAGTTTTGTACAATTATTTTGATTTTCATCAACTGATTTTATGTTAATGAAATGTGAATTTTGATCACGAGATGATATGCTTGGCTCATGCACTCGTTTGGGCTTGGAAAAGTTTTCGGGCCTGATCTGCAGAAATGTGGATTGGTCTTCGGACCTAAGGGGCTGAGACCTTGACAAGGTTCCTCATGCTTACTACTTAATTGATGGAGTATTACATGAATTATTTTATGGAATAATACGCAATTGATGGATGAATTACCGCAATCGCTTATTTCTACTGCAATTGAATTATGAATGTTACTGTGGAGTGCAAATGGGAATACGTGAATGACCTCTTTTAAATTTGATTGAGAAATTTAATAATTTTATTTTATTATATGAAGAATGAATTTTAATTTATAATAATAATGTTATGTTTTGTTATTGCTAAATTAAAAATTAATGAAAAATGCTATGAATAGTTAATAGCAATTAAAGATGGTATTTATTTGAAATTAAGCATGATAAATTTTGTTAGTCACCAAAGTGTCCAAAATTTTAAGTTTATTTTAATTTCAAATTATTAATGATTTTATTTCAATTACCCATAGTATGAATGCTAAAATTATGAATATTTGATTTATGAGTTAATTGAAGTTCATTATTATAAGTCATTTCAAGATCACCCAAAGGTTGATTAATTGTTATTATAATTAATGAGCATGAAGGTAGATAATTTTCTGTGCGTCACTAGTTTTATTTATATACCCAAAGGTGTTATGTGATTCTAGTTGATGCATATTTTAATTATCATTAATGTTATAAAATGATTAGCGTAATTATGTTTGTGTATTGGTGGATCTCCCAAAGGAGAACATTAGTATGCAGAGAATGGTAATTTATGGTTGAATCTGTATTTATGTTTAATTTTATGACTCAAAGTATTAATGTTAGGCATGTGTTAATTGCGATGATCTGCTCTCGTAGCTCGCATTCGCTATCTTCGTCTATTCCAGTCTTCAATGGGTTAAATTTCCCTGACTGGAGTGAATAAGTCCAATTTCACTTAGGTGTGTTGGATCTTGATTTGGCTTTCCAAGTTGAAAAACTGGCTGCTATCACTGATGTCAGTAGTAATGAAGAGAAAACTCATTATAGAGCTTGGGAAAGATCAAACAGACTTAGCCTTATGTTTATGCGAATGAGTGTAACAAGCAATATTAAGTCTGTTCTTCCCAAAACTGAGGATGCGAAAGAGTTTATGAAATTTGTGGAAGAGTGCTCTCAAACCGCTGACAAATCCCTCGCTGGGATATTGATGAGTACGTTGATCACCATGAAGTTTGATGGTTCTCGTAGTATGCATGAACACGTAATTGAAATGACAAATATCGCAGCAAGACTCAAGTCTCTTGGAATGGCAGTGGAAGAAAATTTTCTTGTGCAGTTCATTTTGAACTCGTTACCGCCTGAGTATGGTCCGTTTTAGATGAATTATAACACCATGAAAGACAAATGGAATGTGCATGAATTGCACAGTATGTTAGTTCAGGAGGAGACCGGACTCAAGAACCTAGGAAGTCACTCTATTCATTACATGAAAAATCAAGGAGCTAAAAAGAAAGTTGTTAAGAAACATGGAAAGGGTAAAAGACCATTAAAGATTAACGAGTCATCTACTAACATTCAAAAGAAAAATGAAAAATGTCATTTCTGCGGGAAGTCTGGACATTTTCAGAAGGACTGTTTAAAGTGTAAAGCTTGGTTCGAAAAGAAAGGTAAGCATAATTCTTACGTATGTTTTGAATCAAATTTAACTGAAGTTCCCCATAATACTTGGTGGATTGATTCTGGATGTACAACTCATGTTTCTAATGTGATGCAGGGATTCCTTTCAACCCGAACCATAAACCCAAATGAGAAGTTCGTCTTCATGGGGAATAAAGTCAAGGTTCCAGTGGAAGCTGTCGGGACTTATCGTTTAATCCTTGACACTGGATATCACTTAGACCTTATGGATACTTTTTATGTACCTAGTATCACTAGAAATTTAGTTTCTTTGTCTAAGCTTGATGTTAATGGATACTCTTTTAAGTTTGGGAATAATTGTTTCAGTTTATTTAAGCGTACATGTATGATTGGAACTGGTACACTTTATGATGGTTTATATAAATTGAATTTGGATAATTTATATGTTGAAACTCTCATGATCTTGCATCATAATGTTGGCACTAAACGTAGTTTGGTGGATGAAAGATCTGCTTATTTGTGGCATAAGCGTTTGGGACATATTTCCAAAGAAAGAATGCAAAGATTAGTAAATAATGAAATCCTTCCGGATTTAGATTTTACTGATCTGAATGTATGTGTGGATTGTATTAAAGGTAAACAAACAAAACACACAAGGAAAGGAGCCACAAGAAGCACTCAACTTCTTGAAATCATACACACTGATATATGTGGTCCATTTGACGTAAATTCTTTTAATAAAGAGAAGTATTTCATCACTTTCATTGACGATTTCTCGCGTTATGGATATGTCTATTTACTATATGAGAAATCCCAAGCAGTAAATGCCTTAGAAAGTTATATAAACGAAGTGGAGAGACAATTAGACAGAAAGGTGAAAATTGTCAGGTCAGATAGAGGTGGTGAGTATTATGGAAGATATGATGAAAGTGGACAACACCCTGGTCCGTTTGCTAAGTTCCTTGAGAAGTGTGGTATTTGTGTTCAATACACAATGCCAGGCACACCGCAACAAAATGGTGTGTCTGAAAGGCGTAATCGAACCTTAATGGATATGGTTAGGAGTATGTTGAGTAATTCATGTTTACCTGTATCATTGTGGATGTATGCTTTGAAGACTACCATGTATTTGTTGAACAAGGTTCCTAGTAAAGCGGTTCAAAAGACTCCTTTTGAGTTATGGACAAGTAGGAAACCCAGTTTAAGACACCTACATGTTTGGGGTTGTCAGGCAGAAGTAAGAATTTATAATCCGCAAGAAAAGAAACTGGATGCAAGAATAATCAGTGGATATTTCATTGGTTATCCAGAAAAATCAAAGGGGTATATGTTTTATTGTCTTACTCATAGTACAATAATTGTTGAAACTGGAAATGCTCGGTTCATTGAAAATGGTGAAACCAGTGGGAGTGAAGTTTCACGAAATGTGGAGATTAAGGAAGTTAGAGTACAAGTTCCAATAACTAGTACATCTTCAAGAGTTGTTGTTCCAAATGTTGTAGAATCACACGACAATCAAGAAGAACAACAAATTAATGATCCTGAGATTAACAATGATCCGATAATAGAACAACCATAGGAAATAGTATTAAGAAGATCTCACAGAGAAAGAAAGTATGTTATTTCGAATGATTACGTGGTTTATCTACAAGAGTCAGAAAATGACCTAAGTATTGATAATGAACCAGTTTCATTTTCAGATGCCATTAATGGTGATAATTCTGATAAATGGTTAGATGCTATAAAAGATGAGCTTAAATCAATGACACATAATGGTGTATGGGATCTTGTGGAATTGCCAGAAGGATGTAAGAGTGTTGGGTGTAAATGGGTCTTTAAGACTAAGCGTGACTCTCATGGCAATATCGAATGTTACAAGGCCCGACTTGTTGCCAAAGGTTTTACTCAGAAAGACGGCATTGATTATAAGGAAACATTTTCACCTATTTCTAAGAAAGATTCCTTTAGAATTATCATGGCATTAGTAGCTCATTATGATCTTGAGTTGCATCAAATGGATGTTAAAACTGTTTTTCTGAATGGAGATTTAGAGGAGGATGTTTATATGAATCAACCAGTGGGGTTTATTAAAGAGGAAAAGGAACATATGGTGTGTAAACTTAAGAAATCAATATATGGACTTAAACAAGCTTCTCGACAATGGTATCTTAAGTTCAATGATACTATTTTGTCCTTTGGATTTAAGGAAAACACTGTTGATCGGTGTATATATCTGAAGGTCAGTGGGAGTAAGTTTATATTTCTGATTCTGTATGTTGATGATATCTTGCTTGCGACTAATGATCTTGGTCTATTAAGTGAGACTAAGAAGTTTCTCTTTAACAACTTTGAAATTAAAGATATGGGTGAGGCATACTATGTGATAGGAATAGAAATATTTCGTGATAGATCACAAGGACTGTTAGGTTTGTCTCAAAAAGCATATATTAATAAAGTTTTAGAGAGATTCAGAATGGAGAATTGTTTTGCATCTCCTGTTCCAATACAGAAAGGAGACAAATTTAGTCTCATGTAATGTCCAAATAATGACTTGGAACGGAAACAGATGGAAAATATCCCTTATGCATCTGTTGTTGGGAGTTTGATGTATGCTCAAACATGTACGAGGCCAGATATTAGCTTTGCAGTTGGTATGCTTGGTAGATACCAGAGTAATCCTGGACTGGATCATTGGAAGGCTGCAAAGAAAGTTTTAAGATACTTACAAGGAACAAAGAATCACATGCTTACTTATAGGAAAGTTGATCACCTTGAGGTGATTGGATATACAGATTCAGATTTTGCTGGTTGTATGGATACACGAAAGTCTACATTTGGTTATGTGTATCTTTTAGCCGGAGGAGCGATTTCATGGAAAAGTGCGAAGCAGTCTGTCATTGCTGCATCCACCATGGAAGCTGAATTTGTGGCATGCTTTGAGGCCACAGTTCAAGCTAATTGGTTGCGGAATTTTATTTCAGGACTTGGAGTAGTCGACAACATTGCCAAGCCGCTGAAAATTTATTGTGACAATTCCGCAACAGTCTTCTTTTCTAAGAACGACAAGTATTCCAAAGGGGCTAAGCATATGGAATTGAAATACTTTGTCGTTAAAGAAGAAGTTCAGAAACAGAGAGTGTCAATAGAACATATTAGCACTGATCTTATGATTGTTGATCCTTTAACAAAGGGATTACCGCCCAAGTTGTTTGTCGGCCATATAGTAAATATGAGCATTATGTTTACTAGTAGTGAATGTTGAATGTTAATGTTATTATTAATGTTTATGTGACACTCGAGATCTTTAACGTATAAGTTTCGAAATTTGTGTTTTCTTCTTTATTTATATGCATGCAAATTATGATGAAGAAAACAAATTATGTTATTATTTTTAAAATGATATTATGTTTGAACCCATTATGGACTTCTCATTATAAAGTCATATTAAGGAGAAAGAGATAATATAGTGGTACATGGAAGGGAGCTTGTCGATTGAATGACATGTAACCGCCATGACTCTTGTTATAGCTATATCTTTAATTATGAATAATGATAGAACCAATTTATGTAAGGTCCTTTAATGTGCATTATGACTTTAGTATTAAATCACAGAATCGTATGATATCACATGAGTCAAGTGGGAGAATGTTAGAATTAATTTAATTAATTCATTCCATTATGTGACTCATATGAAATATAATGGTAGGCTCAAATGTGATTTAATAAATTATAAGGACCTATTAGTTATTATGTGAAGTCAGAATAAAATAAAAATAAAATAAAATATTAACTTACGGTAACCAACTTGATGGACGTTGGTTAATAAAAGGGATTAGGGTTCTGTCTCTGGCCATAAGGTTTTTTCACGATAAACCATCAAGAAAGCGAAGCGTGAGAAGAGAAAGAAAGGTAAAGAGATAGATTGGGAAAAGGAGATTGGAGAACGAAAAGAAAAAAAGAAAAGATTCTCATGGATCAAGGTTAGTCTTCTTACTATGATTCATGTATTGATGTATGTTAAATTGTGAAAATCAATAATCTAAAGATCTTGTAGAGTAGTTTTCTATGATGAATCAAGAACGTAGGAAAACTACATCATATTTTACAGATAAGAGATAGGTGGATAAAGGAAGGGGACATAAACTCAAAATTCTACCACTTTATGATTATATGGAAAAGAAGCAAGGTGGAATTACCAGGGGTTATGATTAGAGGGGTTTGGTGTCAAGACCCAGAAAGAGTAAAAGAAGAGGTCTTGCAACAATTTAAAATAAGATTCAAACGAGAAACAAGAGTGGGAATCAAACTAGATGGGATTTCATTTGAAGGAGTAACTAATATACAAAATGAGGCTCTGGCTAGAGAAATATATGAGGAAAAAATAAGGGAGGCAGTTTGGAGTTGCGAAGGTAGTAAAAGCCCGGGGCCTGACAGTTTTAATTTCAGCTTTATAAAGCATAATTGGTCTACATTGAAGGTGGACATAATTAAAGTTATTGAAGAATTTCATAGGAAAGGAAATATACCAAAATGATGCAATGCCTCGTTCATCGCACTCATCCCAAAAGTAGAAATCTTTGTGGAATTGGATGAATATAGACCTATATCCCTTATAGGTAGCCTGTACAATATTCTAGCAAAGGTTTTAGTAGGTCGTCTGAAAGGAGTGTTAAATAAGGTAATAAGTGAGTCTCAATCTACTTTCTTGGAAGGTAGAGGTCTCTTGGATAGTGTTGTGACTGCAAACGAGGTAATACATGAGTATAAGAGCAAAAAGAAGAAATGATTTGTACTCAAGATAGACTACGAAAAAGCCTATAATTCTGTAGATTGAGAATTTCTCTTTTATATGTTAGACAAACTCGGGTTTTGCAGGAAGTGGGTGAGGTGGATTGAAGGCTGTTTAAAATCAGCTTCCATATCAATACTGGTAAATGGAAGCCCAACAAAAGAGTTTCTTCCCCAAAAAGGATTAAGACAGGGAGATCCTTTGGCACCATTCTTTTTCTTAGTAGTAGTTAAAGGGATAGATGGGGTGGTAAGGCAAGCAGTAGCAAAAGGGAAGCTACAAGGAGCCAGGGTGGGGGAAAAGGAGCATCTGGTTAATATCCTACAGTTTGCAGATGACACTTTGCTTTTAAGTGATGCAAATCCTAATAACATTATAGTTATTAAAGCAATTTTTAGATGGTTCCAATTAGCATCGGAATTGAAGGTCAATTTAAGAAAGACAAAATTATGAGGTATAGAGGTGGAGTCTGTATTACTGGAAAGGTATGCAAGAGAATTAGGTTGTAAGACAATGAAACCGCCCTTCAAATACCTGTGGTTGAAAGTTGGAGGAAACCATAAAAGGCACGAGTTTTGGGATGAAGTTCTAAGCAAAGTAAAGAAAAAACTCTCTAGGTGGAGAGGTAGAATGTTTTCCTTCGCAGAGAGGATATGTCTGGTAAAATCGGTTCTTTCGGCGATACTATTATTTTACTTATCGATGTTCAAAATGCCCGTAAAAGTGGTTAAAGAGGTAAAAAAGATCCAAAGGGAGTTTGTGTGGGGGTGGGGTAAAGAAGGGAAAAAGATAATGTGGGTTAAATGGTAACAAATATGTTGAAGAAAGGAAGATGGAGGGTTAGGGGTGAACAAAGAAGGAGTGATATCAGAACAGGGTGAGTGGATTGAAAATAAATGAGAATGAAGAGTTAATTGGA
This sequence comes from Sphenostylis stenocarpa, assembly GCA_963425845.1. NCBI lineage: Eukaryota > Viridiplantae > Streptophyta > Magnoliopsida > Fabales > Fabaceae > Sphenostylis > Sphenostylis stenocarpa. The sequence goes on from OY731403.1 coordinate 29,864,709, forward strand.
GAAGACAATGGTTTGAATGGGAGAAGAATGGAGGAGGAAATGCTAAGTAAGATTCAAAGCATAACACTTAATAAGGATATAGAAAATACGTGGTTGTGAGGCCATAACAATGATAAAGGATTTATTGTAAAAGAAGCGTACGAGATTTTATCCAATGTAACTTGCGAGGAGAACGAAACGATGTTGGTACTGGAAAATTAAGGGGATCCCAAAGGTCATGGTTATAGGGTGGAGAATTCTTTAGGATAGGATTCCTACTAAGGTGAATCTAGTTAGGAGAGGGGTTGCTATATGTGACCCGAAATGTGTTTTATGTGGAAGTAAGGATGAAACATCCAATCATCTCTTTTTTAATTGCAAAGTGACCAGTGAGATTTGGGACAAGTATTTTAGATGGGTGGGAATTAGTTATGTGTGCCATTGGGAGGCGAAAACAAACCTAGAAAGCTTCGTATTAGGAGGACTGGGAGTGAAAGGAAATATGTTGTGGAAAAGACTATGGGTAGTAGTGGGAGATCTGGTCTCAAAGGAACAAGTGCATTTTTAAAAATGAGAAATTTGATGCGGAAGTAGGATTCAGTAAAGCAAGCGCAAAATTCATAGCTTGGTGTGTTAGAGACTAGGATGGAGCGAGTATACCAAATTCATATTGGTTTTATGAACCGATAAGGTGCATGAGACTAGTTACTCTATAGCTTCTCTTTAATATGTGATAGCTGGTATATTTTTTAACAGGTTAAAGCATGAAATTCTAATACAATGACGAGAATCCTTATAAGGAGACGGAGGGCGGGAGTATCCAGGGGTTATTAGGCTCATCTATTAGTATTGATAGAATCTTTGTTAATGATAGGACTATAGCAGAAGTTAGTTTCCTTTTGATAATGCTGGGGTTATTGAATTTGTGTTCATGGACTTTTGTGAGCTGAATAACGTTGGACCTAACATGTTATTTTGTTCTTTCTTTCATTTTGTTTCTTTTTGTTGTATATGGGATGAAGTACCCCTTTGTACTTCTATTAATTTTATTCTTTGTTGTCGATAAAAAAATCTAATAATATATAAAAATAGAAATATACCTAATATAAATTATCCATAAAACCAATTTATTTAGTAAAATAATGAAATTAGAACGTTATCTAGTTATATTAAAATTTTGAAAGACTAATAAATAACGAGTAAAAATAGTATTGAATTTCCTCTTTAAAATAAAGTATTATGAGTCTTATTTATGGAAAAAAAATATAAATTAAAAGAGAAAATTCAATAAAAATAACTTAAATTTCAAATTTGTTGTTATTTTAAGTAAAATTAGGCTCAAAGCATTCATTCATCTAAATATTGTATTTGATGACAAAATATATATTGAGAGGTTTAGTTGACCCAAGTCAACCTAATAAAAAATTTTAACCAATATAATTCTTTTAAATTATATTTTAGGGAAATAAAATAATGATTCCTTTTCTTTATTTTGGATGCGAATTCCCACTAAGAGGTTCACCTATTTATATTTCTTTTGTAAGAGGTTTTATTGTCATTGTTACTTTAAACCAAATAAAAGGTATTAGATTTGTAGAATATTTTGCCCTAATAATCTTATTTTCTTTATTAAATTATAGTTATTTGGACATACCCAGAAGTTTTTCGTGTCTCCTACAAATACACGCACGCATACAAGAGAATAAAAATGTCAAAATTCCACACACGTACGTTGGAACATCTAAGAGCTTGGCACACGTAAAGTTTCATTCATTTGGAAACTTACTAAGCGTGGGAAGCTAAGAATAATGAAAACATGGTCCATCCACTTCAATTTTGTGTGATTCCTCTTCAACCATTGGTGAGAGAGCACGTACTGAAAACCATGGCTTAAAACATGCAATACCGTGTAAGAAATTAAAAAAAGAAAAAGAAAATGAAGAACAATACAAGAAAGGTCTATGATGTTGCCAAACAACAACCCAACACAGTTTGAGTTATTTTTTTCTAGATTTAATTACAATTATTATACTTTCCTTCTTCTATCTTCATAAAACTTAAGATGGCGTGAGGATCTTACATTTGTTTTAACTAGTTTTTCTTTGACTTTCAATTTAGTATATGTTTCTCCTTTGTTTATAATAGGGTTACACTCTATTTTATAACTATGTTACGATTCTCTGCTGAAAAAAATATTTATCTATTAGTCGATACTAAGAAATAAATATGGTTTAGATTTTTTTTAATCTTATTATTATTATTATTATTATTATTATTATTATTATAATCACCGTATTTTAATGGTGATTACTTTGTGTTTAGTAAATCACTTACGTGTTTTTAATAAATATGTGTATTTGTATTTAGACTTGGTTAGATTCAATTTTGTTTTTTTAATTTTTAAAAATAGTTTTAGAGACATTTAAAAAAAATGCTTTTGAAAATAAGTTGGAAATTTTTTTTGTTGCTATTTAAAAAAAAATATTTTAAATAGAAGATAATGATAAAAAAATTGCAAAGAGTTTGAAAATAATTTTTAACCATTATAAGTGTGAAAACGAGTTATTAATGATAAAAATATTGATATTTGTTTTATACAGAAACGAGAGTGTAATGTTATGATTTTACGTATTTCGTGTTTGTTAAGATAAGATCATTACGATTTATTATCATATATGAGATATTATTTACTTTGTGACTTTAGTTTGTTATAATTTTATCCTTTAAAAGTCTAGTTTACTTGGACAATTTATAAACATCATCTTTCTTTAATCAAAATTGTTCTGGTATGCTCATTAAATCTCATATTGTCTAGGAATCGAGGTCAAGGGTAATTTAAATATATTTTACTCTTTTAACCCACAAGACACATTTTAAAGACAAAACTACGATGGATCAGAGTTTTAAAATGGATAATATATCTAAGAATTGACTCTAATATTATTATCATAACGCACTTAATAACAAAATTATAATAAAGATTAGAATTTGAGACAAAACAATACTTATTAATAAAAATAGAAAATACATTTTTATTGATTTTAGTTTTTAAAAACTAAAAACAAAAACAACTTTTAAAAACTGTTTTAATAAATGGCAATTGAAAAATTGTAGGGTTTATATCCTTTTTTTTTCATGGAAGAACTTACCAACAACTTATCACAATTTTAGAATTACTTAGATCAAAGCTTACATGGATTTTTTTTTTTAATTAGATTACGTTCTTCTACTCTTGACTTTAGGTTACAAAGATAATTATAATCACAAATGAAAATAATTTATTATTTTTAAGCTTCAAACATTTTCTAATCTATCTCTCAAAATCTCTAGTTTTTAATCTTCTTGGTTTTTATTTTTTTATTGTTTTTATATGTTTTATTTTAGTATTTTTAGATTTTAAAATTAATCATTCTTCTTTTTCATTTTGAATTTATTTTTTATATTTTTAGAAATTGAACATTGACATAATTGTAGGAAGAAAATTACAATTATACCCTTTTAAGAAAATATACTTTTAAGAAAATAAGAGAAAACCTTAGAATATCTCTAATGAAAATTCCTTCATAAATATTTTTTAATAAAAATAATATTTTAATATAGATCTCACTCATTTTAAAGAACTGATCATGTTTCGAATCTATTTTATTTTAAAATTATTTTTACATAATTTATCTTAATTTTAATGAATTTTGAAGAAATGTGATGTATATAATGAGAAAATGAGACTATTTAGCAAAATTATATTTCAAATATATATTTATTATCATTTTTAATCTATAAGTAAAAACCCTAAATAATAGATAACTTGAGATTTTATTTATTTATTTTCTTTTAGAAAACAAAAATTCAGTTTAGATTATATTTCAAATTTGTATAAGGTCAATTAGCTAATAACATATTAAATAATTTTTTAAAACAAACAATTCGTCAATACTTCGTGCATTAAACGAGGAACTACTTAGAAAAATAAATATATTATTAAAAAGTTAAAATACTGATTACATTATTCAATACTTTTGTCAAAACTTTTAAACCACATATAATGAGTATTTCATATTAATTAAGAAAAATATACTATTGCGTAGTTGTACTAGTTTAATTTTAAAAATAAATACTTTTTATAAATTATTTCTTTAGAATTTCATAACAATTTTTTTATTATTTTATTTATACAAATGGATTACCCAATTTTCTTAAATTTATTTTGCAATTGACTTAATACGACTTTAATAGAAAATGTAAAAAATAAAATATTATTTGAATAGAATATATGAAATATGTACTTATAATAAAATTGTAAGATATTTATTTATTCATATAATAAATTAGAAAATTAGTTTTATTAGGTTAGATTGAATTGTTTGAAATGCAAAGTTCATGGTAACTAATTACTCAATCTAATTGTAGTTGATTATATTATTAAATTGAATTCATTAGAACCTAAAAAAGTAAATTTTTGATTGAATTAAATTGGTGGATGGAGTGGCAGTGGTTTGAAGTAGTTGGTGAAGATAAGATGATGCAGTTGGCAGTAAAATGTTCCTCCTTTCCAAACATAGAGAGATGGAGAGAAAGAAAAAAAGAATGTCATTACGTGTTCTCTCAATTTTGGAAATGCATGAGTTCTGCCTATTCTGGAAATTAAGATGATAATATATTATTTGATTCTCTCACTATTATTATTGTAATAATTTTTTTAATTATTAAAAATAGAATTTAGCAAATTATATTATTTTTATTCTTGTATAAAATAAGGAGAATGTAATAGTTTACAAATAAAGATTAACATAATTAGCACTTAAGAAATATTAATTCTTGAGATATCTCCTACCCGTTCAAATTATTAATTCGTGAAAATTTTGTCCTATCAAATTCAAATTTATCTTCGATTCAATAGATGTTAACAATACCTTAACAAAAATCGTAAAAAAGCCCAGCAGAATAAAGAACAAATTTGATACGATACCATTGAAAATGTATATAGTTGCTTAAAAAAGTGTTTCGTTTATTTAAATTTCTAATAAAAAAAGCTATATGGTTTTATTTTATTTTTTTTATTAAACTGTTGAACAAGTTTTAAATTTAAGAAGGAAAATCTAATTATAACTACCGATTTAAAATAATTTCTTAAAAGGTACGGATAAATACATTACTAAATCATTTTCTACACTTTTTGTAATTAACTCTGGAACATAACTTTACCACAACTTCAAACTAGAATAAGAAAATAATTAATAGATAAATATTTTCAACCAAAATATTTAAATAACTACGTAAATAAAAATTAGAGGTATCAAAATGAACTAAACCGACTCTACGATTGACTCATCACAGGTTAAGTTAAGAATACACAATTTCAACCTAATTCACTCCATTGAAAAACCAATAAATTTCATAACCTAATTCACCCCAGGTATGGATTAATGGATTAGATGAATTGAGTCATTAACCTAAATTTATTTCTTATTATTTTTTTCTAATAATGACGAATGAATCACGAGACTACAACACAATACGGTAACCTAACAAACGTTATAAAACAACTAAAACGCGACAAATTCTATAATACAACTAAAATATGATGGTGTGGTAATGCGACAAATGTATTAATGTGATGAATGTGGTGATGTGACAAACACTCGTGACATGATTAAAATATGAGACTAAAATACGAGTGAAACATGGAACAACACAACTGAAACACAACAAATACTTTAATACAATTGAAACTTATTGATACATCAAATGTAACTAACATGGTAACATGATAGTGTGACAGAAGGATGACAAATGGTCCAAGTACAACATCGATCATAATGATACAACAAATAATTGATGATTAGCTTAAATAAAAACTTGACTTGTAATGAAAATATAAAATAAAATAAAAAAATAAAAATAACATCAATTAGAATTACTAAATTATTATAATTATTTTAAAATTTAAAATATATATTAAATTACGGATCAATCCATCTTAACTCAACTTGAATGGATTAAGTAAAAAAAAATCATTTTAAGTAAAAAAAATCAAACTTGATCCGACTCAAACACGAGATAAATCAGGTTAACTCACATGTTACAACTTATTAAAACCTCTAATAAAAATGTTTAGATAGTTAACTTTTTATAACATTCTCGTAAGAAAAAAAAACCCTTCTGTGATAACACGAACCATTACTCAACCAAAATTTTATTTTATTTAAAATATATATATATATATATATATATATATATATATATATATATATATATATATAAAAGAAAATAACAAATACAAAATCATGAGAGATGACCCACGCTCAATAAAGAAATGACATCTAAAGGAGTGTTAAAAAGTATGAGAGGTCTGCGCCAATTTAAAAGATCAACCGAGTTCAATTTTATATAATAAAATTGTTAATAATAATATTTTTAAATAAATAATAAAAATTATTATCAATATCCCTATAATTCATAATAAAATAAAATAAAATAATTATTATTTAAAATTAATAATAAATAAATAATAAATTGAAAATATTATCTTTTTCATACAAAACATTATATTTAAAAGGTAAAAAAAAATCAAAACTGATTTAATCCAATTTTGTATCAATTTTTTTTATTTTGAATTACTTTATCTAAAATTCGATTATATAAAAATATCAATCCAGTTTCTAAAACGGTTTTCATTACGGCGGATGAAAGAATATGATGCTAACATTTTCTAGTTTACACCAAATATGAAGAATGGTTGTCCAAATCATGAAATTGTTGAAATCATTCTCTAAATTTCACAATTTCATGAAATTGTCGAAATCATCCTCTGACCTTTTGTTATTCGTTAGCGTTAAAAACAATTTCCAAAGTAAAGTTTTCAAAGAAACATTTTAAAATTGATTACTAAAACTGTGTTTTAAAACCAAAAAACAGTATTAAATCGATACTAAAATGTAACGTAAAAGAATCATAAAATAACTTGCTAAGTAGCATAATGCTGTGGCTAAACAGAACCAGCACATATAAAGGTCAGGAAAATTGAAATATTTCTATGGGGATAGAAGATTATATAACTTACATGGGAATGGGAATATTTCTATGGGGAGAATTGGCATGTACAATTAGAATGCAGGGAAAAAGCATTCTAATTTTCCAGTTCACTCCTTATCCAATCTTGTGAACACACCAAAGCTTGGACAGTAGCAGGATTAAGTGAGCTCCAATCACGATCAAGGACCCTTCCACTGTGATTGAACGCCAACTCAGGCGCAACCTTTGCCATTGGAATTCCTAAAACATTGCGTGCCATCATAGACAAGACAGGATATCTGGGAGTGTGAACTCTCCACCAATTCAGTATGTTGAAATCAACATTGCGAGGAAAGAGGGGTTCTTCCAAGTACTTGTCTAGATCTGATTTTGTACCTTCACCCTGTGAAGTTTCATGGAGAAATTTATCAAAACCCATCAATCGATCCCTGGAGTCCTTTGCAGAACCTTGTAAGAGAAGTGGACCATTGCCAACTTGCCAGGCCAGACCTTGATCATGAGTTGCTAATGGGGAGCCTATCGAATGTTCATTGTATAGAGCTTTCACGCCATCAAAGACCTCTTCAATTCGACTTGCAGACATGCTGCCATAAATCTGTGGATAATAATAATCTACCAACTTCATCTTGAATCGAGGGTCTAACATTGCAGCAACTGCCAACCCCAAGCTACATTTCTCCCAATACTCATCAAACTTGCTTCTCAATCTTGATGCCAAAGAACTGATATACTCGTCTGAATTCTTGCACCATTCAATCAAATGCAACTTAACATCACAGAGCTCAGGGAAATATATATTTGCAGTCGGATACTTACTCTTAGTGAAAACATTTATAACTTCAACAAAAAGCTTCAAGTAGCTAGTAACCGCTGTGATTCTCTCCCACTCTACGTCAGATAAACAGACTTTGTAGGAAGTGTCATTTTCTTGCAAGAGAATTAAAACATCCTTGAATTCTAAGGCAACTTCAAGCATTGAGTAAGTGGAATTCCATTGTGATGCATTATCTAGACATAAGCCCTTTTGACTCAGGATCCCAACTTCTTTAGCCATCTCATTAAACTTTGCCAGTATAATTTGTGAACTTTTAATGTAACCAATAGTTTCGCGAATCTTAGTGACGATTTCATTTACAGATCCCAGGGCATGCTGAACCATGGCATTAATAACATTTGCAGCACAGCGTATATCAAATAATTGACCATTACAATACAGAAACCTGTTCTGCAGTAGTCTATCACCAATTCTAATAGCAATGTTATCACAGGTGGAGCAACTATCCAGTATCATGGAAAACAGCTTGCGGTCAATATCCCAATACATTAGGCAAGTCATGATAGCTTCTGAAACCATATCTTCAGTATGAGAAGGATCAATCCTTATAAAATTTAATATCCTCCTTCTTAACTGCCAAGATTCATCGATGTAATTTGATGTCAAACACAAATACTCTGCATCACCCACAGCATTCCACACATCAGCACTAAGACTGATTTTCCCAGGCAACTTATCCAACATCTCATTCACCTTTTTCCTCTCTCTCTCATAAATCTCAATACAATCAGCCTCAACCCTATTCAACGACACAAGCTCAAACAATGGCTGTAGATTTTTTACAAAAGCTCTGAAACCAACATGCTCAACCATAGCCAATGGATATCCATGTAGAATAATCATACGAGCAAGGTCAAATCGACTCCGTCTTTGATCAAAGTTACTAGTTCCAGTGTTGACAGAGTCCTCTTTCAACTGTGTCTGCTCAAATTTAATATTGACAAGACTAAGGGTATTATCATCTTTGTTTGTATCTTGATCTATATTGAAATTTGCAATTGCTAGAGTTCCTTCCTTTCTCTTTTCTCTTGCTGAAATGTATTGTGCTATGCCATGGCTAGACCTTCTCTGACACCGAATTAAATGGTTCCTTAGATGTGATGTTCCACTGGTACTTGAACCACTCAGTTTCTTTTTGCAATGCCTACAAACAGCCACACAGGTGTCGCCTTTTTTAATCCTATCAAAATCATTCCACACCACCGATTTTAACCTACTAGACTTGACAATGACAGCATCAGACATGTCCATCGCATGAACCTGAAAAAAAAAGTTCCTACTATATTTAATTCAAAACATTTCCATTTAGAGGATAAAATGTACTGTATGCTATTTGATGTGGGTGCACGTGTGTTTATATAATAATGAAACTACAAGGAGATTTTAAATATAAATTGTAAATTTTTTTATAAATATACTAAATAACATACACAAGATTCCCAGCATTCCAATGCTACTAGTTTAAGAGTTTTACAAAGAACCAGAGCTCTAGATAAAATCTGAGTAATCCTCATGTCAATAAGTGACAAACAAAAGAATAGATGCTTAAACTTTTACTCTAGCCATAAGCATTATAATGTGTCTTACCTCGTCACTGGAACCCTATCTTGCGTACTACTATTTAGTACCTGACAGTGTCCATGTTTAAAAAGCAGGAACTATATAACGAAACGATCACATCAAGAACAATTATTTGTATTTTAAAAGCTGAAAATAAGAAAACAAAGTCAGGTTTTTTATTCTTTTCACAATTTCATAGAGGCTAACAGCTATTCTTTAATGACATTTGATTCCTCTAATTACAGTGAAGTCCACTACTTATACATCCATAACAAAATGCATCCATGAACTTTCATTCAACCCAATTAATCCAACATCTATCTAATTAATTCTCAACTGCAGAGGTAACTTTAGGTGGAGAATGATCCCTTCTCACTAGATGAATTCTTCATTCACTAAGGTAAATATAATTGAAAAGGATCAACTTGTATAAAATCCAAAAATAAAAACTAGAAAGTAAAGAAGATCAGACAAAGTTACACAAGGTCCCAAATTTCATAACTCGGTCAAGATTGATGGAACAAATGCAACAAAAAAAAGGCTGGTTGTAAGACACTAGCTTGCTTTGCATTTCCCATATCATTCATGATCCATGCTCAGAAACATTAAAATTTAGTCACAGACACTTTTAGTCAGTGGACAGGACACTCTTAAAAATAAAATAAGATATACATAACCTAAAGAATATAAAAAAAAAAACATTTGTTACAAGTTTTAAAACTCAAATAAGAAATCTTCAACACTTTCCCTCGATTCATCGCCAAAATTTCACCATTTTCCAGCAAGCAAACTCCCATTCCATTCATGAAATCAAGCGCGCCTAACAACATGCAACCATTCAACTCAACCTCTGGCGACAAATTAATCATAATGCTAACAAAAAAGGTAAACCCAAAACAACACTTCCACATTTTCAAGAGGTAAATAAACAATAAAAATTGTATATAAACGAAGGCATGATTTTGAGACAAGCTTGAAGCACCCATTAAGAAATTCTCGCAAAATGAAAGAGAATTCTCTATTACGACCATCAAAACATAAATCAATTCTATTGTTTACGAATAGGAAAATGAAGGATATACATACGAAAATCCTTGAGAATGGAGTCGTAACAAACAGGAAGGAAACATCGTACCGTGTTGGAGAATGGGTCGGATTCGATGTGGTGCGTGCGGAGAACGAAAAAAGGGTTTGAAAGAAAACCCTAACAGGAAGGTGAAAGGGGGAAGAAGAAGGAAAAAAGAAGGAAGAGAGCAACGTTGTTGTCACACAGACGCAGCAGCGTCCTATTCATCTGCTATTGGTGAAATTTAAAACGCACAATTTCATTCAATTTGTCCTTTTTTTCTTCGTATTTTTCAAGTTTATCTAAATATCTCTGTGTTTTTTTGGTTTGGATGATTATATTTTTATACACCTTTATTTTATTCGTCGAATCAAATCTACAATTCATTATAATAATAATAATAATATAATAATAATAGTAATAAATATCATTATAATAATAATAAATAAATAAATAAATTTAAAAATGTCAACTTATTATTTTCTTAGTATCCAAAAGTTATGTGTGGAGTTAATAGTTTTTTTTTATTTTAATAGACTTCAATTTTTTAATTTTTCTTACATTTTTTATGACTTTTAACTATTTATTATTTTTAAAAATTTTACGAAGGTTAATTTCTCGACTCAGTAGTTACAGTTAAATAGCTTCCAAGTATAAAAGGTATGTTATTTAATTTTATTGGCGATAAAATGAGATGTATTTAATTATTAGACAATTCAATAAAAATTGTTTCTGATACGCTAATGTGTATTTTAAAGTTTTGAGTCTTCCTCAAACATTAACAAATATATTTGTTATTATTAATTAATTTATATACTTAATTTCTTTAATTTTAAGTTTATTTATTGCAAAATTGCCTTCAGAATTCTCTAATATGAGCTCACTTCAATGAAAAAAAAATCCTTATTATAGACTTATAATCCAAATTTCCAATATTATATGATTCAAATAAATTAATATAGTCATTTTATGTACAGGTGAAATAAATTTTGTATCAAATTTAATAACTATAAAATGTGAATATGATTTTCCAGTAATCAATTAAAATATCATGAATATGATAAAATTATTTTTAATATAAAAATTTACAATTTGTTTATATATAACATAAAGTTAAATATATTTTTCATTTTTTACCTTTTTGTAAAATTTAATTTCTCTCTTTATTAATTTATTAGTCCTCAAGTTTTTCAAAATAAATTGAATTTAATTATTTTATTGACTTTTAATAACAAAAACTGTTATTGAATATTAATTTTAAGTATAAACAAATATTAAAATTATATACTTTATAAAATTAGTCATTTTATGAATTTTATAACAACCAAAAATCATTATTAAATATTAAATTTAAATATGAAAACTTAAAATAATATAATAAGATTATTAATCAATTTAAAAATATAAAGAATAAAATTTTTAAAAATATAAAAATAAAATACATACTTATCTTTAGTTTATAACGTTCATGGACATTAAAACATAGTAAAATTTAGGATTAAAAAATAAAATAGGCCTTTTAATTTTATTTTTTTAATCTTGATTTAATAATATTTTAATATATAGAAAAATTAGAAAAAAAGTTAATGAATTATTGAAATTTAATGTAAACTACTTAACTCAAATTTAATAATAAAATTAAAATCTAAAAAAATAATTTAAATAAAATAAAAGTTTGGCATCTATTTATTTGCAAGCATAAGATAAAAGTTGAAGATGAATTAATATAAAATTATTGTTTATAATATCTATATATAAAAAAATATAAAAATGGACTTCAAAATTCAAATAATAAAAGCACATCATATATAAAGAAACGGTGCGTTTTAACTTTCAGCGAGAGAAAAAGAGTCGGAAGCTGCAGTGCTGCACTGACCCGTGTGAGTGTGACCGCCATTGCTCTCTCTTCGTTTTAGGGTCGGGCGAGGCATTTCGGCCCGTAATCTGTCTAGTATTTGCATGTAGACAAACTTTTCCATTCTGGGTTTTCTTTGTTTTTCATTTTTCAGTGAAAAGTTCGTGTCTTTATTTTGATAGGGAATAAGAAGACTTCAAATTTCCAATATGGCTGCAACCTTTGCTTCCAGATGTGCCCGTGGTATGCTATTTTCACAACCCAATTTGTGTTTTTTTTTTTTTGGAGATTGAATTTTTTGTTTCCCAAACCTGGTAATTATGCATTGGAACTCCGAGTTTAATGGAGAATTAGAGGTTTAAGTACAATTATGAGCTTGAATGTTGTCTCCTTTGTTAATTGATGTTTGTGCAAATGACAGATGCTTATTCCAAAGGACACTGCCCTCCGCAGATCCATTTTTCTTTTTTAATATTTTTCCACTCATGTGTTAGATTGGTGTTTGATTTCTCTGAAATCTCATGTTTCAATTGGATTGTGTTTTGTACATAGTAACAAAACATTATGCACAGTGGCAAAATATTGAGATTCACATTAATTGGCTTGTACTGGGATCACATTGATTCAGTGCTCTGGTAATTGATAACTAAGTTCTATTGAAATGTACTGATAGACACTCATGACTTTGTAATTAGTTAGGTTAATTGGCCAAAAAAAATACAGGGATTTTGTGATTAGGCCCATTGAGTGTGGGTTTATGTTAGCAGACCTGCAGCTGTGTTTAAATATGAATAATGGTTAACAGTTTAGTAGACTTATGGTAATTGTTTCATGCATTAAAAACCAGTTGTTTCTCACTGTTATCAACTATGATATCAGTTCTATCATGTACATTGGGCATATTTGGATAAATTTCTCCGTAAGACTTCTAGGAGAGAAAAATATGAAGAAAAAATGAAACGAGTTGCTCCAAAAGTTAAAATTATTTATACATAAACTAATTTATAGAAGCTCTCTCATATGACTTTTATAAGTTTTACTTTTTAACTTGGCCATAAGCTAATTTAACTTCTGGAGAATATCATTTCATTTTTTTTTTCTTATTTTTCTTCCTTGAAATCTTTATGAAGAAGTTTGTCCAAGTAGATTTATAGAACATTTGTTAGAAAAACTACCAAAGTGTATAACCTACATCCCCACATTTACCAAATGGATACTGTCCTTGAATATTTACCAAATGTAGCTAGATAAACTTACCTATGCATCATAGGTATCCATTACTTTGTCATGTTAGGTGAATATATTTGCTAGCATCTTTAAGTTTGATATTATAATATTTTTCATAGAGGCTGAGCTATGAATAATGCTCGATATGGCCTTGTAATTCTTGAAATACTTCTTAGGATTGCCTACAGAAGCTTTTTCTTTTTTTGGTTTAGCAGCCTGGGAAGCCCATTGACTTTACTGTCAAGTCAATAAGCTTTGTCTGGGAAACTGAACTACTTATAAATAGTTTTACATTGCGTGCAGTTGTGACCTTGCACTCATACTTTGTCTTCTTGCTACCCCTTTTCCAAAGCAAGGAGAAAATGTCATGCCTAGCTCTTTCAACTATAAGGATCCGTTTGAATGAACTTCTCCATAAGCTTCTTCTACAACAGAAAAATAAGAGTAAAAATTGAAATTGGTTTCTATATAAGCTAAAATTAGCTTATGAATAAGATAACTCGTAGAAGTTCTCTTATATAACTTCTCTAAATTTTTGTTTTTAACTTGTACATAAGTTAATTTTAGCTTATGCAGTAGTTAATTTCATTTTTCTTTTCTTCTCATTTTTATCACATAGAAGAGCTTATGGAGAACCTTGTCCAATCATGGCCTAAATCTGATATACTATTATCCATTGTGTAATTTGAACTAATTAAATCTTAAGAATTGTAAAATCAAAAATCAATTTCACTTTGTCAGGTAAGAAAATCGACTTTCCTAAAACAGCCTTTAAAATCAACAGAAACGAAGCTAATTTCATTAGTACCCACTCACTTACACATTCACTAGATGAATTACTAAACTTGGGAAAAATCGGTGCTGATATTCTACTTAAGAATAACAATAGAATGACTTTGTTGTTTGGAAACATGTAGCAGTGACCAAATGCTATGCTTATAATATTCTTTTTGTTCAGCTATTGCATTCAGAACTAACCTGAAATTTCATGTATCTCCATATTGCTCACTCTCACCCCTCCTGTCATTTTCTTTTATAATTGAACCAGGAAGTGGATAACTTTTATGTTGACTAGATGATTTTCTAACATCTAACTTGCTACTTGTTTTTGTTTGATGCATCAAAAAACCGAAAATAGTGGGTCGTTCTCTGTTTGGTGGATTAAGCAACAGTTCCCCTGGTTTGTTTACCACATCACATGAGATGACATGCAACAATTTGTTTACTCAGGTCAGTGCATGAACTAAATGCAGATTATGTTTGGACAGTTGTAAGTTGTAGATTTTCATCAACACTGTACTGATGTTTGCACAACACGGTTTGATGAACTTATATTGTGGGCTGTAGCAAACAATACCTTTTCCTTGTACTGCAAGGATATGTATGTTCTCAAACAAACCCCTAACAAAAATTCTCTTACCTTTCCAGCAGCAACGCACCTTCATCCAGATGAGGACTGTTCTCAAGGTTGTAGATAACTCGGGGGCTAAAAAGGTGATGTGCATACAGGCATTGAAAGGCAAGAAAGGGGCAAGATTAGGTGACACAATAATAGCATCAGTGAAGGAAGCACATCCCAATGGAAAAGTGAAGAAAGGAAAGGTTGTATATGGGGTGGTTGTGCGTGCAGCAATGCAAAAGGGGCGTTGTGATGGCAGTGAGGTCAAGTTTGATGATAATGCTGTGGTTCTTGTTGACAAGCAAGGCCAACCCATTGGAACCAGAGTTTTTGGACCAGTGCCTCATGAGCTGAGGCAAAAGAAGCATGTCAAGATCCTTACCTTGGCAGGGTACATTGCATAAATGGGAAAAAAGGGTCATCCTTAAATTTTGTTATGAATTCCAATATCACATCTACCATTTTTATGTTTTGGATCTTTTGATGTGATGCGTTATTTTAGTACTTCGTCAATTTATGAGAAGTAAAACGGGAGATGTAGAAGACTTCTACTCAAATAAGTACAACTTTATTTGGTTTCTGACCAAAAACTGAATTAGACACGGAATTGATGTGTTTTTTATATGTATATCAACCATTTATGATTATATTTTTTTCATTTGCATAAGTGTTTATTTTTTAAAAAAGTATTATAAAGGGTTCAAATGTAAGAACACATGCTTACAAATTAATGTGAAAAGGCAAGAGAAAAGGAGAATATAAGGAATATAGTATGGTACTAGAATATACTACATACAAGTTCAAAATCACATGCAAACCTAATACATATCCTTCCCTTCTTTTCCATATACTTGGCCTTTATGGTTTATTTCTTCTCATCAGGGAAAAGAAGGCTTTTGGGTTCGCCCTCAAACATTCTTTGCTTGCTTTGTTTACCCTCCTACCACTTCATTATATATATATACCCTCGAAACTACATGCAAGCATAACTAATTCTACGCACCAATTAGATTCATCATATCTTTGGGGACTTCAATCTACTCACCACAAAAATCTTAATAACAGCTTCTTCATCATGGGCATCCTTGGAACAATGGCAAGACATTTGGACACAATAGTGGGGTAATGATTCTTTATCACTTTATCATGTATGCAGGTTATATTTTATCAAGACAATTTATACCACATTCTTTATGCTCCTACCATTAAGTTTTCACACCAAATGATGATATCTGATTTTTTTGAATTTCATCGTATATTCTTAATGGAAGCTATTTAATAGAAAATTAATTCATTATTCTATCATAAAATTAATTTGAGAATTTGATGACAGGAACCCAATGAACATTGTTTATATTTTTGCCTTTTTCATTGATGTTCCATACACATTATTTTTAGTCTACTACTCCTGTGGATAACTACAATCATCATGTCTATATATTTCATTGAATTGATACTTTACAAACTTTCCTTTCCATACTCTCATAAAATTGTGTGTATATAGATAATGTAGTTTCATTCTTTTATCAGCACATAAATAACACATCTTTTTGTTTTGTTTTCTGTATATCAGGCCTGGAGTGTTGCTCCTTTATCCTTTGTAAGTACATGGCACAGAGTAATTTTACCCTCCTAATTGGTCCTTAATTGAAACAAGAAGAAAAACACACACAAATGAATGCACAAACTGATCCATGCACGCAATCTGATGTATGAATTACTATTGATTATGATAACTAAATGCCTTGTTGTGTTGTGAGTAAATGTAATAGATACGCATCAATGAGGGCAATTGAGAGTCCTTCAACCTTGGATGATCAACAGTGGCTAACATATTGGATTTTATACTCCTTCATCACCCTCTTTGAGCTTTCATGCTACAAGATCCTAGCATGGTAAGTAATACTATAACATAAATATTGGGTAAAATGAATTTTCATCTTCTCAAGATTTGGTCAAAATAGATTTTAACCATTTACTTCAAAAGTAGTGATTTTATCATTTGTTATATAAGTAGGAAAAAATATCCATCACATTTTACACATAAAAGATTAAAACTATTATTTTAGAATATAGAAAATAAATCAATGTTAACGAAATTTTGAGGATTCTAAAACACATTTTCCTCAAAGTATGTTTATAATAATCTCTTAATATTTCTAAACTTCTTTCATGAAACATAATAAAAAAACATAGTTATTTTTTAAATAAGTTGAATTAAACATGATATCAGAACAATTTGTGACAGAAATTAACATTTTTACTGTGTGACTAAAGAATTAGTGTATACATGTTTAGGTTTCCACTTTGGCCATACATGAAGCTAGTGTTTTGCCTCTGGCTGGTATTGCCAACGTTCAATGGAGCTGCTTACATATATGAGAACTATGTGAGGCAATATGTGAAGAATATAGGAAGCTTCTATGGAAATTCTAAGCATCCTGAGGACCAAAAGCAAGTTCTTCAAATGTTGAGTTTTGATGCAAGGAAAGCTGTTGAACGTTATATAGATACATATGGTTCTGAAGCCTTTGAGAGAGTGGTGAAAGCAGTATGTTATAAACTACTCTTCAACTTTTTATCTTTCTTTTGATCAGAATTTACAAACTATACCTTATAATTCATGTAATTTCAATTTAATTGTAGGCTGACAGAGAAGCAAGGAGGCACTGAAGATTAATTTGATGAAATTGATACGTGAAAGAATTTACATAACATGTAATCAAGATTTGTTGTGCATGGATAACTAGGTTTCAGAATCATATAAATCCTTTAGTTAAATGCCAACAATCTCACTGTAAATTAAACTATGTATTTAGTTTCCTTGGCATGAGAATTAAGGGGCTTCTATTCATAGATTAGTTTTCATTTCAACACTGTTGCTGCGATTCCCACAACACTTTATTCGATTCAAAATTTAACTACACAAGTCAAGATCATATGAGTGATAAGTATTATTGCAGAGTCAGAAACTAAGAATGACTCAGAGATTGGTATCAAAGAGTTTTGAATCATGCAACTTTTAATGAATTACTTTAAATTTGAGCAATATAACAAAATTAATTTTGAAATTATAAGAACACTAGTTAGTTTAGTCTATGATAAATAAATAAGAAAAAGGGTAAACTTGGTCCTCAACTTTCGCTATTAGATTCTTTATTGTGAACTTATCATAGAATTTTTATAAAACTTCATATGAAATGTCTTTTAGCAAATTTTATAGGGAAATTTGTAAAATAGCAAATCTATAAATATATTTTTAGTATACATTTTTTTTTACAATTTTACCCTTAAAATTATTATAATCATGTGTTACCTGAATTATTTTGAGGAAAGGGAAGAGAAATAAATTATTTTTAAAAAATGAGAAAAAAATTGATCATATAATAATTATCTTTTTCATTATTATAAAAAATAAAGACACGTATGGTACAATAGCACCTATATTTCCACTAATACATATTTGATTTTCTGATTTTACCATCCATTAAATATTAATATTACAAATATTACCTTTCAACCGCATAAAAAATGTCATCTCGACCACACATTCAATTTTTATTTTTATTTTTACAAAGTAACCACAACATTATTTGATTAAAATACTATTTAAAAATTACATTTTAGGGTTTGATAATGGATTATTTTTCATCTAAAAAATATTAAGATAATAGATCTAGAAGTCGTTCTTCCTTATATGTTATTCAGTTTCAATCATTTTTTCTAATTTTAACTTTTATTCACACTTGAATTCTAACATTTTCTTCAAGTGTGATTTTCTATATGTAGGAATACTTTCTCAGATAAATATTTCTTAACCATGAGTACTTCAGTGATGACCCTCTTTGAAGAATACATATCTTAATGTGGATTCTTACTAATATCACCATTTATAATAATGGGACACGTTTTGCATAAGCGAAAACTCCTATATTGTATTTGATTTAACTATTATCATTCTAATCAAGTTTTGATACCACTATTAGGAATTTACAAAGAGGGTTAACACCGATATTGAGTTTAACTAAAAAAGGTAAAATAATTATATAAGAGAATATGATTTCATGATCAATATAAAAGTTTAAGACGACAAATTTGTTAGTTTTTTTCACTTATATATTATTCAACCTCACATGTTTTATCTATAGAGATTTTACGTTTCTTTGTTTGGATTCATTGTTTTACTATTTACAAAGAATTGAGGATGTGAATTTGAAGAGAAAGTTTGTAACACCCTACCTTATAAACCCTCAATCGAAGAATTAATAATTTTTAGTAGAATTTTTTTTTAACCGATAATAATCTTTCTCTCGTACATAATATCAATATATAAATTTTCAATAATTCATTCCTGCATTTCATCATTTTAAAAAGTACTAAAAGTAAACATTCATAATTACATATAGATAAAATACTAGTACAGATCCTCCAAAATATTAAGGGCAACATTGGGGATACTTCCTACGAAGCGACTAACTACATAAAAGAGTAACTACTATCCAGTACCATGTAGGTCTATGTACAACAAAAGACTGCCTATAAAAGTTTAGATATGTTTATCCCAATACATGTTGTCATCATTGTGGCTCCCAGCTAATGAGTATGAGTGTCATATTCATCGGGTGTGGAATCTGTGTCATCTCCCATCTCTTCAAACAATGACCGATCAGGTCCAACGAGTACCGCAAGCACAATGGAAATAAAGAAAACAGAAAGACAAGAGGGTGAGCAACAGTTCATACATCATTTTAAAATCAACATCATAAACATTCACAAGTCAATCAAATTCCAAATGATTGATGTTAATGATGCATGATCCTAATATGTTTTCTAAAATGTTTATGCATGCGGGCCCGAATCATTTCTCAAATCAGTACTGGGGTAGCCAGGAGTTGACACTACTAGGCATGGAAAATCCACCCACGGGATTGTTGAGACTCATGCTCAAATATAAACCCGAGTAGCTCATCGACCATTGATATACGGTAAGAGCACGATCGGGTACAAGAGAGTTTGTACGAGTGGGATCCCCGACAACGAGTAGCGAGCCCGGGTCTTTTGGGGCCTCCAACCACTACCCTTCCTATCCTCAAGTCCTCCCTCGGGGCCTCCCTATCGTATTCTCAGAGTCCATAATCTCTGATTCCCCAGATTTCACAAATCACCATTTTCAAATGAGTAGTGTATGAGTCCCTAAGTGGTTTTTCTTATAAATTCACATTTTTCCAAAAACTTTGACAGAGTTTCCCCTGTAATACGGACTTCCCAAAAATTTCAAATCACTTGTTACAAGCAGAAAATTTCCAATACAGTTCAAAAAGGGTTCACAACCCATCATCCAATTCTTTCAATTTAATTTTCAATAAATTTTCTCATGAAAAACCACCATGCATATAAATGCTCACTCAAAGACAATACATATCATAATAGAGTACCAAACATGATTTTACACCATCATACACGTAAGCAATTCATTATCACTTTCACAATCAAGCATATAATGAAATCACAATTATCAATCATAACAAATTTAGACAAATTCAACAAATAAGGTCAAACAAGTTTATGATGTAATCCTTACTATATAGTCCACCACTTACCTGATACGTTCACACTTATTCCTTTCAAAGCTTGATGTTGTGTTTCAGCAAAATCTATATACATAATAAAATGCTAGTTAGAATCTTATATTTCTATGATTCTATCTCATGAGAATGTAAATTCACTTTGTATTGCTAATCCATTTCTAATAATATTTTAAGCTCACATTCAGCTTACAATTAACTTAGAAAATTATCCTATTTTGTAGGCACTTAGAGTAGAAAGAGTCCTAATAACAACCATGGACAAGGTTCAGTATTTCGAATTTTTCTAGAGTTATATAAGCTGTTTTGGCATGAGATTTGAGCCAAAATTTCAATAACTTAATTACCTACAATATTGATGAAGGAAATAAATTCAAATACCCTATAGAATAGATGCAGTTTTCAGTTTTCAGTGGTTGTTTCCAACTAGGCTCAACTACAATAACACTCTGAACATGTCTTGGTAATTGGATTATAACTCTTGCTACACATAAGATATTAACATGAAATAAATTTCTAAATTTCGGGGATATAATTTCCTACAACTTTTATGAAGGAATCAAGTCCTAATTTCAAACGTATCAATCTCAGTAATTCAAAAACCTAGGCTGTTGAAACAGGGCTGCCTCTTAACGTCACAGCTAGAACACTTGATAGTAAAATGAACATAATTTGAGCTAGAAATATCCGTTTAATGTGAAACCAGTTTCTAAATTTCGACAACTTAAATAGCTACAACTTTCATGAAGATACCAATTCCTAATTCTGTTCACACAAGTCCCAAAAATTCAATGAATAGTACCTACGAATTAGGACTCTTAAAGTTTTTAGCTTAACCACTTCTAATCCTCAATTTTAAACATTATTTTATTATCATAGGTGTAAAACCTACAATAACACTCTTCCTACTCCCATTCAAACTCATTCAAGTGAGGATAAAAATAGAAAATGCACCATTTTGAAAAATAAAACGGTAGAAATGTAGAGGAGATTGAGATAAACCAACTTATCTCTTGGAGCTTCTAAAGAAAATCAAGATTTTTCCCTCAAAATCAAGTTTGAAGGTAAGAAAAAATTTCGAGAGAAAGAGAGAAACCTACGAGAAAAACTCGCAGAACGACACTCTTTCTTTTAAAAGTCAATTTTCTCACCTAATAATCCGCTCAGTGCATTTTTAATGCGCCCAGCGGATTACAGGCCGCATGTAATAGAGATTTTAAACATAATCCGCTCAGCGGATTACATTACAAAAAATTTTACCTTCATTTTCTCCAACCAGGATTTGAACCCACAACCCCTAAGACTCAAACATCACTCCAAACCATGTCAACCATCATATATTTCTTGTCAACTTATACACATAATAAACTTTTAATGTACCCACACTCAATGCATACAAGAAAACAATAATTTCTAAATGTGACAATTAAAATTGTTAAGTCCATACTCTTTCAATTTCAACCTTAAATCATATAATTACTATTAGGCGTCCAGTTGTCCGCGAAACGGATCAATTTTAAGTATTTTCTAAAAATTCCAGAAAAATTCTAGAAAAACACAAATAATCTAACAAACATCAAACTCTACAGTTTCTTTACCCAATTCCTAATAATTTAATTATTAAAATTTTGACAAAGATTTTGTCAAAATTTAACAAACCAGGGGTATTGAGAATCAGGATGTTACAACTCTCCCCCTCTTAAATAAATTTCATCCTCAAAATTTGCGTACCTGAAAGGAACAATTGAGGATAAGATTCCCTCATCTTTTCCTCTAACTCCCAAGTATCATCTTCATCTCCTGCTCCACTCCAAATAACTTTAACCAAAGCTATTTCTTTTCCACGGAGTTTCTTAATCCTTCGATCAACGATTTGGATAGGTGGTGTTTCATAAGTAAGATTGTCTCTAATTTGGATAATGTCCGATTCAAGTATATGAGAAGGGTCCGAAATATATTTTCGTAATTGTGACACATGAAAAACATTGTGGATGTTAGAAAGAAAAGGAGGTAGAGCTACTTGATAAGCTATTGGACCAATCCTCTTCATTATTTGGTACGGGCCAATAAACTTAGGCGTGAGTTTCCTTGACTTCATTGCTCGTCCAACCCCAGTTGTAGGCGTGACTCGCAAGAACACATGATCTCCTTCTTGAAACTCTAGAGGCTTTCTCCTTTTGTCATAGTAACTTTTTTGTCGACTTTGAGTTGCTCTCATCTTCTCTTGAACTAATTTAATCTTCTATGTGGTCTGTTGCACTAATTCTGGACCTAGAAGTAAATTTTCACCTGTCTCGAACCAACATAATGGTGTTCTGCATTTCTTTCCATAAAGAGCTTCAAACGGGGCCATCCCAATGCTAGCGTGAAAACTATTGTTGTATATAAATTCAATCAATGACAAGAACTTATCCCAACTTCCTTTGTGATCTAACACACAAGCTCGTAGTAGGTCCTCCAAAGATTGAATGGTTCGTTCTGATTGTCCATCAGTCTGAGGATGATAAGCAGAACTTAGCCGAAGCTTTGTCCCAAGAGCTTGATGTAAACTTGTCCAGAACCTTGAGGTGAAACGAGGGTCTCTATCTGACACAATACTAGCGGGTATGCCATGCAATCTTACCACTTCCTTAATGTATAATTGAGTAAGCTTCTCTAAGGAATAACGAATGTTGATGGGAATAAAATGAGCAGATTTTGTCAACCTGTCAATTATTACCCACACAGAATCGTGACCAGTTGGTGTTCGAGGTAATGAGGTTACGAAATCCATAGCTATGCTATCCCATTTCCATTCCGGCACATCTAATGATTGTAACATCCCCGATGGTCTTTGATGTTCTACTTTGGCTTTTTGACACACCAAGCAAGCCGCAACATACTCGCCACTTCCTTTTTCATCCCAGGCCACCGAATATTTTCTTCAAATCTTGATACATCTTTGTTGTTCCAGGATGAATACTCATGTTACTCTTATGTGATTCCTCCAAAACGGTCTTTCGCAATTCCCGATAAGAAGGAATACAAATTCGTCCTTTGAAACGTAAGATTCCATCTCGTCCCTTCCACAAATTCTATTTCTTTCCCTTGTTTAACTAATTCCTTCTTCTCACGAGAGAAAATATCCTCTAATTGAGCTTCTTGTACTTGTTGTAGAAAATCACTAGTGATAGTGAGAGTACCACATGTAACACTTTTGAAACTAAACTCAATTGCTAAATTCGGACTTTGGAATTCTTCGATCAATTTCATTTCTCTTATCATCATAAATGCTGCATGTAAAGATTTTCTACTAAGTGCATCTCGCAACTACATTCCCTTTTCCAGGATGATACCGCAATTCAAACTCATAGTCTTTCAAAAATTTCATCCACCGTCTTTGACGCATATTCAATTCCTTTTGATCAAAGAGATATTTCAGTGCTCTTATGATCACTATACACTATGAATTTTGCTCCATACAAATAATGTCTCCAAATCTTCGAGCAAATACTACTCGTAGCTAATTCTAAATCATGGGTGGGATAATTTATCTCATGTGGTCGCAGTTGTCGAGAAGCATACGCCATTGCCTTTCCATCTTGCATCAACACACAACCCAATCCCAATTTAGATGCATCACAATACACTTCAAAATTCTTGTTAGGTTCTGATAAAATTAACACCGGTGAGGAAGTAAGACAATTTTTCAATTCTTGAAAGCTAGTCTCACATTGTGGGTTCCACACAAAAGATTGTCCCTTTCGAGTCAACTTGGTTAATGGGTAAGCTAATTGAGAAAAACCCTCAATAAACCGGTCGATAGTATCCTCGCTAATCCTAGAAAACTCCTTATTTCGAGTGACCGTTCTTGGTTGTTCCCACTTCAAGACCGCCTCAACCTTAGCTGGATCAACGACTATCCCTTCTTCATTAATGACATGTCCAAGAAAATTCACTTCATTTAGCCGTAACTCACACTTGGATAATTTTGCATACAATTGTTTTTGCCTCAAGATTTGTAGCACAGCTTCTTAAGTGTTTAACATGCTCCTCCTTACTCTTTGAGTATATAAGGATGTCATCAATGAATACAACTACAAACTTATCCAGAAAAGGGTGAAAAATCCGATTCATATAGTCCATGAACACAGCTGGAGCATTTGTCACTCCAAAAGGCATAACCAAATACTCGTAGTGTTCGTAGCGTGTTCTAAAAGCAGTCTTTGGTATATCCTCAGATCGTACTCTAATCTGATGATACCCTGATCTTAAATCAATCTAAAAGCGTAGTTGATCCATCAAATCATCTATTCTTGGTAATGGGTATTTATCACTACTACAAATAAAGCTTTCAACGTCGGTTGTTGAACCGACGTTGAAAGTATGATTTTTTAAATTAATAATTTTTATTTATTTACAACCCCTTTACCCCCTTTTATTTATCTAGAAGTCTCCCCTCTCTTTATATTATATTTTTATTAGGTCCTCCATCTCTTTATATTATATTTTTTAGAAGTTTATTAATTTTTTAAGAGAATTGTCATTGGCGAGATTTGAACCCAAGTACTTTAGAGTTGGAGGTCGATACTCCAACCACTAAACTACTAGAATTTTTTGATAATAACTTACAAATAAATTATATTTATATACAAATAAAAATATATCCGTGTAAATATATAAATATATAAATACAAATATATTTATATATTTTGATATATTTATATAGTTATATATTTATATGTTGGATGTGAGGGCACACTCGAAAGTGAAAGTGTGTGTCGAGTGGGTTTTCAAAATTTGATGCTAAATTTGTGAGCGAGATATCTTTATATGAGTTTGTAATTTAATGACAGAATATAATCTTTATAATTTTATTTATATAATGATATAAAATAAATTTGGGAAACGCGTTATTTGCTCTCAAGCAAAAAATACCAATTTTTGCTCAAGCGAGACTTGAGTAAGTGAATTTCCGTGAGCTTTAACATATTTTCACTCAAGCAAGAGTCAATCACACTTTCACCCTCGATCGAAAAATACCAATATAATTTATTTGTAAGTTATTATAAAAAAATTATAGTAGTTTAGTGGTTGGGATATTAACTTCCAACCCTAAAATACTCGGGTTCAAATGCTATTAGTGACAATTCATTAACTTAAGAGAATTTTTGGCTGAAAATAAAAATAAAAATACTTTCTAGAAAATATATACAAATAAATATATATTTACATGGATATATATTTATTTGTATATAAATATAATTTATTTGTAAGTTATTATCGGAAAATTCTAGTAGCTTAGTGGTTGGAGTATCAGTCTCCAACTCTAAAGTATTGGGTTCGAATCCTATCAATGACAATTTTCAAATTTAAGTGAGTTTTTGGGTGAAAAAAAAAAAGACTTTTGGAAAGTGTCAATAAGTAAAAAAAAAAAAAGACTTTCAACGTCGGCTTATATGGGAACCGACGTAGAAAGTACTTTCTACGTTGGTTGACTAAGAACCGACGTAGAATGTGTTTAATATTCAACTTTCAACGTCGGTTCATCCGGGAACCGACGTGGAAAGTACTTTCTACGTCGTCTCGCCTATAATCGACGTTAAATGACGACGTAGAAAGTATATTTTGTAGTAGTGTATTCTTTATCGTCACCTTATTTAGTTGTTCGTAGTCAACACATAGCCGCATACTCGTCATCCTTCTTCTTCACCAAAAGTACTGGTGCTCCCCACGGTGACACACTCTGGTCTAACAAATTGCTTCTCCAAGAGTTCTTCTAATTGCTTTTTAAGTTCGGATAGTTCCAATGGAGACATTCTATATGGGGCTATGGAAATAGGTCCCGCTTCGGTACCAAATCAATACTCGAATTCTAATTCTCGTTCTGGGGTAATCCTGGAATATCATCGGAAAAACTTCAGGATATTCTCTCACTATTGGCACATCAACCAACTTTTCTTCCTTTCCTTCTACCAATAAAGACATTACAAATCCCCGAACTTCCTTCAAGGAAACATCTTCATAATTGACACTTTGAATCTTTGACTTCTCGAATTATTTTGCTCAAAATCTCTAAACACAATAACCTTTTTACAACAGTCTATAATGACATGGTTGTCGATAACCTGATCCAATCCCAAAATAACCTCCGAGTCCTTTTAAAGGAAGGCAAAAGAGATTCACTACAAAATTTCTACCATATATACTAATGGGACACTCCCAACATGCTTTTGCAGTGATAATAGGATCATTACCCAGGGTATGCACTGACAAATCAAATGGCAATGCTATAGTAGGCAAATCTAAATGTTCCACTCAACTATAAGAAATAAATGAATGTGATGCACCTGAATCAAACATCACAGATAAAGGAGTATCTTGGATAATACATGTACCTCCAATCATCATGTCAGAGTTAGATGCTTTTTCTCCGCTCATTGCAAAAACTTTACCATGAGTTTTTGTCCTCGCTAGCTACCCCTTCACCGTAATTTCGGTTGTGATAGTTTCCATTGCCTCCATCTCCTTCCTTCTTAATCATCGGACAGATCACGGGACATATGCCCAGGCTTGTTACAACTAAAGCATATTAATGGTTTTACTAGGCAATCTTTTCTGTAGTGTTCTCCTCCACAAGCAAAGCATTTTCCTCTTGGTGAGGCTGACATATAGTTTTCACTATTACCACGGTTCGAGAAAACTCAATTGTGGGTCCCCTTTGACGTTGTTGTCTCCCGATAGGATTGTCCTCTTCCAAATCCTCTCCTTTGATTGCGTTGAGGCCCATAGTTCTTCGTTCTCGAAGACTCGAACGATGTTCTCGAAACATAGCAATCCTTGCCTTATGGTCTTCTTCAAAAATCCTCGCATTTGTTCACCAATGTAGGAAACTCCCGAATTTCCCGCATTCTTATGGCTTCCTTAATCTCGAGGCGAAGTCCATTGACAAACTTCACACACGTTGACCTCTCGTTGATGGCATTGTGGTAGTGGGGATGATATCGTGAAAGTTCTTCAAACTTTGCCGCGTACTATCCTACATTCATGGATCCTTGTGTCAGTGCCAAGAACTCCATCTCTTTCTTCTCTCGAACATCTTGTGGAAAGTACTTCTCCAAAAATCTCGCTTGAAACAAAGGCCATGTAATCATTATACCTTCTCCCTCCAATCTTTGTCTCACTCCGTCCCACCAATATTCAACATCTTCTATTAATGCATAAGCAAGCAAACACCACCTTATCATTCTCTCGTGCATCGTAGGGCACGAAAAATCTTCTCCATTCTCCGAGCCAAACTTGTGCACCTTCGAGATCATATCCTCCCTTGAATCGAGGAGGGTTCCTCTTCTCAAATAAGTTCAATCTCGTCAAAGCATCATCACCTCGAGGAACACGATCCCGTTGCACTCGAGCTTGTCGATCCTGCTCCATTGCAACAATAAGTCTCTCCACCGAATCGGCTAATCCAAGACCTCGTCCAGCCAATGATTCTTGATAATCAAATCAAATTCAACTAAGTTATCAAGAAATCATCATTGATATTAAATCATGGTAATTTCCTACACATAATTCCCCACAAAGAGTGCACAAAAGCCTAAGTAGACCTTTCCCCAGTGCCTAAAGGGTCAAACTGTTCGATACCACTAATGTAACTCGTTGAATTATTGGCAAGCGTACCAAAATTATCAATTGCAGTGATAGTATTTCGATTAAATAAAAGTCGATCCCACGAGGAATAGTTTCAATGGAAATTCCCAATTATGCTTACTAAGTAGATTAAAACAGATTAGGTTTTGCAAATAGGAGTTGAATTGAAATTAAATGACAAAGACTTGTAAATTGTTGAGAAAATATCAATTAAAGGTACTTAGGATTGGCTTCCTTCCTTATCCCTCTTTTGTAATGGCTATGTCAATTAAGAACGTCCATTAACCTAACAATGTTGATGCCACCTACTTAAATCATCCATGTTGATTCCTCACACATGAAATTCATAAGAAAACCTAATAAATGTTGATTCCTCACACAATTAACAGATTTTCCAAGCATTAGGGTTAGGGTGTTTAAGCAATTGATACATTCATTCCATTCCCGCCAATTAACGTAACAAATATTCTTACCGTGATCTAGGGTTCAAGATATATTTTCCAATCATACCTCAAACAATCAAGAATAAATCATTCCAAAGCATAGAAGATAAGAATAACAACATCAAAGCATAGATTAATATCTCAAAATATCACCATGATACAAAAGAGTTCAAAGGAAGTGCACCGAATCCTAAGAGAATGAAGTTAGTCACTCATGTTGGCCATTACAATGCTTCAATTGATGAAGAAGAATTGATGAAGATTGGACAAAACCCTAACAGTAGTCGTGCCTCCTCCTCTCCAAGACTGCTTGCTTTTCTCAAAACACAACTTATCTTTTTATAAGAGAATTTGGGTCGGGCCTTGCATCATTCATTCGCTTAAGTGCTCTTCTTTCTTTCAATTTTACTCCAATTATGCTGACAATTATGCTCCTTAATCTTGTATCAAGGTATTCTCGAATTTATCCTATATTGGAAGAAAAATATATTAGAATTAACATAAGTTAAGTGGTTTCATAACAATTCAAGGCATAATTATATCAACTTTTTACTGTAAGAATTAATGGTTGAGTTCAAGAGGGGGGGTGAATTGAACTTTAGAAAACTTTTTCGCAAAACACACTTTCTTTGGGAAGAATGATTTGTCTTTATTCAATTCTTCTATAGGTAGATTTGATTTTAATTACAGCAAGAATATGAACAAGAAATAAAAGAGATGAAAGCAGAAAATCAACACAAAAGTTTATACTGGTTCACTCTTTACCAGAGCTACATCCAGTTCTTGACAAATCTGCCAAGTTCCACTAATTCCAAGTGAAAATTACAACGAGTAGATATTCACCAATCTACCCCAAGAACTATCTCACAAACCCACAAGATAGACTCTTGAAAACCTCCCAAGAACCAAATCCAAGCTATCAGAATCGATGTAGATCCAACACCCAATCTACACAATCACACTTTATATAAGAATATGAAAAGAAAAAACCTGGATTGTAGCTTTAATGAGTATAGATGTCCGAAGCAATTCTAACTCGTAACTTTCTCTATTTGATGATCAACAATCTTGATCAAAGCACCTTATGATATGAAAAGTTTTTGAATGCACGAGAGAAAGTCACTGGATATGATAGCTCTAAGATTGCTTTTAAATGTTTTCTCAAATTGTATATGTCAAAAGATAGATCAAACCTGTATTTATAGAATAAAAGAGAGAACCAGTAATGTTTAAACTGATAAAAATTGATTCGAGTAGCAAATGATCGATCGAATAATAGTATGACAGGTTAGAATCAGCTTATGATCGATTAGAATAGCATTATGACCGATCGAACTAGTTATGATCGATCAGAATCACATTATGATCGATCAGAATACTTTTCAATCGATTAAAACGATATTTCAATCGATTGATTTTATTTAAAACTTCATTCAATCGATTAATTCGTGATTTCAATGGATTGAAGTAGCTTAAAAAAAATGATAGCTCTCTGTTTCAACAAATTAAAAAATATTTCAACATATTGAAATCTATGAACTCTTAGACTGAGAAAAATGGTCTCTTTGTTTCAACAGATTAAAAAACATTTCAACAGATTGAAAATGCGAAACCTTTAATATTTGACAAAATCATTAAGAACATTTTTAACTCGTTGATTCGACGATTCAACCAATTGATATTTCGACTACAAATCCACACTTCTTATGTTAAGTGATTTTAACAGATTGAAAACTCTTTTTCAACAGATTGAAAAACTTAGTTTGTTCTTTTAATGCTTAAAGGTTAGTTTTTCATGCAGAAAAATGAGTTCAATGAGATGCATCATTTCAAGGCGCTTATCACAAGATCTATTGGCCAATCAAGAGATTAAGTTTTAAACTTCTAACCTATTCATCTACACACCCACAAACTAAACTATATCAACTCAATATGTCTTCATCAAATCCAACAAGTGCTTCAATCTCCCCCTATTTGATGGAGACAAATAACCACTGCACCCGCACAAGTAATAATGCAAGCAGACATATATGATTTTGTGGTGTGTGTGTAGTGACTGCTTATAAGCAAACACTTCTCCCCTATTTGACTTCATCAAATAAAGTGTTTAGTTACGATCCAACAAGTACCACGTAGGTACCCAAAAAAAACAAGGAAAAGAAACAAGAGAACAAAACACATAAAAAACAAGACTTCATTCATCACCATTCCGGGGACCCCGATTGAATTGAAGATCACCAATTCGTTGAATATATCTTCCAGCTTGATTGTCAATGTGTTGAAATTTGGCAATGAAATCTTCATCCAGACGGTGCCGGCAAGCTCTCGAGCAAATGACATCTCCATGTGCCTCCTTTGATTGGTTTGCGGTTCATTCATCTGATGCAAGCATAGTCCTTTCGAACCGTGTGAGAGGCGTGCCACGGTCGAGGTTGTGGAATATACTGAATCATTTCCAATGGAGATTGTTCTTCCTCGACATCTTCCATCGAGTCCTGTTGATCTTGCTTGCAAGACAGCACTCGGGACACCAAGTATCATCATTTTCCTCTTGTTCTTCTTCTTCAATTTCTTCTTCTCTTCCAGACTTCTTCTTTTGAGATCCATTCACCGTCAATTTTGATGAATCCCATTTTATGAAGGACAGAGTTGTTAACTTCATTTGTGGGCCGAACAGTTTTAGCTAATTCTCCTTCCAAATCAACACTGAAATGAGTTAAAAATTTAGAAATCAATATTGCATAAGGATACCTAAAATCACTTAGCCTTTTCGCTTTGATCATATGGTCCTTGATGACAAAAACCCAGTTCGCTCTTATTCTATGGTGAATACAATACATCAGTACCAAATCTCCTTCATTTAGTACTGCATGATTGCTCCCCCTGGGAGTAAGCTGCCAGGCCACTATGAATGCAAGGACCCTTTCTTCAAGCTTCAACTTTCCAGTGTTGAAGGAACTCACGGAGTCCCTCTTATTTCGCAAACAAGAGCGAAAGTACTGAACTTTGTTAAATTCTTCAACATCAGAGGTATACCCTTTGGTAACTTTTACTCCTTCATCTTTGAGACCAGCAACGTCTTTCAAAATTTTAGAACCTTGGGTATATTGATTTGTTTCCTGCTCATTTCATGAATGAACAAATCCATCTTCTCTTGGTTCCCATTGAACCAGGATTCAATGCGCCCTTCTACAGATGTTCCTTGCACAGCAGCAGAGGATTCTCCTTTGCTAAACTTCTTCCTTCCTTATTTAGTGCGCTTGAACATGCTTATTTGCGAGATGAAACAGAAAAACAGAGAAGAGAGAATGTTTTCAAGAAGAAGTATAAGCTTTTCAAACAACTATTGTATGCTAAGATGAAATGAGAACACTCTGTCCCTTCATCTTCTTTGAATAGACAATTTTGTCTTTAATGATTTACTGTTGTTCTGCTTCAGCACAGGGATGGTAAAGGTGGAGAGAGAGAGAATTGTTACTCGTGCAACTTAATTACCCTCACATCCGATATCCAATCACACTCATTCATCTTTTATTGGATAACTCGATATTTAAGAGAGTAGTCAAGCTGATCCCGCTTGTAAATGCACTCAAGACAATCTACGAGTAATTGATTAGAGGCAACACATACACTTGCTAACCCTAGGAAAAATCAACCAATTGATTTTCCATGAAATTAATTGATTTTTCAATTTTTGATATAGACGCAGATTATCAGGGGTAAAATAAATCGATTGAATCGAAGATTTAATCAATTGTTTTGTGAAAGAAAAACATGCAGAGTATCAAAAGTGAATTAAATCGATTGAATCGAAGATTTAATCGATTGATTTATAAGTGAAAAATATGCAGAGCTACACGGTTATTGAAATAAATCGATTAAAAGCTTATTTAATTGATTAAACTGGTAACATATCATGAACAGAGATTGAGAATCAGGAAATCAATAGATTATTTCGCACTTTCAATCGATTAAAACACATAATTTCAATATTTTCGATCAATTTTAATCGATTGAGCATGTTATCAACCTCGTTAAAAAGCACATAATCACAATAAAGAATCAATTATTCAATACTAGATATATCCGTAATTCCTAATTCAGTTCTAAGCATATTAAGTCTATCTCTAGGAAGTGGTTTAGTGAATAAGTCGACTAATCTGCTTTCGGCTTCAATGAATAAAATTTCACAATCACCCCTAGATACATGTTCTCTAATAAAGTGATGTCTAATTTCAATATGCTTAGTTCTAGAGTGTTGAATAGGATTCTTAGTTAGATTTATTGCACTAGTATTATCACAAACCAGAGGTACCGTGTTAAGAGCCACTCCATAATCTTTCGCTTGTTGTTTAAGATAGATACTCCGAGCACAACAACTCCCAGACTCGCAATGTATTCAGCTTACGCAGTTGAAAGAGCAACACATGCTTGCTTTTTGCTATGCCAAGATATGAGACTGCTTCCCAGTAAATGACATGTACCGGAGGTACTTTTCCTGTCGAATCTACATCCCGCAAAGTCGAATCGAGAAAATCCAATAAGTTTAAGAGATGCACCTTCAGGATACCATAGTCCGACATTAATGGTTCCTTTAAGGTACTTGAGAATCCTTTTAGCAGCGGTAAGATGAGATTCCTTTGGATTTGCTCGAAATCTAGCACAAAGGCACACACCGAACATAATGTCGTGCCTACTAGCAGATCGAGATATAGCGAGAGAACCAATCAAACCTCTATATTTAGTTTGATCAACAGATTTCCCTTTTTCATCTAAATCTAGACAGCAGTTAGTAGACATGGGTGTAGAGGATTCTTTGCAATTGTGTATATTAAATTTCTTCAACAACTCATTACAGTATTTAGATTGACTTAGAAAAGTGCCATTTCTTAATTGCTTAACCTGGAGACCAAGGAAGAAATTTAATTCTCCCATCATAGACATCTCAAATTCACTTTGCATTTCCTTAACAAACTTATTACACAAGGCATTATTAGTAGAACCGAAAATGATATCATCAACATACACCTGCACCAGAATAATGTCAGTTCTAGATTTCTTAATGAATAAGGTTTTATCAACTTTACCTCGTTTGTATCCTTGATCAATTAAGAAGTTATTTAGCCTCTCATACCATTGTCTAGGAGCTTTCTTTAAACCATAAAGAGCCTTTTTTAATTTGTAGACATGGTCAGGATGCTTGTGATTTTCAAAACCAAGAGGTTAAGAAACATAAACTTCTTCATTGATGAGTCCATTTAGAAAGGCACTCTTGACATCCATCTATAGTAATCTGAAACCACTAATACAAGCATAAGCTAATAATAGTCTAACAACTTCAAGTCTAGCTACAGGTGCAAAGGTTTCATCAAAATCAATTCCTTCCTATTGGTTATATCCTTTGGCTACCAATCTAGCTTTATTTCTAGTGATAATGTCGTGTTCATCTAGTTTATTTTTGAATACCCACTTAGTACCAATTACATTGATATTTTTGGTTTTAGGAACTAATTCCCACACGTTATTCCTTTCAAACTGATTAAGCTCATCATGCATAAGCACTAACCCGAGTATTCATCATTTAATGCATCCTTAACAGCTTTAGGTTCAATTTGTGAAATGAATGTCATATGATTGCGAGAATTGATTAAGAGAATGTCTAGTGGATACTCCCTTATTGATTTGCCCAATAACATCGTCTAGAGAAAGATCTCTCGGGACAGTCCATTCTTTAGGAAGCTCATCCAGGATATCTTCTTCCTGTTCTTCAATAATTCTTGGTGGATCAGCTTTTGCAGGATCAATTGATTGATCACCTTCTTCGACAGTATGCTGATCTGAGCCACTGGGATGTTTTAACTGATAAGAATTATCAGTTAAATCGTCATCATCTGCAGTACCTGTTGTTTTATTCGCAACACTCGAGGAGACTCATTAAAAACAACATGTACTCGATTCTTCAACAGATTTCAGCCTTAAATTGTAGACTCTATATGCATGGCCGTTAGTAGAATAGCCAAGAAAGATTCCTTTATCGATTTTTACATCAAACTTGCCAATATCTTCTTTCCCATTGTTTAAAACAAAACATGTACATCCAAAAACCCCGAAATAGTTTATGTTGGGTTTTCTTCCTTTGTACGAGTTCATATGGGGTTTTCTTAAGCATGGGTCTAATCAAGACTCTATTCAAAACATGACAAACAAGTGTTTATCGTGATCTGCCCAAAAGTATTTAGGTAAATAATTTTCACAAAGCATTGTTCTAGCAAGTTCCACAATGGATCTGTTCTTTCTTTCCACAACACCATTCTGTTGAGGAGTTCTTGGAGCAGAAAAATTGTGTTTTATGCCATACTTTTCACAGAATAATTCAAACTTTTCATTTACAAATTCTCCACCATTGTCACTTTGAATAGAAGTAATGAAATAACCTTTTTCATTATGTAAGACCTTGGCAAGCTTTTTGAAAGATTTGTAAGAATCAGATTTGGCTTTTAAAAAGATAGTCCAAGTAAATCTGGAAAAGTCATCAATGATTACCATGATATAGAGATTACCACCTAGACTTTTATTTCTTGAAGGACCAACCAAATCCATGTGAAGAAGTTCCAAAGGTCTAGAAGTAGAAACAATATTTTTGTTTGAAAAGGATTTCCTAGTTTGTTTACCTTTTAAACAAGCTTCACAGATTTTGTCTTTCGAAATTCGAAGCATAGGTAGCCCAGAGACTAAGTCTTTAGAAATCAGTTTGCCCAAATGATCAAGATGAATATGTGCAAGCCTTCTATGCCATAACCAAGATTCTTCTTCTTTAGTAAGAAGACACCTTTGAGATGAGATAGAATGCTTGATATCTAACATGTAAATGTTATTTAACCTCTTACCTATCAACATTACCGTGTCAGATTTTGGCTCACAGATTAGGCATTTTTCTGGTTTGAAGATAACCTTGTGACCTAGATCACATAACTGACTTATACTGATTAAGTTGTGCTTGAGACCTTCAACAAGAAGAACATTGTGAATGGTCACGGATTCACCATCTCCTATATCTCCAGAACCTAGAATTCTTCCATTGTTGTTGTCTCCATATGTTACGTGACCTCCATTCTTCAGTCTCAGTTTCTGGAATTTTGAAATATCACCTGTCATGTGCCTTGAGCATCCGTTGTCCAGGTACCAAAGGGACTCTTGTTGCTGTTCCTGAAAGATCAAGCATCAAGTATTTGGTACCCTTAAATATTTTGGGTCCTTAGGAGTCAAATTTTCTGTTTAACATGTTTTGGAACCCATCTCATTCTACCTTGCGACACAAAATATTTTCTAGCATGACAGAATTTTACAGTATGTCCTTTTTTCATGCAGTAATGACAAGATGAGAAAGAGGATGTTGTTGCTTTTCTGAAAGAAAAGAAGTTCAAATACTTTTTAGTTTTCACCCCAACCTTAGGTTTGTACCCGATTCAAGTGTGTTCAAAAACACAGTTTTGAGACCCAAGAAGTGTATCTAAATTTTCTTTACCTTGAGTAAACTTAGACAAAGTTTTAATCAAGTAATCAACCTTATTCTGTAGAAGGATACACTTTTCACAATTATTGTTAGCAGCAACATTATCAGCAGATGAATAGATTATTTCAAGATGTTCCATATCTGTTTTGCTTTCTAATAACTCTTTTTCCAGAATTTTAACCCTATTTTCTAACCAGTTATTTAGTCCTTTTAACCGATTATTTGTATGAGATAAATTCTTGGCTTCATTATGCATTTCATTGAAAGCATTTAGTAATGTGTAGTAATTCATTTCATTTTCTCGTGGGAGTTGAACTTACATGTGATGAAGAGGATTCACAACTGACCATCAAACATAGGTTCACCTCTTCACCTTCGGATGCGTGAACTAGAGGATGAATCATTATCTTGCCAAGCTATGTAGGCCTTTTTTTCTTTGTACTTTGACTCTTTCTTGTTCTGATTCTTGGTTTTTTCCGGACATTCACTCCTTATGGGTCCCTGCTTACCACAAGAATAACAAGTAACAGTATTTTGAATAGATTCATTTCTTTTATCAATGTACCTTTTAACTTGGCCAGTTTTGTTCTTCCTTCTAAGAAATTTCCCAAACTTCTTAACCAACAAAGTCAGATTCTTGGATTCATCTTCTTCAGACTCACTATTTTCTTCAATCGTCTTGAGAACAATGTTTCTGCTTTTCTTCTCTGCATTTTCTTGTTCTTTGAACCGATTGATTTCCAACTCATGTTCCCTTAACTTACCAAATAGTGAAGCAATAGTCATTTCAGTTAAGTCTCTTGATTCTGATATAGTTGTCACCTTTGGTTGCCAAGTTCTATCCAAACATTTCAAGATTTTGATGTTCAACTCTTCCCTGTCAAAAGTCTTTCCTAGCCCAATTAGATGATTGACTATATGCGTGAATCTTTTCTGTACATCTGCAATTGTTTCTCCTTGCTGCATTTTAAACAATTCATAGTCTCTAATTAATTCATGCTTTCTTGCCCTTTTCACGTCAGATGTACCCTCATGAGTGACCTCTAGAATTTCCCACATTTCTTTGGCAGAGGCACATTGAGACACCCTGAAAAACTCATCAAGATTTAAAGCAGAGGTAATAATATTTTTAGCAGTATAATCATATTGGACTCTCCTATTTTCTGCATCATTTAATTCAACCCAATTTTTCTCAACAATTTTACCATCCACTGTATGAGTTGGTTTGAAAGGCCCATTAATAATTGTTTCCCAAATACCTCTATCAAGAGATTCAATAAAGATTTTCATTCTAACC
Source organism: Sphenostylis stenocarpa (assembly GCA_963425845.1). Classification (NCBI taxonomy): domain Eukaryota; kingdom Viridiplantae; phylum Streptophyta; class Magnoliopsida; order Fabales; family Fabaceae; genus Sphenostylis; species Sphenostylis stenocarpa. The sequence continues at coordinate 29,902,129 of OY731403.1, forward strand.
TTCCGGAAAGAATAATTCACACCAAAGAAAAAGAGGAGGTCTGTTTATGGAGGTTCCTTCCGAAAAATTCATCTTTCCCTCGACCATTCTTGGACCGAATTCTTGAGTAACTTACAAGAACCAGCTCTGGTACCAATTGTAAGAATTAATGGTTGAGTTCAAGAGGGGGGTGAATTGAACTTTAGAAAACTTTTTCGCAAAACACACTTTCTTTGGGAAGAATGATTTGTCTTTATTCAATTCTTCTATAGGTAGATTTGATTTTAATTACAGAGAAGAATATGAACAAGAAATAAAAGAGATGAAAGCGGAAAATCAACACAAAAGTTTATACTCGGTTCACTCTTTACCAGAGCTACATCCAAATCTTGACAAATCTGCCAAGTTCCACAAATTCCAAGTGAAAATTACAACCAAGTAGATATTCACCAATCTACCCCAAGAACTATCTCACAAACCCACAAGATAGACTCTTGAAAACCTCCCAAGAACCAAATTCGAGTATCGTAACCGAGTGTAGATCCAACACCCAATCTACACAATCACACTTTATACAAGAATATGAAAAGAAAAAACCCGGATCTGTAGCTTTAACAGTATAGATGTCCAGAAGCAATTCTAACTCAGAACTTTCTCTCTTTGATGATCAACAATCTTGATCAAAGCACCTTATGATATGAAAAGTTTTTGAATGCACAGAGAAAGTCACGGATATGATAGCTCTAAGATTGCTTTTAAATGTTTTCTCAAATTGTATATGTCAAAAGATAGATCAAACTTGTATTTATAGAATAAAAGAGAGAACCAGAATGTTTAAACTGATAAAAACTGATTCAGAGTAGCAAATGATCGATCAGAATAATAGTATGACAGGTTAGAATCAGTCATGATCGATTAGAATAGCATTATGACTGATCAGAACTAGTTATAATCGATCAAAATCACATTATGATCGATCAGAATACTTTTCAATCGATTAAAACGATATTTCAATCGATTAATTTTATTTAAAACTTCATTCAATCGATTAATTCGTGATTTCAATGGATTGAAGTAGCTTAAAAAAATGATAGCTCTCTGTTTCAACAGATTAAAAAATATTTCAACAGATTGAAATCTATGAACTCTTAGACTGAGAAAAATGGTCTCTCTGTTTCAACAGATTAAAAAACATTTCAACAGATTGAAAATGCGAAACCTTTAATATTTGACAAAATCATTAAGAACATTTTTAACCTGTTGATTCGACGATTCAACCAATTGATATTTCGACTACAAATCCACACTTCTTATGTTAAGTGATTTTAACAGATTGAAAACTCTTTTTCAACAGATTGAAAAACTTAGTTTGTTCTTTTAATGCTTAAAGGTTAGTTTTTCATGCAGAAAAATGAGTTCAATGAGATGCATCATTTCAAGGCGCTTATCACAAGATCTATTGGCCTATCAAGAGATTAAGTTTTAAACTTCTAACCTATTCATCTACACACCCACAAACTAGATTATATCAACTCAATATGTCTTCATCAAATCCAACAAGTGCTTCATTTACCACTTAACAACTCCCCCAACCTAGAATCTTGTTTGTCCCAAGCAAAGTAGTTTTTCCAAAACAAAATCATCACCTATTATCTTTTTCTCTTCTATAACCACAACATAAAAATTTTCAGAGGTGATGCTCACAACTCCAAATGAAAATAGAACACATAAGCATTCAAGTTATAGAAACCAACAAAGAATAACTAGTCCTCAACTATCCTCAGAGAAGCATGATCTCTCAAATAGAGTTATATATACTCATCTCTAATTCTCACAGGTAAGTGTTTATCTCATTCAATCACTTCATTTAGACAATCCAATATTGATAATCATCTTCAAGCAATCAACAATTGTTAAACAAGACTTAAATCAAAAGGTCTTTTGAGGCTTGTAATGGGGCTGGGCTAAGAAAGAGTTATTGGTTTTTCTGGGATATACAAAAATATTTGAGAAATTCAACTCATATGAATGATTCTTGATTAACAATTCCTCAAGTCAGGTTTCAAACTTTATGCTTTTGTCCCTAACACAATGACAATGAGTTAATAATCTCACAAGTTATTACCCCCCTTTTGACTTTATTTTTTCTTTTGCATGTATCCTTTTTTTGGCTTTGCAAATTTTTAAGCTTTGCTTTTCCTTTTTCTTTACACTTTTTTTTTTTTACAATAACACCCCAACAATACCTGTAGGACAACAATAGCAATACCCAACAATAAGAAAAATAGTGACATTCATACTCATTTCCTTTCTCAAATATAGGAAGGTAGATAAATAGTGTTTAGGCTTAAGGGTTCTGTTTAAGAAACAATATTATTTTTTTTTTTGCTCAGAAGGGGTTCAAATGGATGTCCTATAATTAATGCATGGTTGGCTATTTGGCTCTGGGTTATATCTACTACAAAGAAAAAATGCCTTTATCATTTTCAAGTCTTGCTAACATGTAATCACATCAAAGAATCAACCAATATCAGTTATCATCACAAAGTGTTGACACTCAATTTATCTGTTTGTGGTACTCTGCTCACCTGGGTTTTGGCTAGCTTCTCCAATTCAGTTAATTCCTAATTTTCCTCATCAATTCCTTTTCACTATCATACTCAATATCCCAAAATCACTTGTTATTGGAAACAATCAAAATTATTTTTCATGTTCTAGATTTGAATTAGACAATAAGCAATAATTTCATATATGGCTCTAAAACAAATTATGGGACAACAAGGGAATTCAAAATTTAAAATAAAGCAATTAAAAACATTAAATTAAAAACAAAGGAATTAAAAACATTAAAAGTAAAGTAAGTTTCCTCCCTCATTTTCTTCACTTGTCATGTACTCCTTATCTTGTGCCTCAGCCTCAGCTGCAGACTTTCTCACCCCCTCCAGAAAAGTTGGACTGTCCCCAGGCTATTGAAGTAAGACTTCAAAGTCTTGAGGAGAAGTGCACTGTGTACCTGGAGCAATCTTGCAAAGAAAGAACCTAAGGAAGAAAAATGCACAAAAAAACTTAAACTGCAAAAAGAAAAAAAAACAAATTCAAAACATTGGGTTGCCTCCCAGGAGCGCTTGCTTAACGTCTTCAGCTTGACGCCTATTTGCTTTAGGGCTCATGCAGGTGAGTGATCAAGGTGATATATACGCATTCTCCATCCCTTAACTGTCATTGTGGGAACGATTTTATTCTTTTCATTGCAAATAACCTTACAACTGTCAGAGATTGGATAAATCATACCTGTTTCAGGAGGTTTCAGTACCTCTCTTTGAATAACTTCCTTCATAGTCAGACTAAGATGTCTTTGGGGTTGTGCAACATGCTTGTAATCTTGTTTTTCAGTTAAGATGGTTAATTCCTCCAAAGTGTCTATTCTGAGACAATCTTTCTTGTCTTTCGGTTGTTGTACAGCTTCAAACAGATTAAAATTAACTTCATCATCTCCACTTCTAATTTTCAACTTGCCCATGTCAACATCTATAATTACTTTGGCAGTCTTCATAAATGGCCTTCCCAGGATCAATGGGACTTCCTCATTTTCCTCCATGTCCATAATCACAAAATCAACAGAAATATGAATTTGTCCACTCTAACTAAAACATCTTCTCGCTACTCCATAAGGAATCTTTAGAGATCTGTCAGCTAGCTGTAATGTCATTCTTGTAGGCTTTACTTCCAAGTCTCCTATTCTTTTAAACATAGACAAAGGCATTAGATTTATACTAGCACCCAAATCAAGTAATGACTTACCTACTTGTAACGTCCCAATTGTGACTGGTATAGTGAAACTTCCAAGGTCCTTGGACTTTTGAGGCAATGATTTTTGGAATATAGCACTGCATCCTGCCTCTAACTCTACTGTTTCATCAGTAAATCTTCTTTTCTTAGTTAAGAGCTCTTTCATGAATTTGGCGTATGTTGGCATTTGCTCCATAGCTTCCACAAATGATATATTAATTTGCAATTGCTTGAAAATATCCATGAATCTTGCAAACTGTCTTTCTTTATCTATTTGTGAAGGAGCCTTGGGATACGGTAACTTCTCTACAAATGGTTTTTTACTCCCTCCTTTTTCTATCCTCTCTTCGTTCTTCTTATTAGGAATATGTCTTTCTTTATTATTCTCATCTTCTTGCTCTTCATCTTCTTTTACCAAAACTTCTTCTTCAACAACTATATTGTCACCCATCCCCTTACCTACAAATTTTCCACTCCTTGTAGTTATTGAATTGCACTGCTCCTTTGGATTGGTTTGTGTGTTAGCTAAAAATTGTCCTCCTTGTTGTTGCTCAGATAATTGTTTAGCCAGTTGGCCTATCTGGATCTCTATATTTCTGAATGAAGCCTTAGTATTTTTCTGATTAGCCATAGTGCCTTGCATGAATTTTTCTAAAGTATCCTCCAATTTACTTATTCATCGAGGCATTGAAGGATAATGTTGTTGCTGCTTGTTGATATGGAGGTTTCGATATGACTGTTGTTGAAATGCAGGTTGTCTAGTAAATGAGCTAACACCTTGGTTCCACCCAAAATTCGATTCTGATTTTGATTCCCTCTCCATCCTTGTGCAAAAGTATTCTGATAATTATTGGGATTAGGAAAATTACCTTGTCTGCCTTGACTACTACCTTGGGCCCCCATATAATTAGCTTCTTCTTGCTGAATGTTGCCTTGATAAGAGCATTGTTCATTTGAATGATCACCTCCACACAAATCACAACTCATCTGTTGATTAGGAATAATTTGTACTTGTGTGCATTTGATGAGGTAATTTCTCTATTTTCTGGTTCAATGCTTCAATTTGTTGGGTCAAAATTTTATTCTGGGTTAAGAGGGCATATGTGGTGTTAAGTTCAAGGACTCCTTTCCTTTGAATTGGATGTCTATCATGTTGGGCCTATTGGTCTGTAAAGGCTAGTGCATCAATAATTCTGGTGGCATGATCAATTTCTACATCCAACATAGATCCTCCTGCTGCAGCCTCTAATAACATCTTTGCATCATGTCGCAAGCCAGTATAGAAAATATTCAACTGAGAAACGTCATGAAATCCATGAGTTGGGCAACTTCTCAACAGTTATTTAAATTTCTCCCATGCTTCACAAAATTGCTCATCTGCTCCTTGTCTGAAAGAAGTGATGTCAGATTTTGCTTTGATGTAGCGGGATGGTGGGAAAAATCTATTCAGAAACTTTTCTTCTACACTACTCCAATTAGTCAAACTCTGATTAGGATGTGCTTTCAGCCATTCCTTTGCCCTACCTGCCAAAGAAAAAGGAAATAATATCAAATATGCAGATTCAAGATTTGCTGCTCTAAATCCCATGGTACTAATCAACTCATAAAAAGTAGACAAATGAATATAAGGGTCTTCATGATCCAATCCAGTGAATTGATGAGCACTAATCAAGCTTAAGAAAGATGGATTCATCTGCAATGTATGATCATCCGGAATGACAATGCTGGAAAAATGTCTTGGACCTTACTGCATAGCACAATTTCTAAGAGTTCTTCTAGGTGGATTTGCATTTGGATTTTGATTTGGATTTGGATTTGGATTTGGATTTTCTTCTGCCATATCTTCTATAATTGGGTCTAGTAAATCAAGTGTGAAAGAAGAATTAACAGATTCTCTTGTAGTTTGTTCTTGAGTTTCCCTTCTTCTGAAGATACCTGTCCTCTTAAACGCATAAATCAAAAAAGTAACTCAAGCAAATATTAACACAAACTAAAAACTAAATAATAATAATAATAATGAAAATAATGATAATAATGATAATAATAATAATAATAATGATAATGATAATAATAATGATAATAATGGTAATGATAATAATAATGATAATAATAATAATAATAATAATAATAATAATAATGATAATGATAATAATAATAATGATAATAATAATAAAAACAAAAATAAAAATAAAATACTCAATAAGCTAAACAAAGAATTCTCAAAGAACACCGTTCCCCGGCAACGGCGCCAGAAATACTTGTTGAATTATTGGCAAGCGTACCAAAATTATCAATTGCAGTATAGTATTTCGATTAAATAAAAGTCGATCCCACGAAGAATAGTTTCAATGGAAATTCCCAATTATGCTTACTAAGTAGAATAAAACAGATTAGGTTTTGCAAATAAGAGTTGAATTGAAATTAAATGACAAAGACTTGTAAATTGTTGAGAAAATATCAATTAAAGGTACTTAGGATTGGCTTCCTTCCTTATCCCTCTTTTGTAATGGCTATGTCAATTAAGAACGTCAATTAACCTAACAATGTTGATGCCACCTACTTAAATCATCCATGTTGATTCCTCACACATGAAATTCATAAGAAAACCTAATAAATGTTGATTCCTCACACAATTAACAGATTTTCCAGCATTAGGGTTAGGGTGTTTAAGCAATTGATACATTCATTTCATTCCTGGCAATTAACGTAACAAATATTCTTACCGTGATCTAGGGTTCAAGATATATTTTCCAATCATACCTCAAACAATCAAGAATAAATCATTCCAAAGCATAGAAGATAAGAATAACAACATCAAAGCATAGATTAATATCTCAAAATATCACCATGATACAAAAGAGTTCAAAGGAAGTGCACCAAATCCTAAGAGAATGAAGTTAGCCACTCATGTTGGTCATTACAATGCTTCAATTGATGATGAAGAATTGATGAAGATTGGACAAAACCCTAATAGTAGTCGTGCCTCCTCCTCTCCAAGACTACTTGCTTTTCTCAAAACACAACTTATCTTTTTATAAGAGAATTTGGGTCGGGCCTTGCATCATTCATTCGCTTAAGTGCTCTTCTTTCTTTCAATTTTACTCCAATTATGATGACAATTATGCTCCTTACTCTTGTATCAAGGTATTCTTGAATTCATCCTATATTGGGAGAAAAATATATTAGAATTAACATAAGTTAAGTGGTTTCATAACAATTCAAGGCATAATTATATCAACTTTTTACCACTTAACAGTAATACCCTACCTTATAAACCCTCAATCAGAAGAATTAATAATTTTTAGTAGAATTTTTTTTTTAACCGATAATAATCTTTCTCTCGTACATAATATCAATATATAAATTTTCAATAATTCATTCCTGCATTTCATCATTTAAAAAAGTACTAAAAGTAAACATTCATAATTATATATAGATAAAATACTAGTACAGTCCTTCAAAATATTAAGGGCAACATTGGGGATACTTCCTACAGAGCAGCTAACTACATAAAAGAGTAACTACTACCCAGTACCATGTAGGTCTATGTACTACAAAAGACTGCCTATAAAAGTTTAGATATGTTTATCCCAATACATGTTGCCATCATTGTGGCTCCCAGCTAATGAGTATGAGTGTCATATTCATCGGGTGTGGAATCTGTGTCATCTCCCCTCTATTCAAACAATGATCGATCAGGTCCAACGAGTACCGCAAGCACAAAGGAAATAAAGAAAACAGAAAGACAAGAGGGTGAGCAACAGTTCATACATCATTTTAAAATCAACATCATAAACATTCACAAGTCAATCAAATTCCAAATGATTGATGTTAATGATGCATGATCCTAATATGTTTTCTAAAATGTTTATGCATGCGGGCCCGAATCATTTCTCAAATTAGTACTGGGGTAGCCAGGAGTTGACACTACTAGGCATGGAAAATCCACCCACGGGATTCTTGAGACCCATGCTCAAATATAAACCCAGTAGCTCGCTGACCATTGATATACGGTAAGAGCACGAGTCGAGTACAGGAGAGTTTGTACGAGTGGGATCCCCGACAACAGGTAGCGAGCCCGGGTCTTTTGGGGCCTCCAACCACTACCCTTCCTATCCTCAAGTCCTCCCTCGGGGCCTCCCTATCGTATTCTCGAGTCCATAATCTCGATTCCCAGATTTCACAAATCACCATTTTCAAATGAGTAGTGTATGAGTCCCTAAGTGGTTTTTCTTATAAATTCACATTTTTCCAAAAATTTTGACGAGTTTCCACTGTAATACAGACTTCCCAAAAATTTCAAATCACCTGTTACAAGCAGAAAACTTCCAATACAGTTCAAAAAGGGTTCACAACCCATCATCCAATTCTTTCAATTTAATTTTCAATGAATTTTCTCATGAAAAACCACCATGCATATAAATGCTCACTCAAAGACAATACATATCATAATAGAGTACCAAACATGTATTTTACACCATCATACACGTAAGCAATTCATTATCACTTTCACAACCAAGCATATAATGAAATCACAATTATCAATCATAACAAATTTAGACAAATTCAACAAATAAGGTCAAACAAGTTTATGATGTAATCCTTACTATATAGCTCACCCCTTACCTGATACGTTCACACTTATTCCTTTCAAAGCTTGATGTTGTGTTTCAGCAAAATCTATATACGTAATAAAATGCTAGTTAGAATCTTATATTTCTATGATTCTATCTCATGAGAATTTAAATTCACTTTGTATTGTTAATCCATTTCTAATAATATTTTAAGCTCACATTCAGCTTACAATTAACTTAGAAAATTATTCTATTTTGTAGGCACTTAGAGTAGAAAGAGTCCTAATAACAACCATGGACAAGGTTCAGTATTTCGAAATTTTCTAGAGTTATATAAGCTGTTTTGGCATGAGATTTGAGCCAAAATTTCAATAACTTAATTACCTACAATATTGATGAAAGAAATAAATTCAAATACCCTATAGAATAGATGCAGTTTTCAGTTTTCAGTGGTTGTTTCCAACTAGGCTCAACTACAATAACACTCTGAACATGCCTTGGTAATTGGATTATAACTCTTGCTACACATAAGATATTAACATGAAATAAATTTCTAAATTTCGGGGATATAATTTCCTACAACTTTTATGAAGGAATCAAGTCCTAATTTCAAACGTATTAATCTCAGTAATTCAAAAACCTAGGCTGTTGAAACAGGGCTACCTCTTAACGTCACAGCTAGAACACTTGATAGTAAAATGAACATAATTTGAGCTACAAATATCCGTTTAATGTGACACTAGTTTCTAAATTTCGACAACTTAAAGAGCTACAACTTTCATGAAGATACCAATTCCTAATTCTGTTCACACAAGTCCCAAAAATTCAATGAATAGTACCTACGAATTAGGACTCTTAAAGTTTTTAGCTTAACCACTTCTAATCCTCAATTTTAAACATTATTCTAGTATCCTAGGTGTAAAACCTACAATAACACTCTTCCTACTCCCATTCAAGCTCATTCAAGTGAGGATAAAAATAGAAAATGCACCATTTTGAAAAATAAAACGGTAGAAATGTAGAGGAGATTGAGATAAACCAACTTACCTCTTGGAGCTTCTAAAGAAAATCAAGATTTTTCCCTCAAAATCAAGTTTGAAGGTAAGGAAAAATTTTGAGAGAAAGAGAGAGACGAGGAACCTACGAGAAAAACTCGCAGAACGGCACTTTTTCTGATGCGTCCAACGGATTACATCACAAAAAGTTTTACCTTCATTTTCTCCAGCCAAAATTTGAACCCACAACCCCTAAGATTCAAACATCACTACAAACCATATCAACCATCATATATTTCTTGTTAACTTATACACATAATAAACTTTTAATGTACCCACACTCAATGCATACAAGAAAACAATAATTTCTAAATGTGACAATTAAAATTGTTAAGTCCATACTCTTTCAATTTCAACCATAAATCATATAATTACTATCAGGCGTCCAGTTGTCCGCGAAACGGATCAATTTTAAGTATTTTCTAAAAATTCCAGAAAAATTCTAGAAAAACACAAATAATCTAACAAACATCAAACTCTACAGTTTCTTTACCCAATTCCTAATAATTTAATTATTAAAATTTTGACAAAGATTTTGTCAAAATTTAACAAACCAGAGAATCAGAATGTTACAAAGTTTATATTTATATTAGGAGATTTGTGGTGATTTAAAGAGAAAGTTTATAAATCTCATGTACTTTATATTTCTCCTCTTATATACGAAAAAAATACATAGAAAATTATTTATTAGTATATTTATTATTCATATTACCCTCAAATCTTTTATTTTTTTCATAATTTTTACCCATAATCTAAGATACTATACTTTTATTTTTCTACTTAATAATTATATGTCTATATTATATATATATATATATATATATATATATATATATATAAAGTTTATATTTAGCTTTTATTTTTTTTACTAATACATAATTCTCATTTTTTAATGTTATTTTAATCATTACATTTTTTTAATTATATTTAATTTTTTTTTTATTATGACCGTATATTAATTATTTTGAATATGTATAATCATGTGTCAATCAATTATGTTTTTATTATAATTAATTTATTTGTAATATAAAATACCTGATAAATTCTTTTGAAAAGATTTAATCGTATAACTGATTATATAATATAATTATATAATGAATAATTGATTATATTAAAAAAATATTATTATATTTGTTATATATGAATAATATTGGTAGTATATATTTTTTTAGTTACACGTGGTTTTATAATTTTTTATTATAACAAAATCAAAATTATTCTATGAATATATTTTTTATTATTTCAAATCAATTACAAATTTTCTTCTAATTTTTTTTTACTCTCTTTCTCTTACTTCAAACAACCTTATTTTTCTACTCTCATTTTCTTTCTTTTTTGACTCCCTACAATTTATTCCGTAATGCAAACACAAGTTTACCTTGTGTTTAGATTTGAAGATAGATTTGAGGGAGTGAAAATGAGTGTATTTCAAGGGGAAGAGATGTAAAAATGAGGTTATTTGGATTAAGAGAAAGATAGTGAGAAATGTGAGAAAATAAGAGGAAAGTTTGTGAGTGATGTAATTGGTTTGATAAATTAAAAAAATATTTTAATTGATAAAATTATAAGATTACAATTTTACCTTTGTGTTATAGAAGTATTTTAAAATAAAATGTAATTGGTATAATTATATTAAAATGAGATGTGAACGCAAATCAAAACCATTACGAGTAGCCACTGCCTCCAACAACATCACCACTTACAATACAACACAAAAAAGAGAATCGATTTCGGAAAGAGAAAAATCAATTTCAGAAAAAAGAGAATGAATTCATAAGGATGAGATGAGGAGAATCGACTATAAAAAGAGGATAATCAATTTTTAGTAGTTATATGAGAAGAAATCGATTATGTCCAATTAGAGATAAGAGAATCGATTCTCTGTTTGTCCAAAATTGATTTTCTAGCCTTCGATGTAAAATCATAATTGTTTTCTATAAATTACGTAAAATAGAAAACTTAAATAGAATTTTCAAATTGGTAATTCTCACATACATGAAAGGGAAAGAGATGATGTGTATCTTTGTCCATAGTGCATGTTATTCTACGTGCTCTTTGCAAATTATTGAGAAAAGATGAGATTAAGATTTCGCTCCCTTGACTTTTCATTTTTATCTTGTTCTTGATGAAAAAATAGAGAGTGTATGTTTAACTCCTTTCTTTACCTTATTTTACGTTATTGGATGTTAATCCCTTTTAAATATGTTATTATCATCAAATAAATTGTTATAAAAAATTGCTCGTATTGTATCCATTTATTATTTAATCCTTTATTATTTATTTATTTATTTTCTCTCTTAACAAATCACATGTGCCTCACATTAAACATAAAACTTACATTCTTCCACTTGGTTCATGTGACGTTGCATATATTATAAATAAATAAAATAACACAATGCATATTAAATTACTAAACCATTTTTTAAATTAGGTATATCATAATTTAATAATTAGGAGTAGGAACAAATTCAAGTAATGACGGTTGTAGGTCACTCAATTGACATAGTCTCTTCCATATGCTACAAATTAAACTTCTTCTCAATATAAATATAATTAGGAGTTCATAATTGGTCCAACATAATATCTTTATTCAAGACGATAATTGTTTATATTACTCTAACACAATTATGCATGCATTTATAGAGAACAAATAATCAGAAACATATCATAATTGAGTTCAAAGTGTCATTCGTCTAATACATAATAAACATGATACTCAACAATTATTTCTAACGATAACACACATGTTTTCAACATGTTCAATAAATGTTTTGGGCGGTAATCCCTTTGTTAAAGGATCAACTATTATAAGATTTGTGTTAATATGTTTTATTGACACTCTTTATTTTTAAATTTCCTCTTTTACAGTAAATTACTTTAACTCCATATTTTAACACCTTTAGATTACTTATCGTTTTTAGAGAAAAATAATGTTGTGGAGTTATCACAATACATTTTTAATAGCCTGACAATACTGTTGATAATTTTAAGCCCTAAAAAAAAGTTTTGCAACCAATTAACTGAATTGTAACCTCAAAACATGCTACAAATTTTGTTTCGATCGTAGATGCAACAATAAAGGATTGTTTTGCACTTCTCTATGATATTACTCATCCACGTAAAAGAAATCATAACCTATAGTGGATTTTCTTGTATCTACACATCCAACAAAATTAGAATCTGAATATCTAATTACCTCAAGATAATCAGACCTCCTATACATAAGCATGTGATCCTTTGTTCCCGTAAGCATCTTAGAACTTTCTTTGCAGCTTTCCAATGCTCTATTTCGTGGATTACTTTGATAATTCCTAACATTCTAGTTGTAGATTTGGTCGAGTACAAGTCTGAGCATATATATAATACTCCCAACAATAGATGCCTATGAAATTTTGTCCATTTGTTTTTATTCTAAATCATTCTTAAGACATTGAGCGAGACTAAACATGTCTCCTTTCTAAATTGGACCTCTCTAATATTTTATTTATATATGTTTTTTGGGATAGACATAACATTTCTTTTGATTTATTCCAAAATATTTATATTCATATCACATAACTTGCCTCACCCATATCTTTAATTTCAAAGTTATTAAAGGAAAAATTTTTAGTCTCATGAACAAAACTAAGATCATTAGTTACAAGCAAGATATAATCAACATACAGAGTAAGAAATATAATTTTATTCTCACTAACCTTCAAATATACATCGATCAACAATGTTTTCCTTAAACTCAAAGGAAATAATGGTATCATTAAACTTCAAATATCATTGGTGGGAAGTTTGCTTAAGTCTGCATATTGATTTCTTTAATTTGCATATCATGTGTTTCTTTCCTTCAATTGAGAACCCCATTGGTTGGTCCATATAAACGTTCTCCTCTAAATCTCCATTAAAAAAGACAATTTTCACATCCATTTGATGTATCTCTAAGTCATAACAGGCTACGAGTGTCATGATAATCCTAAAATAATCCTTTCATAAGAGTGACAAGAATATCTCTTTATAATCAATGTCATCTTTCTGAGTAAAATCCTTAGCAACAAGTCTAGCCTTGTAATGTTCAAGGTTATTATGAGAGTCACGTTTAGTTTTAAAGACCCGTTTCCAACCAACTCTCTTACAACCTTTTGGAAATTCTATAAGGTCCCAAACATCATTATGTTCCATAGAATTCAACTCTTCTTTCATGACATTAATCACTTCTTAAAATTATTAAAACTTACAGTTTATGAAAACATAACTAGATTATTATCCTTAATGTTTAAGTCAGTTTCTAACTCATGTAAATATACCATATAGTCATTCGACATAGCTAATCTCCTCTACCTTTGAGTCCTCCTTAATGCTTCTTCTTATGGTTCTTCTACAATTAGTTCATTTTGAATCATGAGTTCATCATTGTGTTGCTCTTCTTCATTGTTGTTTAATACAACAATTGGAGGAACACTTGTCGTGGAATTGAACTCCCACTAGTTTCACCATTCTCAATGAACCTTGTATTTCTAGTTTCGACAATTCTCATACTATGATTATGACAATAAAACATATATTCATTTGACTTTTCTGAATAACCAATAAAGTATCCACTGATTATTCTTATATCTAGGTTCTTTTCTTGCCGATTATAAACCCTTGTTTCTACTTGGAAACCCCAAACATGTAAGTGCCTTATATTAGTGTCCTACCAGTCCACAGTTCAAAATGTGTCTTTGGAACTACCTTATTAAGAACCTTGTTCAACAGATACATGATTGTTTTTAAGGCATACATCCACAAATAAATGGATAAAGACGGTTTACTTAATATACTCCTAGTCATATCCATTAATGTTCTATTACACCTTTCTGATACATCATTTTGTTGTGTTGTACTTGACATTGTGTATTATGCACAAATGTTACATTTCTGAAAGAGTTTAACTAATGGACCTGGGTGTTGCCTAATCTCATCATATCTTCTGTAGCACTGGTCATCTTTATCAGACCTAACAACTTTCACCTTTTTGTCTAATTACCTATTTAATTCATTCAAATAAATTTCTAAGACATTCATGACTTGAGATTTCTCATGCATTAAATAAATATAACCATACCGTGAATAATCATTAAAAACGTAATAAAGTACCTTTCTTTTCCAAAATATGTAACATCAAAAGACACACAAATGTCATGATTCACAATAATTTTAATGAGTTGACTACTTCTTGTAACCCATTTTGTTGCGTGTTTTATTTGTTTTCCTTTTATACAATCCACACAAATATTTAGGTTAGTAAAATCTAGATTTGGAAGAATTTCATTCTTTACTAATTTTTCCATCCTTTCTCTAGAAATGTGACCCAAACGTTTATGCCACAAGAAAATGAAACGTTTATTTACTAAAGTACATTTAGTGTCAACATTATGTACTAATGAGATGATTACGCTTAAATAAATTGAAACATCTCTTAGCAAAATTAAAAGAGTATCCAGTAATATCAAGTTTAGATAACAAAACCAAAGTATGAAATAAACTAGGTACATAAAGAGTTTTCAATAAATCTAAATGATATCTAATGTTAAGGATTAAACGATAAGTCTCAACTGCTTCCATTGGAGTTTTCACTCTATTTTCAATGAAGATAATTTTTCATTTGACTTTATGGTTTGGATCGTAAGAAATCCCTACATCATATTAGAAACATGAGTTGTACATCTGGAATCAATCCACCATGTATTATGTAAAACTTCAGTTAGATTTGATTCAAAATATGCATAAGCATTAAGCTTACCTTTCTTTTCAAACCAAGTTTTACATTTTAGGCAATCCTTCTAGAAATGTGTCCAAATTTTCCACAGAAATGACAATTACTGCCTTTTGATATTTTCTTCTAAATTTTCACATATGTTTCATTAATCTTTATTGGTTTTCTGCCCTTATCATGTTTCTTCATAAATTTCTTTTTAGCTCCTTGATTCTCTTGGTGACTTATATAATGAACTGGGCTACTTCCTTTATTCTTAAGCCCCAGTTCAACATATTGTGCAATTCATGCACATTCCATTTATCTTTCATGGTATTATAGTTTATTTGAAATGGGTCATACTCAAACGATAATGAGTTCAGAATAAATTGTATTAGAAAATTTTCATTCACAACCAATCCCAAGATCTTAAGCCTTATTGCAATATTTGTCATTTTAATGACATGCTTATGCATAGTATGTGATTCATCAAATTTCATGATGGTTAATATAGTCAATAATATCCCAACAAGAGACTTATAAGTTTTTAAGGAGTACTCTCCCACTAATCCTACAAACTCTTTAGCACTTTCAGTTTTAGGGAGAGTCTTAATACTATCCGTGACAATCATTCTCTTTAACATTAAGCTAAGTCTATTAGATCTTTTTCAGGCTTTATAATGGACTTGTTGTTCATTGTTGTTAGAGTCAGTAATAACAATAGTAGCAAGCTTCTCTTCCAATATGGCAAAATCAAGATCCATAATACCAAGGTGAAATTGGACTTGCTCATTTCAGTCAAAGAAGTTAAGTCCATTAAAAACTGGTATGGATGATACTGAGAATTCATTAAACTGGGAGTCAATATTGCATAACAAATTTTTTACATATAAGTGTTGAATCATAAACATATGCTATACATATAATATACAAAGAACAATTTAAAGTGTATTGATGTTCTCCTTTGGGTGAGATATCAATTCACAACATACAAACATAATTATGTCGATACAGCTTTTAACATTAATGACAATTAAAATATACACCACTTAAAATTACCTAATACCTTTATGTATATAAATAAAACTAATGATATATACAAATTATTTATATTATACTCATTAATTATAAAAACAATTAATAACCTTTTGACGAACCATAAATGTCTTATAATAATGAGTTCCAATAAACCCATAAATAAGTAATATACATAATTTTACCTCTTTTAATTTTATGAACTATCCATATATGAATTATCATTAATTTAAAATTAAATAACACCCACATAACTAACAAAATTCATCATGCACTTATTTTAAATTATCAATCATACATATATTTTCATTAATTTTAATTCATACATATATCAATTACATAATAACATATTATTATGTTACATTATATATACATTAATAAAATGCAATTTATTACTGTACACAACTTGACTCATAATTTTCTATCAATAATAATTATCAAATAAAGTAAATAATACCTTTTATAATATTATAAATACATCATCATTTATAATGTATTATCACCTACCATACAATTCAAAACTTTCGTATAAAACTCAAAATACAACGTGCAAATGAAATAAAAACAATAACTCATCAAATAAAACATCATGATATAAAAAAACTTTCCTTTGAAGGCAGTGATTGAAATATATAAATTAATAAAATATCACTTTTTTATCGACACTTTTCTTTATTTTAATAAAATCCTAAGTTTTTAAATTTTCTAAATAGGATTTTATAAATAAAATATCTAAAATTGATCATTAGGGTTTTTAAAATTGAGAAAAATATACTTTAGGAAAATCATATTAACAACATAATTATTTTTTATAAATTACATAAAATAGAAAATTTAAATAGAATCATGAAATTGGTAATTCTAACTTAAGTTGAGATAAGATGTGTCCTTATTACTTTCTGTAAATTATTGAGATAAGATAATAACAAGATTTCACTTCCTTAAATTTTTGTTTTGCGTTTTCTCGTTCTTGATGAAAAGATAGATTTAGATAAATATGGGTACTTGGTGGATGTTAATCCCTTTTAAATCTCTTATTTCTATCAAATAACAGTTATCATAAAAACTACTTTTATTTTACACATTTATCATTTAATTCTTTATTATTTATATGTTTTCTCTCTTTACAAGTCACATGTTTACATGGGACAAAACTTACATTGGAGTCATCACAATAATATTAGGTAAATTGAGTTTAGTCACTTCAAAATTATGATGTATGATTTCATAACATAAAAGACATCTATATTTTTTCTTAGTAGCATGTTATTAAATTTATAATTCAGAAATAACATTTATCTTACTAGCACCGTTTTCAACCTCACTAATTAATATAATTTTTAAAATAAATAATATTTATTAAATATAATAATTAAATATAAATATATATATTATATTAAATAAATATATAAATATTATATATATATATATATATATATATTTTAATTTATTTATATAATTATACGAAAAAAATATAAATATTTTTTTAAATAACAAAAATATATTTATATAATTATATTATTAATATATTTTTATAAATATAGTAAAAACAAATATATTTAATATATATATATATATATATAATATTTGAATATTTATTTATATTTTTATAAATAATATAAAATTTAATAAATATATATTTATATCTTTCTACATAAAAATTTTACATAAATAAATTATATGTATTATTTAAGTATATTTATAATATAAAATAATTTAAGTAAAAATAATATTTTTATAAAGATATATAAATATTTTTTTATATTTTAATATATTTTAATATATTTTTTATAAGTATGGTAAATACATATTTATATTTTATAGTTTTCTATTTTTTCCAAAGAAATATATCAATATTTGTAATAAATACAGTTATTAAATATATATATATATATATATATAGATATATATATTAAATAAATATACATATTTATACCTTTAAAAATTTTCTTTATATTTTATATATAATAAATATAAATATTTATTTTTATATATAATAAAAATATATTATATAATTATATGTTTAATATATATATATATATATATATATATATATATTTATACATTTATATATACTTTTATAAATAAATAAATAAATATATTTAATATATATATATATATATGATAATATATTTTTTATATAATATTTAAGTATTTATTTAATAAAAAAGATGTTTAGTAAATAAATATAACATTTATACTAAAAATAATTTTATTTAATTTCGATAGAATATAAAATAGATTTGGTATAAATATTTTGTTAATATTAATAACAAATAAAATTTAAATATTATATATATTAAATATATTTGTTTTTACTATATTTATAAAAATATATTAATAATATAATTATATAAATATATTTTTATGTTATTTAAAAAAAATATATTTATATTTATTTCATATAATTATATAAATAAATTTTTTTGAATATATATATAATATTTATATATTTATTTTATATAATATATATATATATATATATATATTTAATTATTATATTTAATAAATATTATTTTATTTTAAAAAATATATTTATTAGTATGATTGAAAATGATGCTAATCAGATAAATATTAATAAAATGATGTTATTTTTAAATTATAAATTTAATAGTATGTTAGTGAATAAAAAAAATCTGAAATATTGCTAGTCAGGATATTATTTTGGGATTATAAATTTAATATGATGCTAGTAAAAAAAAAATGTTATGTGATTAATGTATAACTTTTTTTAATTTGTTTTGGATTAAAAATATTAATTTAAATACCACAACTGAAGTGATCGACGTGGATACAGGTACTTTGGATAACCCTTACTGTCTCAACTTAAGTAAGAATTTAATCCTAATATAATATTTCAAACGGATTTAATTTTTAATTTCGTGGTGACATAAGATAAGATAAAATATAATATATAATAGGATAGTAAGATAATTGAAATAAACATTAATTTTTATTAATATTTAATGCGTATTATGATAAGAATAAATATCAATATCTTATGATAATATGTTACAATAATAACATAAATAATAATAATAAATAATTTTGTTAATCTTAATAGATAATAATAAAAATGATAATAGTTATTATATATTATAATTAAAAAAATAGAGGAATATATAAAAAATCACATTAATATGGATAAATGATAATTGATATATATATATATATATATATATATATATATATATATATATATATATATATAAGAAATAATAATTGATATGATAAAGAGAGTAGTACATTTTTTGCCATATGATAATAGTAATAAGGTAAAGGTTATTATATATGATAATGATTAATGTTTTCAAAATTAAATTAGTTACAGAATCAATAATGTTTAGGATTTGAAAGTTTAATTAAGATTTCATTGAAATTAATAAAATAACCTTTTCAATAATATAATAATATAATAAATATAATTTTATTAATAATAATATTTTTTATAAAAAATAATTACAATAATAAACATCATCATTATAAATTATAAAAAAAATATAAAATGAAAGATAAATAAATATAAAAATAAAATAATTATTATTTAAAGTGTCAAAATTTAAGTAAGATAATAAAATTTAAAATGAACAAATATTGTTTTATTTAACAAAAACTATATTTTTAAAAATTTTAAATGTTTTATATTTAAATTTGTTTTTATTAAGATTAATTCAATTTAAAATCTTAACCAGTTTTATTAATTTTATATCAATTTAATAAAAAAATTATTTATTTAATAGATGAATCATATCAATTTGTTTTAGTAATAATTATCTATCTTAATCATTAAGCAGATTTATTGTAAAGTTGTACTATTATATTATTCTAAACTAATCAAATATATCCGACGATCAAGAATAATTCTTTCGACAACGATATTTTGACACCTAAAAATATATATTCAATCGACAATTCAAGAGGGAAAATATGAATTGATTAAAAATGAAGATTGGATTTGTAATTTCCAAGAATAAAAGACAATAATGATAAAAACAGTAATAACCAATACAAGTTATAACAGCCAAAAAAATCCTGATTCTGCTATTGGGAGTGATAAAGAGCAGGGGTGTCAAAAATTAAGGATTTACTCACCACTATTTGAGTTGAAAATAGGGGAGTTAAACTCGACTCATTTTTTAACGAGACGTAAATTTTATAATCCGACTTAACTTACAACAGGTTGATAGGTTAGCTAAGTTGATTCACTAACCCATATTTTTAAAATTTTTAAAATTATATAAAAATTTTGGATGTACAAACTTATGTATTCTTCCTTCCTTTCTCAATATTAGTATTTTGTTATTAACTCAAATTGGCTCATTGAATTTTTCATTAATAATAAAATCATCACCAATTAATACAATTTATATTGATACTTTGATATATTGTTTCGATTCCATATTGTAAATTAATTTAAAAGAAAGAAGTCAAAAATTCATATATTAAAGAGATATACATATAAATCAATAACAAACAACAAATAATGTATAGATGCTACAATTTTCAAATAAAGATTCATCAATACAATAGTTTAGGTTATGAAACAAATTCTTACCTTTAAAAACAATATAGTGGACATGGTGTAGTGGTGCGATGTACAGATAATAAGATAAGTGATCCAAGTGTAGCAACAAACGTAGTGGTGCAGTGAACAACTGATAAAAAGTTTAAGTGAGGGTTTGACTTGTGGTGACAACCAATAATGTAGGGTAGAGGTAAGATAGGATAACATCAATTAGAGTTACTTAAAGTATTATAATTATTTTTAAAATTTAAAATAAATGATTAATTATGGTTAATATATTATTATAATTATTTTTTAAATTTAAAATTAATTGTGGGTTACGGGTTAACCCACCATAACTTGGCTCAAACCCGTATAATCCAGAGGTTAAGTGAGTCAGATTCATTTTTTGTCTATTATCGATAAAAATAAAAAAAATCAAACTCAACCTAATTCGAATATGTGATGAATCAGTTTGGCTCACGGATTAGAACTCATGTTGACATCCCTAATAAAGAGTGAAACCCATAACAAAAGTGAAAAAAGTGGTAAATAAGGAAGCAAGAAATACTCAAGGCGACGACAAATATAAAAGAAATGGTGGGTGAAGGACAAGAAAAGACGGAGAACTAGGACAGGTGAAAGAGAGATAGTAAACAAGGAATAAAAGAAAACTAAGAAAGAAAAAAAAGGAATCATAAAAAAAAAAAATGAGATTGACATAACAAAATAAATATATTATTTTTTTATTAGGTTATCCAAAGTATGTTTAAAAGATGTCTCCGTGCTCAAATTCTGAAGTGAGCATAAAACTGAAAATAGTACTGATTAGTTTACACTTTTATTCATCCCTATTCCTAATTTACACTCCCTTATAATAATAATATTATATTATTAAAGTAGGTTGAAGATGGAATATTTTACGAAAAGGGAGAGTGTCAATTTATATTTTTCCAGCTTAAAAATACTATATTTGAGTTCTGTTAGGACGATAGAATTAATCATATCAATTTTCCAACCTGCCAATATTATACATGGACAATTCTGTCATGTTCACGGGTGTCCACAATACTAGAGTGCCCATATTTTAACAACAGCTACCTATATCCGAACGACAAAAAATAATATTAAATATACAATTATGTATAAAATAATATTAAATTAAATTATGATTTTTTTCCCATCTTTCGTTTCTCTTCTCTCTTTCTGCTCATCACTCTAAATTTCACTTTTCTCTCTCAGTGTTCAGAGTGTAGGAAGTTCTCAGTGCATGAGCAGCCACACCGTAGCTATCCTTAAAGAATTAGTAGTTGAACAGCAACACTAGTTCGACGTTGGAGCAAGCTCCAAAGAGTTCTCACTTTGCGGTCACGTTTTCTGCATCGCTTATCCTACTCTCTATCTTTATATGAAGGTAAGTTCCTATTTTCTATTATTTGAGTTGATTTGTGATAACTGTTTATGATTTTGTTTAGACCAAGTTTAGACCAACTGATGGTGGTTGGGATTACAAGTAATCCTTTGAGTAGTATCGAACTGTTTCATTACCATATGTTGAACTATCTCTCCTCAGATATTTTGATATGATTTTTTTGCTCTAAGAAACTGTGACATGGTTGTTGTCTGTCCTTTGGCTATTGCAATTTAATTTATTTATCCCCATGTCTGATTACTTGTGTTGGATTTATATGATTCTGATAATAAGCTTTCAGATATAATGGTGGTTTTGGGTTTTCTGTTCTTTATTGTGTTTCTAGATTGTGGTCATGTTACTAGTAATTGTTGTTGTGGTTTGAGTATTGGTATTTTTTGTTGTTGTTTATTGTGTTTCTAGATTGTGCTCATGTTGCTAGTAGTTATTGTTGTGGTTTGAGTATTGGTGTTTTTTATTGTAGAAACACTTTCTGGTGAGGAAGGATAAGAAGTTACAGGGTGGTATTTTGTCATCCAATCAAAAACTGTATGATAAGTTTGCTGATATTTATAGTAATTTGTCGTAAAATTTATACCTAACCTGATTTCTGAGTGGTTGTCAGTATTAAAAAAATTGACAGAGGATGTAACAAATAAAATAGACAATGTTTCATGTAAATTCCAATTTTGTGTACCCAGTACATGTATTTGCAGTTTGAAATGGAAAGATATGGAAGCATAGATGATGGATGTTCAAATGTTAAGAAGGTGAATATTGTATCTATTTGTATAATATTGGATATTCTTTGTCATAATTATAATTATTTATTTTGATTTTCAGGTATATTTGCGACATGTTTGTAGGACAAATTATTTAGGTGAAGTAAATAACATTCTTATAACAGAGCAAAGAGGTCGTATTGAGTCAACACCATTTAAATGGTTGATGTCATTGGGTAAAAAGGTTAAAATTAGTAGAACATTACTTAATGAATTAATAAGTAGATGGGTTGAAAAGAGAGGAGGGTTTAATATAAGGTATGAGATAGTATGCTTTAGACTGTTAGATGTGTGTTTAGATTTAGGACTTAGGCAAAAATGTCAACATTGTAGAAGAAAACATTAATTATCATACTAGGAGACTATTTACTGGAAAACATGTTACTTTGGAAATGATTTTTAATGAACTTGTTAAACGTCAAAATGATAAGGATGTCGATGACTTTTGTAGGTTGTACATATTTTTAGGTTTGTCAAAGTTTTTATTCCCTAATAAAGTAGGTATCGCACATTGTAGATTTTTTAAGTTAATAGATAATATATCATATCTTGGAAAGTATAATTGGGGAAAAGCAATGTATGAATATCTGGTTAGAAGTTTATGTGAAGCATCAATTTATTTGAAGAAACGAAGAAATTGTTCACACTTCCATGTACTAGGATGTGTATTTTTGTTACAAGTAAATCCTAAATTACGATATATGTTTTGTTAGAATACTTTCAATATAGTCATCTGCTTTGATATTGTGCATTTTGTTTATATGAATTCAGATATGGGCTATGGAGCATCTACTTTATAATACCAAATCATGTAATGAGATAAGTCGATTTCCGAGATTTTTACAATGGACCTCTGTTGTAATTGGGGACAACAAGATTGTAGAACATGTTTACAATATTACTTTACCATATGTGAAAATGTGATTTCAATTTGATATTGTTTGTTATTCATAGGTTATTCATGACTTGTGCGTCAGAAATGAAGAGCTTACTCGTGATATAGTGAAAGAAGCATAAGGACATACCACTGATGCTTCTGAAAAATTGAACTAATATGTTGTGTGGAATTATTGTTGAGAATCAATTATTGATTGCCGTAACCAAACAATAAGAATCAACAATTGAAAAACTAGAGGAGGATGTAATACAATTACAGAATTTTTAGATGAAGCAAAACTATCAACAGAAGAGGTAAATCCTCCATCATCTCGGGTGTATTTTTCTCCTATATTTGAAGGTAGTAGTATTAAGGAGATGAAACATCATACTGAAGTCAAAGAAGAATCAAAGTTCCATTGTGAATTATCAAATATGTACACTCGACTTAAAGCTCATCCAAGAAGAAGGGATAAAAGTTTTATTGTAACCCCCCTTATTGATTACATTTATTAATCCTAATTTATTATTTAAGTTAGTAAAATTTTCAATATTCATAGAAGGTTAATAGAAAATATACCAAGTGAACAATTAATTTAGGTAAAGTTTTATATTAAATCAAGCAACAAGTTCTAGTACAAAGTTTTCAAAATATTACAAGTCATAAAGTTATACTTATATGTTATACAATTTCCAACCTAAGCTCGGATTTTTGCATCCGACATCTATCTCTTGAATTATGTATTCCTGCATCATACGTCACCAACATCCGGAATTGAAATATTTATGGGGTTAGACATTTAATTTTATCCACAACAAATAAGTCAAACATTCATACGATAAAATCAACCAATGAAACATTCCTTCTAATAAATATACAACCATATATAATTTAATTTAAAAATTAATTATGAGAAACAAATAAATAATTCATGGAATCATAATAGAGAATATCATACAAATCATGAATAATCTACAATTTTATCATGCAATATGTTTATGATATGCACATGTGACTCCAAACGTAAAACTTTAAAATCATGCTTTTGACTCAAAATAAAAATTTTATTTTTGACTCGATGCTCCATGGAGACTCATTTGAGTGTTTAGTGGAACCAGAGCTTAACATCACCCTGTTCGGTGATTCGGCAATGTCCCATTAAACGCGAACAAGTAGACAAGTAGTCGAGTGTCGATGCACCCGGCAGCTACCACGACACGTGAATCAAATAAAGACCGGCCACTTATGGAATTGCCCATGCCCAAACACTCCCTAGACCGGAGGTCCATCCCCATAGACCAGAGGTCCTGTCTTACCTATTCTACTCCCCCATTTACTATCGGAGATTCTGGTAGCTCAATTCTTAATAATTCATTCTCTGTCTCATTTGGCCAGTCATTTTCATAGTCATATTCCACTACCAGATGCTCTTGATAGTAAATTGACTCACAGAAAAAATTTTAAAATTTTGTTTTGCACATCATTATTCCCACCAACCGTCTTTGGTAGCAACTTAAGAGAAATTTTCAAATACTTTTCTGTAAAAACTTTTCTGTGACTTCCAGAAAACATTTTATGCACTATGTTTATGTCTTGTATGAAACAAAACAATCTATCATCAATTTAAGTACTTAGAAACATCTCCTTCATGTATTCAAAATTCCAATTACAATTTATAGTTGTTTTAAGCAAGACAATTTCTACTTATAATTTATTTCGTAGGATTCAGTATTTTATCCATATCTTGAGTTCTAGACCTCCTTTTAAGATGATTCCAATTGTGTTGGAAAGATAAGACAATGACCTATAACTTTGATGAAGGCACTATCCTCAAATTCTAACGTTTACTAAGTCGTTTTCCTAGTAAACAAAGAGGGGTAATATACTATTTGACTTTATCTCGATTATACCCTTAACTTTTTTTTTTTCAAAATTTCATTTATGTCCCTAGGTTGTAAAATGACCATTTTGCCCTTGAACATTTCCTATAATTCCATCCATGTCCCTAAGATGTGAAATGACTATTTTACCCTTGATCTTTTTCAAAATTCCATTTATGTCCCTAATATGTGAAATGACTATTTTACCCTTAATCTTTTTCAAAAATTCCATTTATGTCCCTAATATGTGAAATGACTATTTTACCCTTAATTTTTTTCAAAATTCCATTTATGTCCCTAATATGTGAAATGACTATTTTAGCCTTGATCTTTTGCAAAAATTCCCACCTAGTCCTTTCTTCTTCATTCACTCTCCTGTAAGCCATTTTCAAATCCAGATTTTCCAATTTCTCAATTTAAAGCACCCAAATTAGTTCTAAATCAAAATTAAACATGCAATATGTCCAAATTAAGTCAAAAACAACAATTTTACTATATAATTCATCCTTAATTTCAAGAATTTCATCAATATTTAAAACTTTGCAAAATATGAATAGTAATCATCTCTAGTACGCCATTTTCAAAATCCAGATTTCAATTTTCTCAGTTTCAATCACCCAAATTAGTTCCAAATCAAAATTAAACTATAAACATGCTCAATTTAAGTTAAAAACAACAATTTTATTATATAATTCATCCTTAATTGAAAGAATTTCAGCAATATTTCAAACTTTGCAATTGATGAATAGTAATCTCCAATTTCAAAATTACAGACATTCGTATGAATAAAACTAAACGTCTAACCCATACCTGGCTCCTTCAAAATCTTATTACTCTCTTAATTTCTTATGTTCCCCTTTCCTCCTTTCTCTTGAATTCTTCTTCTTAGAATTTTGGTGCCTCTCTGTTGGATTTGTAAGTGACGGGAATTGTATGTTTTTGTGTAAGTAAGTTTTCAAATTTCTTCCTATTTATATACTTATCTTACCGACTTATACTCCTTCTCGAATTTTCTTTAATTTTATTCTCCACCGCCTTATTTCACCGACTCAATTCAAAGGTTCTATTGACTTGATCTAAAACTACTGTTCCTGAATACCATTTCTCTCTTTTCGTGATTTTTTTTTTTAGAAAGTTTACATAATACTTAAATGAATAAGTTCATTATTAATATTAATATATATATATATATATATATATATAATTTTTTATAGTATTAAATTTCTAAATATTTATTTATTCATTTATTTAATTTTATTATTGAAAATTATTATTAAATTATTATTTGACACAATATTAACCTTGAATTTTATTTTATAATTTTCTTAAGACAAAATTACTATAAAAATCATGTTTTATTTTTATAATAACTCTACATAATATTCGGTACATATTTATAACTTACAAAATTTATTTATATAATTGATTGCAAAATTTAGGATATTACAATTCTCCCCTACTAAATAAAATTTCGTCCTCGAAATTTGTAATACATTCTATGTGAATAGATAAGGGTATTCAATTCTCATTTTCTCTTCCAGTTCCCATGTAGCGTCGCCTCTAACATCATCCCGGATAACCTTAACAAGTGGAATATCTTTTCCTCTTAGATGCTTAATCCTTCTTTGTTCAATCTTAACAGGACTTGGTTCAAAGGTGAGGTTTTCCTTCACCTGTGCTTGATCAGGTTCTAGGACATGTGTTGGATCTGAAATGTACTTTCTCAATTGTGACACATGGAATACATCATGAAGATTTGAGAGAAAAGGTGGTAAGGCTATCTGGTATGCAACATTTCCAACCCGTTTTGTAATTTGATAAGGCCCAATATATTTAGGGGAAAGTTTCTTAGATTTAATAGCTCTGCCAATTCCCGTAATAGGTGTAGCTTTCAAAAATACATGATCTCCTTCTTGAAATTCTAAAGGTTTCCTTCTCCTATCAGCATAACTTTTCTGTCGACTTTGAGCAGTTCTCATCTTATCTTGAATTATTTTTACCTTATTCGTTGTTTGTTGAAATTGTGTATTAGTAAAAAAAAAAATAAGTCCAAGCATGTTACACATAATTTTGGTGAAATTGTGTATTATACAAACGTGCACATAAATCTTGGGCGTATTATACAAACTTTCCTATTATAGACTAAGACAGACAATACTCTATAATTACTACAAGCATGTTACACATATAATGTTTACTCGGCTATCTACTATTAAAAGACATTTTGTCAAAACTAACATGGTCTAAACTGCAAGTATCAAGTCAAAAAGCAATACAAACTGCTAAGTTGCTTGCTTTAAAAGAAGGTTTGTTGGTATGACAATGATAATTTGTGTCTCTTACTCATTTCACATTACTTTCTATACAGATTTTCCTGTAAAATACAAACTCCATACTTCTCTAATTTCAAGTATTCAATTTTTCGGTTTTCACGCTGATTATGTTATTACTTCTTTTGCACATGAGAATTTCATCAGCTGGCGCAGCAATTGATGCCACAAAATTGGGGAATAAACCATAAAATGCTGGAAAATTATTCGTTGTAAGTTTCTAATCTTTGACAAGTTTGATTTTATTTAATAGGAATTATGAGATGATTATATTAAAAAAAATTACCTTACAAAAGGATCAGTAATATGTCTATCAAGAAATACATCAGAGGAGAAGTCATGATGAGGAGTGAAAGGACACTTTTCCTGAGAAAGTATGTAAATGAATTTGGTTTTGAGCTTTACGGGAAATATTAAAACTCTAGAGAACTTTTTCACTTTGAAAATTAGGGGTCAATGATGAATTAATTCATTCAATTGCATTATTTAGGACAATTTGTACAACATATATAAGGAAGCATATTTTTTATAACTCGAAAGAGAGAATTGGAATAACCTAACCTAACATTACAAGCATACAAAGTCACACATATTGTTTTATCGCACTAAATTATTAGGATTTGAACCTTACTATGGTGATCTGAACTTGTTTTTACTCATAAATAAACCTAATCGGGAAAAGCTTAACTATTCAAACCCTTGAACACATGTTTGGTCACAATATCTCAGGAAGTTGGTCATATGCAGGTACATGAATGATCCCTAAGAACCTTTTCTCCAACAAAAATATTACTTTTCAAAATGTTTGTAATGCAAATATACTTCTTCATTGTAACATTTCATCAAACACTTGTTGGACATTAATATAGTATCACAACTCAATTAACCCTACACCCTGAAGAACACTTTCATTACAAACCCAATCAAAGATAAACAGAAAAGAAAACAACAATGAAAATTCAATTAAAGATAAACAGAAAAGAAAGCAATAATGGAGTAGCACGAACACTCACCGCAGGGGTCGCTCAAACGAGAGACAATGATGTTCAGCGAGATAAAGGTCGAACGAGACGGAGGAAGACAAGCGAGAGGAAGGGAACCCTAGGTCGAACGAGAAAAAGGTACTGGAAACATATATTTCACTTCTTACAAATTTATCCCTCCATTTTTATAATATTGCATCCCTTTCTTTTATAATTTACTAAAGAAACCCTAATTTTCAATTAATTTACGTTCCTCCATAGTGGAACTGATGTTTTTCCCTGGTTGTCAAAGTATCGTTTTCGAAACTATCAAGGCAAAAGCAACATAATAAAATGGTGAGGTGCACCTAAAATATATACATTTTTGTCAATTTTCCTTGAAGTTCTAGATCGTTACCACAGTCAGTAGTCGCAGCAATAGGAAAGGCAGAATGGATCGGTGTTGAGTTATCCTGATTCTGTGACGATTTCAAAATATGCTTGGCACCAGGACCAAGTTTCACAGGACCTGGCATTACCACGCCATCCCGGTCAGAAGAATCTAAGCCAAAACGGCTTCTAGGATTTAGATTCTGAGCTTCATTCAGGACACATTTTCTTGCACCCACGTGGAGATTAAGTTCAACTTCTCTTGTGTTTCTCGGCAAATTTGTACTTGAAGTCTCTCGAGCCAGCCCAGTCATGGGACTTACTTTTTTCTGCAATTCTATATTAGATAACTTGTAAGGTTTTGCATGATCAAAAGTATTATCTGCGGGTCTCTTCCTGGCTTTGGTGCATGGATACTGGTCTTTGGCAATCATAACATCTAATTTCACTCTGTCAGTGACCCTAAATATGTTTCTACAACCATCTATGGCAGAGGATGGTCTGGCAACGGGGGAAACTGAAGTATGTGGAGAATGAGGATGATGAGCAATAGATGCTGGGCAAAGAAGGGCGCTCCTGGGACAGTGAGAAGTCACAGAAGTAGGATACAAAACATCTGACTGATTCACAGATGGGATAGTAGAGTCATTTCTCCATGCATTTTGTCGAAAACTTACACTAGTAGAGCACCCAGGCATCTTTTCATATGTCGAGTCTAATGACCACGGGGGCAAACTGATATAGGACCTCTTGAATGATTTGGCCTGTTCTTCAACAATTGGGCGCAAGAAAGGAAATCCAACAGCTGAATTCGTTACACCATGGTGCTTCTTCCAGTCATTCTTCTCACCATTGCTTAAAGTAGACTGATGAAAATCGTAAGGACTAGATGGTACCTGAGGATGAAAGCAGAGTCCTTGACTTATAGCTCCAGATATAAACTGCTCCGGCAAGTCTTCTGGTTGCCTACTATATATTGCACAGGAAGTAGGTGCTTGGGAAATAGGATCCACATTAGTACTGGTATTTCTGCTGGTTCCAAGGCTTGCATTTTGGGATATATGACCATTTTGCAGGTTAATAAATTCAGAGTTTGGACCTTTCATCAACAAGGTACTTTGTAATGCTCGATTGCTTCGAATTTTCACAGATTCCAACACATGCTCAGTTTGTCTCTGTAATTGAGAACCGGCAACCCAATCAGGCATATAGCATCTTCCTAATAAAGAATTATCCATAGCAGCATTTACAGAATAGTGCCGTCTTCTGGATTCTTCTTCAGCCCAAAGAACTCCTCCAAAATGATGATGCTTTCCTTTGCTGTTTCTACCAATCGGAACATCTTTTCCCATCAACCTCATTGTTGGTTGACTGGAAATAGGTGAAACAAGACCCGGGCTTCCTCTAGGAGAAATCATTCCATATTCCTTGTGATTTGGCACCTTGTCAAGTTGATTCTGTTCAATGAAAGGGTTTCTCAAAAGGTTCAATTTTGAATCAACTGCCTGGGCTTGGTGATTGGAACACCAATCAGAATTATGTGGGTAGATATCTGCTTTCTCCCTGCCATGTAACTCTACAACACCTAACCAACTGCCTGAATAACGAGGAAACGAATTTCCTCGATCTTGAGGAGTCTTCTGAACAACATGGCTATTTCCAATGCTTAAATAGTCCTGGCTATTTTGATGGAAAATACTATTCACAGGAGCTCTTAAAGAACCAGTTAATGTACATGATGTCTCTGGCTGATTCATCCCAACTTTTTCACTTGAACTGAAGTTGATTAGCTCACCATGAGAATTGAGTGGTAAACCATAAAAGTTCTGCTCCATGCAGCGACTCCTTTCACTTCCTTTCCCCCAACCAGGCAAGAGAAACGAATTATCGATCATATCTGCAGAAAACGTGCCTGAAAACGATCGGCCACCCAAACCTTGGCCATTATTATCCTTGTTTCCATATGTATGCAATGGAAATTCTGGTCTCTCATTTACTTCGATACAGGAAGCAGAAAAAGAGGGTGAAGGCTCCAAATATGTCCTTGTATTCGCATGCGTAGACTGAAAAGTTGGACTTCCCAAATGATTAATAAATTTTCCAGTGTAACTAAAAACTTCAGATTCACACGCTTGTGCATTTATACCAGAAGCCTGCCCCCCTTGTAATGCTGAAAGAGATCTAGAAACGTCACCATGTGGAGAAACATTCATAGTAGTCGTGTTGCCGTCAAGTCGGTGTAAATTATTATCACAAATTGTCACGTGGGATGATGATTCAGACTTCTCAAATAAGTTCTTTGATTTCACTTGATTGGTAGATGGCTTTAAAGAATTTTGTACAGAAACTTGTCCCGGTGTATTAGAAAACTGTTTACTTTCAACTATAGGACTAACTTCCTTTCTCGTATCTGTGTTAATGACAATGTTATCCTTTCTGCTTTCCTCTAAATTTGCAGTTCCTTCAACATTTTCAGAGGACAGCTCCTTTCCAAATGAAGAGGCTAGTGTATCTGAAGATAAACTGAGCACGGTTTCATCAAACGAGTTTCTCTTTTTCGAACCAACTACCGAATCCTCAGCAGAAAATCCCAAATGCTTATCTAATGATGGCACCTGAACATCATAGTGGCTTTCATCAGTACCATCTTGAATATTACTACCACTTGAAGTACTTCCAGAAATATGTTTATGATTCTTAAGAATGCCACGAATGGGAGACACTTCCTTTTGTTGCATTACAACCAAGTCCCAGTTTTTAACCTTTTCCTTTTTTTCTACTGCTAATATCTTTACCCCCAGTTTCTTTTCATGTGCTGAAGAAGCATCAATATCACGAAGTTTAACCTTTTTATTCCCAACAGTACCTAGCTTCCTTAAACTATAGACTTTATTCTGCATTTTGCGCTTACAAGCATCTCCCTGAGACATTCAAAATTTACCAACTTGATTAAACCTAATAATGGTAAGTAATAACACACAAAAGTAACGTGAAATCAAGTCACCATTCCAACCCCAACATCCATGCAAAACAAAACCGAAAGATGGGGGTGGTAGCCACCTCAATAACAAAATGGAATCAAATTTCAGATACAAATGGGTTATTTCCTCTTCTTTCCTCCTATTTTGTTTCTTTTCTTTTCCCTAAACTTGTGCCATTTTCAGGCAGGGGATTACAATTCCGAACAATGCATTATAAGAATATTTATAATTAATAAATATACGCAAAATGCATTTATCTCTATCTCTGTCTCTAAATATAATGTAATCATTTAAATTTATAATTTTAAAAATTGGTTTACTTAATAAAGTTTCATTTAATTAAGATTTGTAAATATTTCATTATGCTAAATTAATTGAAAAAACTTAAGTATGGATTAAATAATTAAGAAAAATAAAAATCTCTTTTAATAGGATAAATAATTAAAGGATAGTTGATTTTATATAAAAATTCATGAGACATATATATTTGTACTAAAGTAAGGGAAATTAATGCAAGTTCATATAGACTTTCTTTTAGAATGCGAATCATAATAATAACATAGAGTAAATAACATAAAAATGGTATGCTTACAAGATAATTTGATGAGAACCTTCTCAAGAAATAAGTTAGTGATTTTGTAACAGAAAAAGTTACTTTTTCAATTAGAGATGTTTCAAGAATTTATAATGTATAATTTAAAAAACAATGAAACTTAAAAAATATTTTAATACTATTTTCTAGAATTAAAAATAAAAATTACGCAAAAAACTATAAAAGAAATAACTATAAATAAAATCCTTTTAGCTAAATCAATCGTACTTTCTTAACTTTTAAAATTAAACTGTTTCACATAAAATGAACACAATTTATAAAATTTGTTTGGAAATCGATTATAACAGACGATATAATAATGCTTTTGCAATATATTGATCATAAATAGCCAGCGAGAGACGCAACGTTCACATGCACATGTAGATGACGCAGATAAATTCTTAAGTTATTAAAGCAAAACTCTTCAAGTTAATAATTTTAATATGTATTTTCAAACGAGAAAGATAAATTCATAACGCTGGTAAGGAATTTTCTGGTTTCCTTTTTTGGTACAGGTATAGGTTACTACGTTAAAGTACACTAATTAATAACCCCAACCATGCCATACTAATAATTATAAAGCACCGTTATCACAATTAAGTTACTTTCTTATTCCTCATTAAAAGAAACAGTAAATACATATGGTATATATAATATAGTAGAACTTGATTAAATGATGAGTTTGCTCTCATCTTTTCTGCCTTCCAAACCAATAATAGAGTATCACATTGTCTATTAAATCCGTTTATTTAAAGGGCATATGTTAATAAAGAATACTAATTACATTTTTTTAAGTTATATAAGTTGATGAGTATTAATAGCTACTTATTTTTCCTATCATATTGTAAAGTAATAAATTACTTTTTTTCATCCTTCTATCATTTTTTTTATTTCTCTCCTAGCTTATTTTTACCGTTTTTTATCCATAGCTGTTAGTATTAATATCTTATTATCATGTAATCTTCTATTATATTTTTTTTGTTTTTTATTTTTTGTCCATGATTTTTATTTTCCTTATTATGATATGATTAAATAATTTTTTATATTTTTTTTATTACGATCTTTTTTACTTATGATCAATTTTGTTGACTTAAATAAATTTTCTTCTACAACTTTGGGGGAAATAGTTGATGTGGGTGAAAGAAAAGGATGGTAAAGTTTATTAGAACCTTGTATTGGCCAATGTTTATTTGGTGAGCAAAAACTTATATTTTCTATCAAAATTTTGCTAAGAGAAATGGATTAATGAATAGACGTTATTTATGTTGTCATTGTGAAGAATTCTTCAACCCAAAACTTTTTTACTCATCTAAAAGATCAACAAAATAGACAATCTTAATATGTGATGCAAGGCACATTTATAAAGATAAATAATGAAGAAAAAGAATTTGAGTAATTAAATTATGAAATAAAAAGTAATTAGAAAAGATAAATTGAATAAATATATTAAAATAAAAAAGTAATTAATGTTTTATCATAGGGATGAGGACCCAAGTTAACCGGAACAACTATATAATAACAACTATATAAAACATCAGATAATTTTAATTTTTTTTTACATAGTAAAGCACATTTAAATTCATATCCTAATTAAGTCTTAGATGATCTTCTTAGTGGATTCCATATATTAGATATGCATCATGTGGAACATCACATTATATGATTGGGGTACGATTTATATATATATATATTAGGAAATAATTTTTTTTTAAAATGAAAAGAACAAAAATAGTAAATGAACATAGATTTAACCTTCTAAATAATTAAATAACTATATGCTATTTTAATATTTTTATTAGATATTGATTGATAGTATTAAGATTTTGTTAGATATTGTTAATCATAATATCAAATAATATTTTCTGTTTATTTTATTTATTTTCTGTTATTATTTTTTAGTTGTACCTCTTTTTATTATAAATAGATTAGTTTATGTGTAGTTTATATAAAAGGAAGATTAATCTCAAATCTTATTTCCTTTGTATTCAACAATTTTTATTAAGAATGGTTAAATTAGAGAATGTCAATTGAAAATTAAAAGTTTGCTTGTTTTTTCTCTTCCCAAATATAACTCTCTAAACATATCTGTAATAAAATTTAGAGCATTGATATTTAGACAATCCGTCTTTCTCAAACATCTATCCTATAACTTCTTTTTAATAATACAATTAATCATAAACATAAAAATTTTAATTTTTATTATCAAGCAGATGGTTGTTTTTTACCTTAAGGTTGTCTATCCATCATTTTCCTAAAAATTATATCCGTACACATATCCTTGTCAATGATGATGATGATATTTTAATTAAAACTTTAAACAAATAATGTTCTAGTAACATTTTCACGGAAATTTTTTTCTAAAACATTCGATGAGTTCGCATATTATTACAAGAGTTCAATTCCCAACTAGTGACTGACTTTGTTATAAATGTTTACAAATCTATCTTTTCATGACAGATAAGAAAAAATATATTATCATTTTAACTAATAACATTAAATGCATATCCCTAAAACTTCTTAGTGATAAAAGGAAATCTTAGGAGCTCATTCAATTTATTAGAATAGTAATACTAATTTGAAAACATCTAGTTGTGAATGAAATCAAGCTTAAGTTATACAATAAACTTGAACCCTCAATTTTAAAAATAAGATGATTTCTGTAAATAATGTCTTTCTCATTAGGTATGTATGTAAGTTTGCATAGCAAATTAAATTAAAACATAAGTTTATATAACAAGTTAAAATAATACCCTAGATTTTTCTTCTTTTTTTAATCAATACTCAAATTTACTTTTAACAAAGTATAATTAGATATTTATAAATTATTTTTTAAAATAATATTCCACTATTTGTATTCAAAGTCTTTCAAATTAAAATGTATGTAATTTACAAAATTTTATTTTTATTTTTAATTACCTATAAAACAATACCTAATATTTAATTAATCTTAAATATTCTTTAAATTTATTTTCTGAACTATATATATATATATATATATATATATATATATATATCATACATACATATTACTGTGATATATTTACTGGTTTCTAGTTATATATGTAACTACAGTTGAATTCAGTTCAATACCTTCTCAGTCCTAACGACAATTTTTTCTTCTTTGATTTTTCATTGCATTTTATGGTCAAATAACCGAAATTGTAGTAACTGAAAATAATGGTATTCTGTTGCAAAACATTCACTTTGATGAATCATAAAGGGAAATTTATGTTTGACAGAATAGTATATGAAGTTCTTTAATATACTGGCATAAAAGGTCGTATAATTTTAGAGCAAATTACAAGTCTTACCCATTTTCGTATAATTTTATTACAAACCAGTCTTATCAAATAACTTAGAAAACAGGTTAATTAATAATCTTTTAAATCTTCATGTGTAGAACATTATTATACTATAACTCAAAGGCTAAAGTATTTCATATTTATAATATTAATATTTTGGGGTCAAAGTATCCCATGTATAATTTGGATATTCATGGTCATATTTACATTTTTAAAGTAATTATTATGCTAAAAAATAAAAACACCTATGTCTAGCAAAAGTTCAGCCGCACAGTAAAGAATAAATAATTATTATCACAATCATGATTAAATATATATTAAGAATGGAACGAGCCCCTTAAAATAAGAAAAAAAATACTTAACTATTATAAACGAGATTTAATGATAAAAAAATTACTAGAGCATCTATTTTAAAGTAAAAAAAAAATACAAAGGGAAAATAAATGCATGATATTAATGTTTAAAACGTACTTTAAATTCTTAAAAGTTTGAAACTATATATATATATATATATATATATATATATATATATATATATATATATATATATATATATATATATATATATATATATATATATATATATATCCAGAATTCTATGACTTTTTTAATCAAATGTCTTGATACCAAATATAGTTCACTCTATTTTCATCTATCTATAAAACTCATCATTAATTTGATAGGCATAAAAAAAGGTATGATTAGAATGAGAACAAGACCGTCGAAGGTAAAGTTAAAGCTAAAATTAGTCTTGAAATATGTAGATTTAAACAAGACCAGAGACGTACGTCAATTTTTCTCAACCGAATCCAACTCTGAAATTGAACTGCATAAACATGCTCATCTGGTTTTTGAGTACGTATCCAGTCCAGGGAAAAAGCACCGACCAAAAGATCTCACACACTATATCAGAGTATCGTGCAACCTCTATGTACTGATATATCAGATAGAATTACCATGTACTGATATATTTTCCGTAGCTACATACTCTCCACCTAGGTTCTGATCTGTTAGCCACTCATTGATTTTATTTTCTCTAAAAAATTAGAATTATTTACCTATTTAGTTACATACCCCACTATTCATACTTTTACATTTTGAGAAAATAAAGAATGTAGATTAGATTTTTTTTATGATTTAAAAAACTTTATATGAATAATAATTATAAAATAAAAATACGAAAATGACATTATTAACAGAAACAAGACACAAAATGCACAACTAATACACACTAGCTAAGCTTAACAAGAATAGTGTAACTCTTACAAGTTTACCACTATAAACTTTCTACAGTATTTTTTATAATTGTTTTAATATCACAAATTTTATTTTATATTTTTCTCTCCTTTTATCTCTCTCAATGAATTGCTAGTTCATTGGATAATATCTCCACATTACGCCAAACCAGCGTAAATTTTCAGACGCAGTGTTCTCTGGCATGGCATAGTAAAACATCCGTATTATAGACGCATCAACCGATCCTTCAAATTCTGATCCTTCACTCACTCACAGATCTCACAACCCATCATCATAGAAGAGAATACACTTATCTAGTTCCCCCATGGCCCATAAGTTAATTACCCCCAAATTATTATCTAATAAGAGTTAACAAGATAGGAAAATAAAAAACCCTCATTAGACTCATCTCTTCCGCCTAGTAGTAGCTAGTAACCTATGAATAAACCCTTATCTTCAATATTTCTACCTCAACTTTCACAAAGAGTGCCTAACCAGAAAGTAGGAACTACTCACTCTTCCCCTAATCACAAATGTGATGCTCTCAACTCCAAACCCACACTAAACCCACATATTTTGGCATCAGTTTTATGCAGAAAAAGCAAAACGTAGAGTTCGCAAACCTATTATCGCATGGCGCGATCAACTACCCCAACACAGAAACTACACTATTGGTTAATATTTTATGCTTGAAAACACACCAAAAATTATGGAAATAGCATGCATACATACATGGAAGCTTAACTTATATTTTATGCCACGAAATCATACATAACATGATGACATTGACTGACATAATAACAGCATACGTAGAAACATACCTTCGTTGCAGTGAACTCGTTGTTCAGCTTCTTCTTCTTTTTCTTCTTCCTTTTGTTGATCTTCTTACTTTCATCGTTCAGCGGCAAAACGCTACGTTTTTCCACCTTGTTTTTTTTCTTCATAAAAACCTTCTCCATCTTTTTCTTTTTTGCTACGCTGTTGTTCGTACACTTCTTACTCTTGATTCTGACACTGGAGAAACCGTATTTCTCGAATTCTTCTCCGTATTCTTCGCCTTCTTCGACTTTCTCTTCCTCCACCGCGAGATCACCGTCGCCTGCGGCATCGGTTGGCTGTGCCACGGTGAGAATATCCGCGATAGAGCGCTTCTTCGGCGCTTTTGGCTTCGGATAATTCAAACTCGGTCTCCGGCACCGCTCCTCCTTCATCGCCCTCGCGAGGCAACCGTCGATGTGCGCGTTAGCATCCGTTACCGTGGCGGCGATGAAAACCCTACAAACAGGACACAGCATCTCCGATTTCTCCTCCTCCGCGGAATTCGAGTTTCCTCCGACGGATTTCACCGATTCGAAGGAAATTCCGTTGGATCTCATCGCCTCGAGCCGCTCCGAGAGCCACCGGAGCTTCGTGACAGCGCTCGAAACATCACCGGCGTCGAAAGGCAGGAGTTTCAACACGGTCTCGATGTCCGGCGCCCGCTTCTCCTCTTCCACGTCCTTCTTGAGGTCGAAAATCTCCGCGATGGATCGCTTCTTCGGCGCCTTCAACTTCAACTGCCGCATCCGCCGCTGCTCGTCCCTCACCGTCCGCACAAGGCAACCATCGATGTGCGCGTTCACCGCTGTCAGCGTCGCCGCGTTGAAATCTCGACACACCGGACAAATCATCTCGATCTTCTCCTTTTCCTCTTCCACTCCCTCCTCCTCCACCACACATCCACCACCAGTAACAAACTTATCCACTCTCTCCGTTTCACTCTCTTCAAAAACCGCCTCACTCAGCCGATTCTCCCTTAGTTTGTCTCCACCATCTCCGGCGAGTTTAGATCTCACTCCATCTAACTCATCCGACCACCGACGCAACCTGGGAACGGTCATCGGCGGAAGCCAGGCCTCCGCTTGGGAGCGGCTAACTTCATCGGCAGCGAATGGCCAGCATTTAAAAACATCTACCGTCCTCACCTTAGAAGTGTAGTCCCTGCCACACCAAATCATAATCGCAGAAGGAAAGAGACACGGTTAGTTACAGTCACAGTCACAGTCATAACAGTGAAATCAACTAAACAAACAAAACTCAACAAATTAAAACCATAAAAAAAAAACTATTAATAAATATCCACATATATAATGTGTGTGCCTTATAGAGAAGCCATTGAATGCAAGCGCCATGATTCTGTGACACACAATGGGAAGAAGACGAGGAGAGATATGAGAGAGAGGGTTTTGGTTTTAGAGAGAGGGAAAGAATGAAGTGATAGTATCATGTGATTTCTTATTTTCCCGCTCAAGGGTGATTTGTGTTAGCTTTATGTGTGTAATGTTTTTTTTTTTTTTTTTTTAATTTATGACTGAAAAGGACGTGAGAGAGAGCCAGAAAGAGGGAAGTGTGACCCAACCCTCAAAAAGCCATTCCACGCTCCACCCACTGACTCTACATTCATCCCTCATCAATCACAACAAATGTTCCAATTCCAGTTTTTATAATTTGAGTTTTAGGTCTTTTTATGATTTTTACAGTTTTAAAAGTCATGTAAAGAATATATACATATTCCTGTTTAAAATATGTTATAATTTAAAACTAAACTCTTATATATACATTTTATTTTTTATTTTTTTTCAATTATGCAATATTCTAAAAAGTTTTTACAGGATCATAACGTCTTTTCTTTATAGTTCTTCTACCTTGTAATTGTAATAATTGTACCACACATATGAAAACAGTAAAAAATTATTTTGCACAATGAAAAAATAAAACCAATTAACTCATGCGATTGCTGTCAATTTATTTTTATTGAAATTTCTCCATTATAAAAAAAACGAGTTACTTAATTTGATTTCGAACTAATTTGGTAATTTACATAATTTCTATATATAGATGGTGATGAAAAAACTTCTATATAAATTTGTCAAATAGTAATTAAGAATAATTTCTATTATATCCCAAAGAAATAATTGTTTCAGTTCATCGTTAAAGAAATACTTTTATCAAGGAATTTACTATCAGATGGAGTTTATATCCAATAAAATAGATCTCTTCAAAACAAAATCAGATTCTTCTATAAGAAACTGGTTATTAACACAAGCATAATATAAATTACTTAGATTAATGTGACATGAAGTGAGTTACTTTTGTTATAAATGCCTGACAAAAAAAGGAAGGTTTATATGGCAATTCCATAAAATGAAAAGGTAAAACTAATTAAACTAAAAATGAAAGATGCATTAAATCAATAATTGAAGTTGCATGCAGATATTAAAGAAATGCAGAGGTGGTGCCGGTTGCCAGTGGATGGCTGACTCATTTATCTGTTTGAACTGCTACATCCAAACAACAATCACACTGTAATCGATACATTATAATTCTGGTGTTACGTTAATTTTTCCAGAATATATATATATATATATATATATATATATATATATATATATATATATATATATACATAATTTCAGTTATTATTAGTTAATTTTAAGTTAAAAAAAATTATTTTAAAATATATGATATTTAATATTTAAGAACAATTTGATAAAATAAAAGAAAATAAAAAAA
The DNA here is from genome assembly GCA_963425845.1 of Sphenostylis stenocarpa. Classification (NCBI taxonomy): domain Eukaryota; kingdom Viridiplantae; phylum Streptophyta; class Magnoliopsida; order Fabales; family Fabaceae; genus Sphenostylis; species Sphenostylis stenocarpa. Next base: position 29,943,085 of record OY731403.1, read on the forward strand.
TATTCTCATTTATTTAAGAGAAAAATAACATTAATTAATCATTTCTTATTATACGAGACATCTCTTCTTATTTATGTAGTCATTTTTGTAGAAGGACATGAGAAAAAAAAACTTATATAACTTATCTTGATTTTCTGAATATTTGTAAAATTAAGAACATCTTTGTATAATGTAATCCAATCTTTTAATATTTTTTGTTGGAAGTTCCATATCGTCTATCTCATGTTATTTTATATGGTTTAAATACATGTTAGACTATTTCATATATTATTAATTAATTTTATGTTGAAACCTTAACATGCTATTATAGCAAAAATTTAATATCTTTTTTATTATTGTACATGGGTAAAAAAATGTTGAAATCTTACCACTCTTGCCTACATATATTTACAGTGCAATGTGGTATGTTGCGAACGGTCATAATACATATATGTTAAATAATTTCCCGTCTTGTTTAATGATTTAAAATTGAGAATATGTATTTGTTGGAGAATTTAGATTGACTTTAAAAATTCAAGAATGAGGATGAAGGTGAAGGGGTAAGTGGTTGAAAAGAAAGTGAAGGTATTGCATGCATGTATGTGTTTTGATTGACAGTGGAGAAAATGTGTAATATATGAGGAGTTTAATTAAGAGTGAGAATGAAAAGTGAGTAAAGTAGATGGTTGTATGAGGAATAATTAGAAGTGTTGTTTGGCACAAAAGTGTGAAATAATTAAACTGGTCTGGTCCATATATGTATGTACAAATACCTTAGTACCTTCCTACCTACCTACCTGCAGAGAAGAATAAGGAGAGAGGGAGATGATTTTTAAAGATTGGATGAAACAATTATTATTGCAATGCTCATATTTCAAATATTCCAGCAAAGTAGTACAATGAAAGAGCATGCCCTAGCTAATTGATTGATGAGTAATTATATCCAAACATGGACCACATGGATCAGAGAGCAGGGGTCACTGTGATGTGTTGCAGTACCCAACAACTATGTTCAAGTTGGAAATTAACTGGGGGAGGGATGCCCAAAGGAATAATGTTAGGTTAATATATGGTAGGTGGTGGGAAATTGAAGGGAACTTGTGTTTCTTTTCCACCCATACTTGGATCAAACAAAAATAAATACACAAAAAAAATTAAAACAAATTTTTACATCAAACATCCATTCTTTATTATTATTTATATTAACTTTTATATATTTTCACTTATTGTTTTCTCTCTTGATTCTCTTGTAGGGTGAATGAAAAGTCATTTTTGTTTTCAACAAATCTTTGTTGTTTCTAATTTGTGTTTCTAGTAATTTATTATAACAGAGGATTTGTAGCGATATTTATTAGTTTGCTTTTACTTGTTTGAGTGGATTTTAGATAATAAGGAAATAAACTCAAACCTTCGAAAATATAATGTGAGATTCTGAGAAATGGGTAATTGAATAATAAATATTTGTATTGTCTTTATTAATTTTTTTTATTTGTATAAATATCTCATTCCACCTCATAAGAATAATTAATTCATTATAGTAAAAATATTATTATTCCATGATCATATGTTCAATATCATTTGTCATGAATTAATTTAAATCCTTTCAAATTTATTATTTTTCCCTCCATTCAAATAATCATACAAATTCACTCAAATTCACTACCTCGAAACTCCATTACAGTACAAACACAAAGCTTAGATAAACTTTTTTTTTTTTACTATAGTTGATAATAGGGATGTTTGTGGTGCTGGATAGATTCACTTTTATATTAAAACATTAAACAAATTAAATATAAAATTAAAAAAAAATTTAGTTTGACTTTTATTCTTTTTTAAATAAATTTAATTAATATTTTATAGTTTAGTTTAGACAACTTTTACAAACTTTTTATTAATTAAACATTTTATAATAAAATAGTTATTTAATAAAAATATTATACATAATTAATTAATTGTAATATTCGTAATTTCAATTATTTTTATATTTAATTTTAAAAAATTATTTTAAATTAAAAAAATTAATTTACTCATTTATATATTTTAATTTTAGTAACGTATATTATAATTTTGATTTAGGTTTTTTTTTATCAAATAAAAATTGAATTCACTAGATCGATTTTAAATTTTTTTAATAAAAAACTGATTTTAATCAAATTTTTATTTTTTAAAATTGATTTGATTTTGAATGCTATACAAGTATAAGTCTATTTAGATAAATATTTCGATACTATTCAAATTTTCATGTAAAAAATTGTCGAAAACTTATTTCTTACCATTATTACAAAAACTTTACAAAAATATTCCAGAGAATTTCTACTAGTTAAATACTATTCGAACAATAAGAAAAAAATTAAATATTTTTATAAAATTAAAATTAGATTATATGAATTAATTTGTTATTATATGTTATAAAAAAATAATCAATTTTATAAATTAAATTTTTTATTTATTTTTTAAATTTTCAATTTATATATGAATTATTTTTATGTTACCAAAAAACATTTAATTTTTCAATTAAAAATATTATAAAGAAGTTTGTTTAAAGGTAATGTATCTATTATTCATTCTAATTAATATAATATTAGTGAAGAGAAAAATGAGATAAATATGTATGTTTTAGTGTTTATTTTTTAAGAAATCTTTATATATATAATATATTTTGATATGGTGATGAATCTCGCTTATAAGTCAAATTCAAATATAATTTTTATATATATATTTTTATTTATAAAATATTTTTAAAAATAAAATTACGACAAAGAATTTTATAATGATTACGAAGTCAAAATACTCTTTAAACTCCTGAAATTTTGTATCTGAATTATATTTTATTATATAATTTTAAAATGTACAGTATTTTAAATATAATAATTAAAATTAGTAATATTATTATAATGATATTTACCAGAACATTTTTATTTTACACAAAATAAAATATAACCCAGAAAAAGAAAGTAGAACATAACTATAATTAAGAAAATCCATGTTACATATTCATGAAGTCTTGATGTTTATAAATGTCACCTAACATGAATACAGTGAGATTCGTCAAAAAAGTCATTAAAAATAATATTTACGAAAAACACAAAAAACAAAAACACAGAAATAGACATCTGAAAGTAAACAAAAAACATGAATGAATGGTGGGACTTGATTTTGACCTATAAGTTTTGTTCTTTGACCCAACGAAATCAACACTCTCACATTTTCTTTTGTTAAAGATAAACTTCAAGTCCTTTTCAATACTTTTTTTATGCCTGTCAAATCCAAAACATTTTTTTTCTAATTTTATTTTTTTTATTAAATTATTCTGTCATAGGAATCAAGGCAATTATGGTTTAAAAAATCCTCCACCACTTATATAACTTTCAGCATCTACCAATATATATCTTTTTCTCTTTTTTTTTTTAATTTCATCTTAACCCTATTAAAAAGTAAAAAATAAGTTTAATTTACATTTTTTTTATATTTATGCAATTTGAGTGAGGTGATGTAGTCTCTGTTTAAGACATTAAATAAAGAAATAAATTTCAAACATATAAATTTTTAGAATTATATATTTAAATAAATATTATGATAATAAATAAAAAATAATTTTATATATAATTAGTTTAAGAAAAAATAATATAAATAATGCCGATTTTATAAATATTCATAAAAATTTATTTTAACTAATATATATATATATATATATATATATATATATATATATATATTATTCGCTCTTTGTATATAATTGTATAATATTTATTCTTTATATAAATTAATTATTTTATATACCAATGGCTCTTTCACTTAATATACAAAAATAGTTATTATATTGATTTTTTCTATACCCAATATACATTAATAAGATTTGGTTATTTTATATGAGGATGATATTACGTCAATTATTTTATAATTATTGTGATGATAGAATTGTGATTCGGATGACACTTCCAACATCAATCATTTTAGTAATTGATATAATAGAATATTTTTTTAATTTTAATGGATGTTTTGTGTTTGGGAGATAATTAGTTAATACCGTGTTTTCCATTCCAATAATAATAATAATAATAATAATAATAATAATAATAATAATAATATTATTATTATTATTATTATTATTATTATTATTATTATTATTATTATTATTATACTTTTACTTTCTTATTTTTGTGTTTAGTCAAAGGTTCTTTTTAATTCATTTTTTTTCTTTTAAATGTTACTTTCATAATCTTTGGACATGATTTTGTTATTTTTTTGAAATCGACAAAATTGCTTAGAAATTATTGAAATCCTATGCTTTTTTTCACGTAGACTGATTTTTTCAATCTCTTCTTATATATTTTTTTATATAAAGGTACAAAATCAGAAATTTCAAATAAAAGAAACTATTATATAAAAATTAACATAAAAATAAAAATATAAAATAAAATGATTAAAATTATAAACCAGATGTCTAACCTAATAAAATATATATATATATATATATATATATATATATAAAAGATATATTTTAATTATCATCGATTATATTTTGTATTATAAAAATCATCAATTATTATATTTGAATCAAATTTTGTAACAATCTCACTTTTAAGATAAATTCATGTAACAAGTAAGAAAATAATCTTTCATATTCTGAAGTTATTTTCTAAAAATTGACATTGTATTGTTGTAGGGACAAGAAGAGTCAAAATAAGTTGAATTAATGTATCAATAAAAGAATATATATTTGATTTTTCAGTTTTTATTAATTTATGACTATTAAGTCTAAAATTTAAAAAAAATCAAAAGAATGAATCAAGGAAAAAGAGATATCAAATGGTTAAAAGAAATGAATATAATAATCGAGAAAGATCTATTATCGTGATAAAAGGGTAATTAGTGTAGAGTTGTTGAAAAAGACAGAATATTGACAAATTAGGAATCAAGGAAATAAAAAGCGAAGAATATTAACACAGACATATCGAGATGAAGTTATACTGAAGGATATTTAAATAGTACATCGAAAAACTAATGAAAGTGGTTAAGAAACAAGTTCCTTGGAATGTGCAAGTTACAAGTAAAATTCTGTCAACATGGTGAAACATTTACAAGAAGATAATCATTCGAATATTTTAATTTGTAATGTTTACTTTTATTTTATTATTTTTGTGATTGCTTTAGCGATAATATATATAGGATAAAATAAAGATAATCAAGAGTGATCTTCAAATTGTACAACTTACATTCTGAAAAACGCTGAGAACTAGGAACAAATATTTTTAATGGAGTTTTTTGCAATTTGGATCGCCGTTTTCGTTGATTTTCTCTATCATTTCCTATTTTATCCTTGGTAATGGGTTAGATTTATTTTTATGTTATTTAATTTCCTGCATATTTACTTTTCATTAATTTACTTTTACAATTCTTTCATATTCTTGCAAGTTATTTTAAATGTTTCAGATTATATTAAATATAAAAGTTGAATATGAACAATCTTTAATTGAAATTCACTATGTATTGAACTTTGAGTGAGATTAAAAGAACCCACATAGTGTTAAGTAATTTAGTGCGTAAACTATATATTAATTGTATCGAACAACGAATAATTTGAACTAAAAACAAATTGGCATGCCTAGTGGGACAAATTTCATTACACTAGTGTATATGATATTAAGAAGTGGTAGAGTCATAATGAAAAATCAGAATTCACAAGTTTTAGTACCAAACTCTACGATAATACCCAATGTTAATACTAATGAAAGTCAAAACGTGAGCAGAAGTGAAATCCTTCAGAACAAATGAAGTCAAAGTGGTCAGAAACCTATTCTGCCAACTCATAATACTAGTAACGGATCACATATGAATAGTGGGAACCCATAAGCCCAGAGAAATAATCAGGGAATTCCAACAGCGAAAAGATACCCCTGGGAAATGTCACCATGGTAGCCAACCCCAAGTTCTAGTAGGATGAATGATCGAAGTCAAGATCACTTGAGATTGGAAAATAATGACAGAGGGAAAAATAGAAATGATCAAGGTGATTCCAATAATGTAAACACTGAAATAACATATTAAAGGTTATAAGACAACAAATGGATGATAGTAATCACGAAATGGTCAATATGTTTTCTCAACAAATGACTATTATTTTAAATCCATCAGTATAAACAACTGTTGATAGTTTTCAAATGTTAGTAGAACAAATGACAAGGATAGGAGATGCACTTGCGATCCCTAGGAGGAATAATATAATAAATGATAATAAGCCAGCAGGAAATAATAAACAAAATGAACCCCCTGAAAGACAAAACAATAATAATCGAGACTTGCAAGGGAATTATGGTAATTTGTAGAGGGATGTTAGGATGGTTAATAGACGTCAAGATGCAGATCAGATTCTACATGTTTGAGATAATATAGAAAGGAATCAGAATAATGGGAATTATCAACAAAACAATGTTTATAATCAAGTAATTGGGTATTGGAATCAACCAGATGAGGGAATAGGATTATCACTACAACAAAATCGTTTATTTTCGACGGATTTGTAGTTGTCGGAAAATGAGTCATTACCGACGGAAATTATCGACGGATATATTCATCGGTAAATTAATAATTATTTACCGACGGATTAGTCGTCGTCAGTAAATGCGTTATTACCGATGGAATGTACCGACGAATGTAAAGTACTTATCAAATTTGGTCTTACCGACGGATATATCCGTCGATAAATGTAAATACAAAATAATTACCGACAGATATATCCGCTAGTAAATGAATAATTAATTACCGCGGCTATATCCTCTTTCTCTCTTGGCTTCTTTTCCCTCAATCCTCTCTATTACTTCGAAACCTTCAAACTCTCTCGTTCTCTTATAATCCTCGAAACCTTCAAACTCTCTCGTTCTCTTATAATCCTCGCTCTACCTCTTCGCTCCCTACCCTCGCTCTTAGGTTATCGCCTATTTTATCCCTCTCCTGATTTCTATTAACCAATTCTATCCCTCTCTCGATTTCTATTAAACCATTTTTTTCTAATTGAGTTTAATTAGTTGTGTAGGTTTGAAGTTCTGCTTCGTGTCTCGTTGGAATAGGGACGACGAATTTATTCAATGGTAATTTCTCTTTCCCGATGTTTGTTTGTTTTTTTGGATTTTAGGGTTTCGTTGTTTCTCTTGTATGCAATATCCTCTTAGTCTTAATTCTGATGCTGGGTGTGTGATGAGAAACTACCATAAAGGGAGGTAGTATTAATTATTGAAGGCTTGACAGAGGTCATAGGTACAACAAATCATATAAGAAGTGGGAGAAAAGTAGGGTTGTCATGATATACGGGGAAGATCAGTTTATTTATATATAAGATGAGGGATAGGGATGACAGAGGAGTTAAGTTCTGTTTAGAAGTTGAGTGGTGTATGAGGGATGAAGTTTGGAGAGGTATTATTAGATCTAAGTCGGTGCAACAGAGACTAACTCAGAAATACATAGATGATAGTTGTTCAGATTTTGTTGGCTTATATAGCAGGTTTTTTCTCTATTGTTCCTTAAAGGCTTTATGAACATAAAAAACTTCTTAAGTGGATGGTTTGGTGACTAGCTGTGTTGTGCTTGAGATGATGATAATTGGCTGGACTTTTGTATTGGAAATGGTCCTACACTGCTAGTTGTAATAATATTGAGAATTTTTGTTTATTTATTGTGAAGATCTGATACATGAGCTGGTTTTGATCGCATAGGTTAATAATATTGGTTAGGTCATTCAAGTTTTGTTTATTTGTGTGAGTTTGTGTTGAGCATAGATATGATAATCATGGTTGAAACATGCGTGATATGGGGACCTGCATGAAGTCCAAAAGCAAATAAATAAAACCTATGAAAACTGAGACATGTACATTGATTTCATGTTTGTATTATATTATCCCAAACAGAACCATATATAATCTTCATTAATGTGGGATTTGTCTATTAATTAATCAACTTTATGACACAGTTTGTAATCAAATAATAAGCTATTATGCACATTCGTGTGGGTCCAGATTTTGTATTTGTTCTGGAACTTTATTTTGTTCTTAGCTAAATTTTGATTGACATTTCGGTTGCTTGTTGTTGGGATGTACATATCATGTTTAGAATGACTGAGAATGAGACATATTTGATGAATTCCATTTGTTAGAATTATGCAGCAGAGCATGTAATTATGTTAAGAGACATAGTTACAATGTAACATAACATATAACCTATTGTATTTACAATTATTACTATAATTACATTATATTTTTCAACATCCATAAGTTTTATTTTAGTTGGTGCTAAAATCTTTTAGGCCCTTTGTCAGTTATGCAATAGCTACAAAGTTTATCTTATTGATTATATGTAGGTAACTGGATCCAAGTTGTGGCGACAAGTAGGAGAGAGTCTTTCAACCCCTCAAAGTAAGGCCTGAACATGCTATTGTTTTTTAGTTCATATTAAGCTTTCATTGCCTCATCATATTATATTTATGCTATTTATTGTAGCTGATAAATTCTTTATAATCTTCTGAGTAGCTTGTAACTGTTTGTTATTAACATGGGCAATTTACTTTCTAAAAAGTAGAAGGCTTAATTGCATTTTGACTCCTTTCTCGTAGTTCGACCATGTAATGTTTTATACCCTTAAAACCTTGAAAGCCAATCGAGTCCCCCCTATTCTTATAAGTCTCCACCACTTGTTAACATGCCATCCAATTGTCAATAGAGTTAGTTGATGTGGCTGACAGTTTTGCTGTGTGGCTAGTCATTATGCTGATCTGGATTAATTATCCAATCACAATACATCACATAAGAAGAAATTATTCAAAAATTAAAAAATGGAATTATTAGTAATAGCATTTCCTAAAAACATTAGTAGGTGTGCTTGTATTTGCAAAATAGAATCTTCTATATGAATTGCTTATAAATGGTGGATCAAAGTCATTGACTGTAGAAACTTCATCTGTACTGAATATTGAGTACTATTTTACTTCTTTAGAGGCTCAAACACCATGTCCTTCCCTTGTACCAGACTTTGTCCTCTTCTTTGTTGCTCAGGGTGCTGGACTTGTTTAATTATGATGTTAGAACATGGTAAATTAGGAATAAACTTTGTCGTAGACATACGTTATTTCCTACCTTAGGTATAGTGTAATTGCCACATTTGTTGCTCCTCAGTATAGAATATTGCTTAGCCAATTTATGTGGGTGTCTTGCTTCATCAATAGTCTTTTTCCATTGCTTTCCTGGCCTTGATATGGTGAATTGATTGGCTGAAAATCAATTGCAAGCCATAGATTCTGTCCATTGTTAAATTGGATTTAACAACATAAAAGTAGCTTAGTTTTATTATGTTCAATCCAATGTTTAGATTGGATTTTGTTTGAATTATGTGAAGTGCAATTTCAAACAATTCCTTCAATTAATCTTATTCTCTTCAATATTACAGAACATGGATGGTATTTCTTTCAATCGCGGTTGGATGTATGATAGATGTTATAGTGGTAGAAGAGGTTTGAAAGAGTCTTTTATTATAGGGGTTGAAGAGTTTGTTAGATTTGCTTGACAATATGAGTATTATGAACATGATAGGGGAATTTGATGTCCATGCACCAAATGCGATAGTACAAGAATTTTGAAAGATGAAATCGTCAAAGTTCACCTTTACAAGCAAGGGTTCAAACCAAATTATTGGATTTGGATGGATCACGGAGAACGTGTGCCTGAAGTTGAACATGATGATGATGATAATTGTGTTGGCGGTTCAAGTATTGATGTACACATGACTGAACAAGACCAATTTATGTCAATGCAAGAGATGATGTACAATTCTCTCTGGCAACATCAATCATTTGAAGGACCCAATTGTCTTAACATAAAAGAGCCACCAAATGAAGCAATTCAAAGGTTTTATAATTTGTTGGCAGAGACAAATAAACCATTATTTGAGGGGGCAACAGATTCAAAATTATCAATATGTGTTAGACTTTTAGCGTGCAAGTCAAATTGGAATATTTCTTATCAATGCTTAGACTTTATGACAAGCATGTTGTTGGATGTCACACCTATAAAAGAAAATTTGCCAAAAACTTATTACGATGCCAAGAAATTAATATCAAAGTTGGGATTACAAGTGATGAGGATCGATTGTTATGTGAGTGGGTGTATGTTTTTTTTATGACAATGACAATGGGAAAAAAGATGCTACATTACTTCAATGTAAATTTTGTCAAAAGCCAAGATATCATGAGAATAATAGTAGAACAACCCAAAAAAAGTTAGTTCCACTAAAGTCCATGTTTTACTTGCCTATAATTCCTAGATTACAAAGAATATTTGCATCAATGCAAACTGCTGAGCAAATGACTTGGCACCATGACAATAGAACTTCCGATGTATTACGCCATCCATCAGATGGTGAATCTTGGAAACACTTCGATCGAAAACATCTAACTTTTGCTGCTGATCCACGCAATGTCAGACTTGGGTTATGTTCTGATGGATTTAATCCATATATTCAGGCTTCATCTTCACCTTATTCTTGTTGGCCTATCATTGTTACTCCATACAATCTTCCTCCTGAAATGTGTATGACCAAGCCATATATGTTTCTAACTTTCCTAATTCTGGGTCCATCTAATATGAAGGCCTCTATTGATGTTTACTTAGAGCCTTTAATTGATGATTTGAAAAAATTGAGGAATGGTGTTCTGACATACGATATTTCATGGTAGATTGGCTTGCCCACATTGCATGGAGCATAAAAAATCCTTTACATTAAATTATGATCGTAAAAGTTGTTGGTTTGATTCGCATAGAAGGTTCTTACCAAATGATCATCCATTTAGAAGAAACATTAAAGCCTTTCGAAAGGGAGAAGTTGAAGTAGAAGGGTCACCTCCTCGGCTAACACCTACACAAGTTTGGAGAAGAGTAAAAGATTTACCAAAAGTAATTGAGTGTGGTATCACAAGGCTAGAAGGATACGAAGAGTAGCATAATTGGACAAAACAAAGCATATTTTGGGATCTCCCGTATTGGAAAGATAATTTGTTGAGACACAATCTTGATGTAATGCATATAGAGAAGAATTTTTTTGATAACATATTTAACACTGTGATGAATGTAAATGGAAAGACAAAAGATAATGAGAAGGCGAGGAAGGATATAGCTTTGTATTGTAGGCGTCCAGACTTGGAGTTAAAGGCACAAGCTAACGGCAAAATGTTAAAGCCTAAAGCAAACTACACGTATACTATTGAACAAGCAAAGGTAATTTATCGTTGGTTAAAAGAACTTAGGATGCCCGATGGTTATTCTTCCAACTTGGCAAGATATGTTGATGCTGAAAAGGGAAGGATTCATGGCATGAAAATTCATGATTGTCATGTATTCATGGAATGTTTACTTCAGTATTGCATTTAGTGCGTTACCAGTTTTGAATCCTCTTATTGAAATTAGTCATTTCCACTACAAGAAAAATCGAAATTACCGACTGAACAAAATCCGTCTGTAATATTTTATTATTTATTAAATTTTTTATTTATTTATTATAAAATATTTTTCTAGAGACACTTTTATATTATTATTATTTATTTTCCTTCTTTTATATTTGTAGAAGTTTGAATTATAATTTAAATTAAAAGAATTGTCACTAACAAGATTCGAACCTAATACTTTAAAATTAGAGTCCGATACTCCAACCACTAAAATTACTAAAATTTTTCAATTCTAGTTTACAATAAATTATATTTATATACAAATAAATGTATATCCAAATAAATATATAAATACAATATATTTATACATTTATATATTTATATATTTATATATTTATATATTTATATATTTATATATTTATATATTTATATATTTATATATTTATATATTTATATATTTATATATTTATATATTTATATATTTATATATTTATATATTTTATATATTTTAATATTTTAATATTTATATATTTATATATTTTTATATTTATATATTTATATATTTATATATTTATATATTTATATATTTATATATTTATATATATCTAGATATTTTTATATATTTATATATAATTAAATATTTATTTTTTAAAATTATTTAATTTAATAAATTATTATAAATTAATCTAATTATGATTAAATTAATTTATTAAATAGAAAAAGTATTTAATTTTTTAATTAGGTGAATAATTAATTTATTAGAATATATTTAAAATTAAGTAATTATTATATAATTTTACCGACGATATATCCGATCTGTAAGTAATTGTTAATTTACCAATGAGTTTACCGATCGGATATATCCGTTGGTAATTAATTGTTAATTTACCGATGATATATCCGTCGGTAATTAATTATTAATTTGCCGACGGATTTACCGATAGATATATCCGTCGGTAACTAATTATTAATTTACCGACGGATATATCCGTCGGTAAGACCAAATTCCACAAATACTTTATATTTGTCGGTAATTTCTGTCGGTAATAACTAATTTTCTGAATACTACAAATTCGTTGGTAAAAATCCGTCAGAAATAAGCGATTTTCTTGTAGTGTTCTTCAAATATTTGTGTTCTACAACGTTGAAGAGGGAAATGCTTATCAGGATGGAAGAAAATATTTTAATCATTCTTTGCAAGTTAGAGAGAATATTTCCTCCTGCATTCTTTGATTCAATGGAACATCTCCCTATTCATCTTCCATATGAAGCTTGTCTCGGTGGACCAGTGCAATATAGGTGGATGTATCCATTTGAAAGGTGTTGAAATGATTGTCCTATATGTGTTTTATATGTTATTTTGATTAGTTTGATCAATAATAATCTTGCTTCTTAAATTGTATAGATTCATGGGGGAGTCTAAAAGATCGGTCAAAAATAAGGCTAAAGTTGAAGGATCAATTTGTGCAGGTTACTTGCATCGTGAGACGACATATTTTTGTTCTCATTATTTTAATAACTTCATGTTGTCACCATGACAACGTAGAAATGAAATGTTTTTCCACAGTCAAACACAATTGTCAGTATTATCAGTATTCCGACAAGTTGGTCGTCCATCTGGGCAGGAGTTGACTTACTGGTTAACTGATGCTGAATTCAAATCAGCTCATGTTTATGTATTAATCAATTGTCAAGAAGTTAAATCGTACCTTGAGTAGATTCAAAGCACACATCTTTTGAATTTCATTACTAAATTCTTTGTCTTGATTCTTAAAGTAACATTTTAGCATTTTCTATTTGGACAGTTCATTCTTGCAATCAGAGCAAATAAGTGAATCAGAAGCATCTGCTAGGATTCATGCAGAATTTCCTACATGGTTTAGGCAACAAGTATGGATTTTACCATTCTCTTTTTAATATGGTATATAGGTATTAAATGTAATATTTGGTGCATTTTATATTTGTAGATCCATAATGAGCCATTTAGTGTGAAGAATCAAGACCTAAGGGATTTATCCAATCATCCTATGTGATGCGTTAAAGAATGACACAGATATTTTGTGAATTGATACAAATTTCATACAAATGCATGGAGCAAGGGAAAAAAGACAATAAACAGTGGTGTTTATGTTAAGGGTTTGACAGAAAGTGGTGAAGATGATTTTTATGGAGTAATTATGAAAATATGAGTTGAAGTACAATACTTCAAGTTCTCTAAAAAAAGTTGTGGCTTTTTATTGTGAATGGTTTGATCCATCAAGAAGAGGTACAAAAGTGGATCCTAAATATAATATTGTAGATATTTGAATGGGTTTAAGATATGAACCATTTGATCCATTTATCCTTGCACATAATGTAAGACAAGTGTATTATGTCCCATATCCATCATTTCGAATAGACAAGTGTGGTTGGTGTGTTGCAATCAAAACAAAACCAAGAAGTCGTATTGATTCTGATGGTGTGGAAGATGATGCCCCTTACCAAGTAGATGAAATGTTACATGGCAATGAAGTCATTAAAGTGGAAGGCATATTTGGATTACATGACTATGAAGCTAATCCTGAAGAGTTGGAAGAGGAAGAGGAAGATGAAGAGGAAGAGGAAAAGGAAGACGAAGAGGAAAAGGATGACGAAGATCATGAGGATGAGGATGAGGATGAAGCCTAATGTTTGAATAAAATTAGAAACATAAATGTTTTGATTTTGTAATAAAAACATATTGTACCCTCATTTGTTATGAATGATGTTATTCACTTAGTGTCCCTTAATTTATATGAGTTTTTACATCATAAGTTATTCATAATCTTATTTTTTTATGTATAGATATGTCCAGAGGAGGTTCTGACCCACCTCGACCCCCACCCTCTACTAGTGATAAAGGGAAGGGGAAGGCGATATCAAAGAAAAAAAGACCACGTTACGTTTTGAAAGTGGTTTCCACAGATTTATCTTCCACATGCACTACACCTAGACCATCCACTACACCTACACCATCCATTGCAACTACACCATCCATTACGCCTATATCATCCACACTCATTGCTCCCATACTCATACCATCCTCTCTTGTAGTTGTGGCACCCACCCCTTCTCCATGTCCATCCCCTATTATGGCCTCAGGACCTTCCTCCTCTCCACTTGTGGCACCCACCCCTTCTCCATCCCCATCCCCTATTATGGCCTCAAGACCTTCCTCCTCTCAAGGTCACTCACCTACTGCAGATGTTGATTCAAAGGTTAGGGAAGATGTTTCTGCTATACATGATTGACCGATGATTGAACCTTATGGTTGAGGGTAATATTTAATTTCAATTCTCAAATTTATTTATTATAACTAAGTTTTAGTCATTTTCAGCACATATGTAACTTGTATTACTTTTTCTTTGTAATTAGGTTTCTTCCGTCCAACGTTGCATCACAAGTTATAACAAAGAGTATTAAACAACAATTTCTTCAGTCTTGGGCCACATGGGGAGTGATACCTAATAGTGATAAGGAGCCATTTTTTCAACGTTTTAAGGTAACTTAATCTTGTGTACATACTTAATTATTAGAAGGATGTTTAATGTTACTATTGATTTCCATTAATGTATATATCTATAATTATTGAATATAATTTTTGTAGTCATTTCTCTATAATGTGTATAACAATTTATACTTTTATAGATGAAAGTTCAGTGGAAACCAGAGCATGAACATCAAATAACAAAGAATTTTCATTCTAAAGCATCTCACAGACTTAGTGAGATGTTTAGGGATGCAAGAATTGTTAATCAAAGACCAGACTGGATTGGAGATCACGTTTGGAGCAGCTTGCTAGCACATTCGAGCTCACCAATGTATTGGTCCAAATCTGCACAAGCCCAAAAAAATAGGGCATCTAAAAAGGGTGGGAGCCTTCACACAAGTGGCTTTATCAGCACACATGAGAATGTCATGCGTATGGTAAGTCTTTTAATCATACATATAGGATTTAGAAATATTTAATGGGTTTTATATCTCAAATTGTTTATGTAATGTACGCAAAGGAGCTTGGAAGATCAGCTTTTATTGATGAGATCTTCCAACAGACTCATATTAGGAGGAAAACGGGTCAATTTATAGATGAAAGATCTAGGAAGACACACTTGAGAACCTTCACTTTAAACTTTGTATATTATGTAAAGTTAATGATCATGTTAATAATTTATTTTGTTTCTACTAATAGGATGAATTTGAAACTAGACTTTCACAAGCTAGGTCATCTGCTGGATCTTGTGTTGGCGAACCTAAGTTCACTCCTGCTGATGATGAAGTTATAAGGTCCCATTGTTGGGTGGACACAGTTGGAGGTAAGAATAAAGAAAGATTGTATGGGGCTAGACAACTTGTTGATGGTTATCAGGGTGGTTCAGATAGATTGCAGCATCCAACTCCTTAGTTGACTTAGAAGAGATGAATCAGTTGAGACAATGATTGTCTGTACAAGAAGAAGAAATGTGTCGAACAAGGGAGCAGAACGAACTACTAGCGCAACAATTTAGAGAGTTTCAATCCCTTGTCGGTCAATTTCTGCCCCCCATTGCACAGTCTCTCATTCAGCAGCGCCAACATAGTGAAGTAGATGCTGAAGAACAACCCCAATAACAAGTGAATGAGGAGCAAGAAGATAACCCACCACAGGAAGACAACATACCAGAACATCATTCTCCTCATTATTCTAACTACTAAGTGTTATACAAAAATCTATAGAATAATATTTCAATTGAATTTGTATGTTGACCCTCTTTTTAGGATTATACATTATGTTTCATTATGCATAAATTACAGTACATTTGAATTTACTTGTTATTAAGTTGAATTAGATTTATGTTTAATTGGATTGTTGAATATATTATTGAATTGGACTGAATTGAATGTTGAATAGATTATTGAATTAGACTGAATTGTTATTTTACAGGTTATATGGGATGAAACAAAAATATAATGGCTCTAGAAATAGAGTTGTTTTTATCGACGGATTTACCAACGGATTATCCGTCGGTAAGTTGTGCGCATAATTGGTAATTATCGACGGATTTACCGATGGATTATCCGTTGATAAGTCATTCGAAAACATACCACCTATCAAAATTTATTCATGGATATATCCGTCGGTAATATCCCATGACATTTACCGATGGATTTTGCTAGTCCATCAGTAAATGTCATGGGTAATTACAGATGGATATATTCGTCGTTAAATCAGTCTTTACCCACGGAAATATCTGTCGGTAATTACCCATGACATTTATTGACGAGCTAGCAAAATTCGTCGGTAATTTTCACCGACAACACAATTATCGACGAATTTTGGACCATCGATAATATGTCGGTAATATGTACTTACCGACAGATTTTCTTGTTTAACGACGGATTCTGTCTGTCAAAAATTCTGATTTTTCTTGTAGTGTATATAATCAACCATATTTTATTTCTCAATTTCCTAATTTTTTTGTTAGAAGTTGAGTTGCCTAGAGGATAAAAAGGCCCAAAGTTTACAAAATTTGCAAGTGATATTGGGGATTCTACTGTCGAACATATAACTAGGTATCAAATTGAGTGTGAAAACTTCTTAATGAGTGAAAGTTTAATGATGAAATACTTTCCATGTTCTTTAACAAAGAATGTTTTTACTTGGTTCACGACCCTACCTCTGAATTCTATGTTTAATTGGGCACAATTAGAGAGAAATTTTCATGAACAATTTTTTAGAGAAGAAACTCATGTTAGTTTGATTGATTTGTTGAATGTGAAAAGATATCATAATGAAAACATAGACGATTACTTGAATAAATTTAAAAAAAGGCAATCAAGATGTTTTACACAATTCCCTAAATAAAAGGTAGTGAGAATGGTAGTGGCAGGTTTAGAATTTTCGATAAGGAAAAAGTTAATAAATACACCTTTAAGGGATATGGCACAGTTAGCGGATAAATTTTGGAGGGTTGAACATATTAGATATGAAAAGGAGAGATATAATAAATTTGGTAAGTTGGTAAAAATGGATAAAATTGGATATGTTAGAATAGATAAGTTTAAAGAATTGTCAAATATTGTATAAGAAAAGGAGGAAGAAGAGTTAAGTGAAAATGATGAGAAAATAAATGTAGCCAAAATCAAAATAAGTCCTCCTTATGTATGTAAGTTGTTACAAAAAAGTGAAGTTTATGATAAAATGAAAAATCGAACTTATAGTTTTGATGTAATAAAAGCGGATAAGATATTTGATATTTTATTAAAAGACAAACAAATAAAATTGAGTGAGGATCATAAATTACCTTCTTTATAGCAGAGGAGAAGGAAAAAATATTGCAAGTTTCATAATATATATGGACATTGGACTAATAATTGTATTCATTTCAGGAATACGATACAGGATGCTATCGAATAAGGTCGATTGAAATTTGAAGAGAAGCCAATGAAGGTGGATACTGATCCTTTCAAGGCTCATGTGGGGTATGTGGAAGTCAATACTGATGGTGCTGAGAATCTTGTGAGTGATTTGGGAATTCATAGAAGGTATTAACCCATGTCATGTTAAATTAGGTGATGATGAGACACAGTTTGAATTAGAATTAGAGGATTTTGAAATAGAAAATGAGATATATCCTAAGATAGAGGATACATTGGCTGATTTCTTAAATCACAAGAAAAAGACAAAGAAGTTGCATTGTATCCAAGATGTAGTGTAGTATTTGATAAAATTGTGGCAAAAAAGCTTGAAAAGAATAAAAAAATAAAGAGTAATGAGAAACAAAAACAAAGTGTAGAATGTCAAGAACAAGATCTACAAGTTTCACTGAGGGATGATACCGAACAATATGAGAATTATCAATCATATCCACAGATGAGGAAAGAAGGGTGGGTTGGAAATATAGTATTTAGTCGTCGAAATATGGTCCAAGGAACAAAAATGTTTTTGACAGATTATCATACAGTCTTGATTTTTACATTGGATATCCTAAGTTTCTAAGGGGATTTCGTCGTGGAGGCCCTTGGATGAGGGGAAACATGGCACAACCTTTTTTGAGAAGGATGTCAAAAGGGAGACCAATGGATCAAGGAGGATCAACTCGAGCTGGTCAAGTATATACAAGCACTTTGGTTAACTAAGGAGAAGGATTAAGTGCAAATCTTAGACAAGGAAATGTTAATGTAGGGTGATTTTGATTTTGCCAAATGAATATGTCATAGAATATGAGAAAAATCAGATAAGGCATAATTCGAATCGAGAGGATTATTATGAGTCTAACTTGCAACCTAAGGCAGTATGGGTTAATCAAATCTCATGTGAATCGCGTCATAGGAATGCAGTGATGATCAATCCTCTAAGCGAGGAGATGAGGGTTCATCTTAAGCCTTTAATGCTAAAACTAGAAATCGAAGGTATTATAGTTTCATCTATAACAACCTGTTAGAATCGCGCAGCAGAATGTTCGCGTGGTCAGACAAAAACCAAGAGGGGGGTGAATTGGTTTCTTAACAAAAATTAGGTTTTACAAATTTTCCCAAAGATGCACCTTCGGCAAAAGTTTGATTTTGTCCGGCCATTTTCGAAAATTTTGAATGACTATCAAAGCAAGCTTTGATACCACTTGTTAGAATCGCGCAGTGGAATGTTCGCGTGGTCGGACAAAAACCAAGACGGGGGGTGAATTGGTTTCTTAACAAAAATTAGGTTTTAAAAATTTTCCCAAAATTTTACCGATTAAAATACTGTGTAAACGTAAATAGAATAGAGATAGAGTCTTACACAGGAGATTTATACTGGTTCAGATCAAAAGACCCTACGTCCAGTTGCTAATCACTCAAACAGAGGATTAACGCTGTCACTATAATCAAATTTGTTACAAACAGATAACAATTGAAAATACAAAGTAAAGAAAACACCTCTCTTGAAATCCACAAGAGATGAAGAACAGTTTTCCCCAGAGACGGCACAACACACAATCCACTAAGAACTCCACTTAGTGATTCTTATTGCTTCTAGCCCACACCAGGTTCCAAAAGCCCCTTTTTCCTCCAACAAACAGTTCTCTGACACTCACAACACTTAATTTTGTTTGAAAAAGGTTGTTCTATTTTTCTGAGTGCCATAGAGAAGCTTAAGTAGAGAAATTAGGGTTTGGGAATTGGGATTTTCGGAACTAGGAGTCTTGGGATTAGGGTTTTCGAAAATAGGGTTGATTTGAAGTTGAAAATCAAAATCTGACTGAAATAATCGATTAAATGAAGTGTTAATCGATTATTACAGAGCCAAAATCAACAGAACCCCAAAACTCACTATTTTAATCGATTAAAAACCCTGTTAATCGATTAACAGGCCTGTTAATCAATTAACAGGTGTGTTAATCGATTATTGCAGTGAACATATACAAAAAATTGTTTTTCTCACTGTAATAATCGATTATTTGATCATTTAATCGATTAAAGCCGAGGCTAAAAGATAAATTTGAGTTTTTGAAACTTCTAAAGTGCAGACTATGTACCGGCTATCTTAAACTCTAATATTACAGACTCAAACTAATAAAAACAGAGTTATTATACTATAAAACAAGTCTTCAACTCTCTAAGTCTTGAGTTCTTGAATCATCATCAAAATAAACAAGCTTCATGTCCATGTAAGTTCAACATCAAGTCCTTGAATGTTCAACATCAAGTCCTTGAATGTTCAACAATCTCCCCCTTTTTGATGAAGATCAAAATTTTCTTTTAAAGCCTTGTAATAACTTGTTTTATCTGTAATACTAACAAACACATTAAACATACCAAATAATATTTAAAATCAATCATAGTAGGCTTTAAATATTTCTCCCCCTATTTTGATTATAATAAAAAAGAATTCTTCTATAATAATCATAAGAGCTCCCCCTCAAAATATGCATAACTTGGAGATAACTCCGCCTCAATCAAAGCAATAAAAGAACACCACATTTTATTTCAGAAATGAAAATACATTAGAAATAAAAGGCAAATTTAAAATTCTTCACTATCATCACTATGAAAGTGTGCATCAAATCTATTTTCTAAATGACACACTTTATCATCTACATCAGATATACGACGAATTATTTCCTCATGTCGTACTCCAGAAAGAGTGAAGAATGTCTGCATCCTCTGATTCATATCAGATAACATGTCTTCCATAGATTGTCGGGTTTCATGATGAGCAGAGGAAGTTCCAACACTTTGGATTTGATCAGAGGGAAACTCAGCAGCAGCAGACATATCTTCATCAGTATCTTCATTATCGTCACCTTCGTTTGGAACGTCATCCTTGTGAACAAAAATATCGTTGACACGCACCATTTGGAGTTGGATTAATGTGTTGTCCAGCATGCGATTTAAGTTATTTGTTCATACTGTTTGTTCACCTTCGACATTTACTCCTTTGTATTCAAGAATGCGAGAGACAAGGAGGGCATATGGAATTCTGAAGGTGGGATGGCGTTTGGCTTTTAACATAGTCATGGTGACAAGAATGCCCCAATCTAAAGGCTCATTATTCATTATGACATGAATAATACGAAGATCGATTGAAGAACATTGAGCATGATTCGTAGCCCGAGGACATAGGATCCAGACAAGTAAATGCAGAATCATGCGTTCCTCCTTCTTCAAAGGTCCAGCTAGAAGGAGACGCCCAATCTCCATGGAGGGGTTTCGCAGAAAAGAACGGTACGTCATGATCCTGTCAAAATCATCTAACTCACCATACACGTTAATAGCATCTTCTCTAATAGGAAAGTGGGCAACGTTTTCCCAAATATCATCATCAAGAATAATTGTGACACCCTTTACTCGAGAGGTAGCAATTTGATCTCTAAATTTGAACCTAGAGTAAAATACCCTAACTAAGTCAGGATAATACGTACCTTGCATTTGGATGAAAGGGAGAACTCCTTGAATTTCAAGGAGATTAGGAAAGTTGAATCCCCTATTGATGAACTGCTCACCAATAAGGAACTTAGGAGAAATAATACCACGTTCCTTCCAATAGGACATAAATTCTTGTCGGTCTTCTGCATCAGAGATCCATCCTTCTACAAAATTAGGACGAGGATGAGATGAGGGTGCAGATCTTCTTTTAGTGGGGATTTTTGCACGAGAAGATGAGGCCATTTAAGGATTAGAAGAGTAACAAAAAGATTTAAGAGGACAAGTTAAGTGAGAAGAAGGCAAAATTGATAGAATGAGGCAAGAAAGCTTGATTTCAAGAGATAGAAGTGAGTAGAAGTGAAATGGAGGTCCCTATTTATAGCCAAGCATCTCCAACGGTCATATGAAAGTGAATAAGGGTCAAAAGAGCCGTTGGCAACGGCTAGGAATCCAAACTTGCCAGGTTTAATTGATTAAAACTCAAATTAATCGATTAAACCAGTACCAGATCCATTTAATCGATTAATTTGAGCTGTTAATCGATTAATACTGATTTTAATCGATTAATGGGCGAATTAATCGATTAATCCAGAGAGAAATGTCATGTTTTGGGTGTTTTGGATGCAAATAATCGATTATAACTCCAATTAATCGATTATTCCAGAGAGTACAGCAAATTTTTGAGGTTTATACACATGATAATCTATTAACATCCTATATAATGAATTATATCCTTACAATCATCCAAAAACTATCTAATTAAGCATAATTTTAAGCTATTTCTAATATCCCTAAGTCTCTTCTAAGATCATAGAATCTATCCTTGGGTAGAGGCTTAGTAAAAATGTCTGCTAATTGATGCTTTGTATCAACGTACTCTATTTTACAGTTTCCTTTGCTAATATGATCTCTCAAAAAGTGATGTCTAATCTCTATATGCTTAGTCCTAGAGTGCATTACTGGATTCTTAGTAAGATTGATTGCACTCGTATTATCACACATCAAAGGTATGTAATTCAAAAATATACTATAATCTTTTAACTGATGTGTCATCCATAAAATTTGAGCACAACAATTACCAGCTGCAATATATTCAACTTCAGTGGTAGATAAAGCAACACATGCCTGTTTCTTAGAATGCCAAGATACTAAGGATGAACCTAACAAATGAAATGTCCCACTAGTACTCTGTCTATCAATTTTGCATCCACCATAATCAGCATCAGAATATCCTATTAAACTAGTACAAGCATCAGATGGATACCATAAACCAAAACCAGTAGTTCCTTTTAAATATTTTAAAATATGTTTTACTGCAATTAGGTGAGATTCTTTTGGACAAGCCTGAAATCTAGCACACACACAGACAGAATGCATAATATCAGGTCTACTTGCAGTTAAGTATAACAGTGAACCTATCATACCTCTATACATAGATTGATTAACTTATAGCATGAAGTTCCCATGGGTGTGTTAGCTTCCTTTTGAGGTGTCCATTCCAAACTTTTTAAGGATCTCTTTGCAGTATTTGGTTTGAGAGATGAAAATGTCATCTTTAAGTTGCTTGATTTGAAGTCCAAGGAAGAATGTCAACTCTCCCATCATAGACATTTCAAACTCTCCCTGCATTATCTTAGCAAATTCTACACATAACGAATTATCAGTTAATCCAAAAATAATATCATCAACATATACCTGGACCAATAAGATATGTTCTTTAACTTTCTTTATAAACAGAGTAGAATCAATTTTTCCTCTAGAAAAATCATTTGAAGTTAGGAAACTACTTAGCCTTTCATACCAAGATCTAGGAGCTTGTTTCAACCCATATAATGTTGAACATTAAAGGACTTGATGTTGCACTTGATGAACATGAAGATTGTTGATTTTGATGATGATTCAAGAACTCAAAGACTTAGTGGGTTGAAGACTTGTTTTGTATTGTAATAACTCTGTTTTAATTAGATTGAGTCTGTAATATTAGAGTTTAAGATAGTCGGTACATAGTCTGCACCTTAGAAGCTTCAAAAAGCTCAAATTTATCATCCAGGCTCGGCTTTAATCGATTATATAGGGAAATAATCGATTAAAACAGATGAGAAAAACCATTTTCAGTATAAACTTATCGCTTTAATCGATTAAACATCAAAATAATCGATTATTAGGTCAAATAATCGATTAAAACTCCTTATAATCGATTAAAACAGAAAGGTTTTGGGTTCTGTTGATATTGGCTCTGTTTTAATCGATTATTACTCCATTTAATCGATTATTTCAGTCTGTTTTTGATTTTAAACTTCAAATTAACCCTATTTTCGAAAACCCAATTACCAAGAACCCTAGTTTCGAAATCCCCAATTCCTAAACCCTAATTTCTCTACTTAAACTCTTCTTTGGCACTCAGAAAAAGAAGAACAACCTTTTACATACAAAAGTTAAGTGCTGTGAGTGCCAGAGAATTGTTTGTTGCAAGGAAAAGGGGCTTTTGGAACCTGGTGTGGGCTAGAAGCGATAAGAATCACTAAGTGGAGTTCTTAGTGGATTGTGTGTTGTGCCGTCTCTAGGGAAAGCTGTTCATCATCTCTTGTGGATTTCAAGAGAGGTGTTTTCTTATCTTTATCTTTTCAATTGTAATCTGTTTGTAACAACTTGTTTATAGTGACAGCGTTAATCCTCTGTTGAGTGATTAGCAACTGGACGTAGGGTCTTTTGATCCAAACCAGTATAAATCTCTTGTGTAAGATTCTCTTCTCTTCTCTATTTACATTTACACAGTTTTTAATCGGTAAAATTTGGGGAAAATTTTGAAAACCTTAAGAAACCAATTCACCCCCCCTCTTGGTTTTTGTCCGACCACGCGAACATTCCGCTGCGCGATTCTAACAAGTGGTATCAGAGCTTGCTTTGATAGTCATTCAAATTTTCGAAAATGGCCGGACAAAATCAAACTTTTGCCGAATGTGCGTCTATCAACAGACCCCCACTTTTTGCGGGTCAAAATTATCCTTTCTGGAAGGTACGTATGCAAATATTTTTAGAGTCTGTTGATAGAGGCGTTTGGGATGCTATTTTAAACGGTCCATTTGTTCCTAAAACTACTGAGAACGGTCTGTAGAAGAAAACAGAAAAGCACAATTTGACGTTAGGGCTAGAAATATTATTTCATCTGCTTTAACCCTTGATGAGTTTTACAGGATATCAGTTTGTAAGAGTGCTCAAGAAATGTGGGATAAACTAAGAGTAACTTATGAAGGAACTGATGATAGTGACTCGATTTCGGAGTCAAGTGATATGGAAATAGAAGCTAACATTTTCTTGTTGGCAAAAGACAATATATCTTCTGACTTTGAGGTTAGTGATTCCGACTCATCCTCAAGTGATGATGAAAATGATTTTGATGAATTACAAAATGCATATAATGAATTGTTTAGTGTCTTTAAGGACTTGAAAAATAAATACAAAGCTGTGAAAAAGAGTTTAAGTAGTTCCAAAATGGAGGTAGAGTCCTTAAAAACGAAAATTGTATGTTTAGAGGAAAAGGAGTCATTAAAAACGAAAATCACATGTTTAGAGGAAAATGAATCCTTAGAAACGAAAATTGTATGTTTAGATGAGAATGATGATAAGAACTTAGCATGTGCATCTTGTAAAGAGTATGAATATGACATAGATATTCTTAACCATTTGCTAGATAAAGCCGAAAAGGAGATAAGTGATTTTAAGAAGGATAAAATTGTTTTAGCTCAAAATAGTGTAAATCACAAAGTTCCTTTGAAAAAGCCTAAAAGGAAAAATAAAAGAGTATGGGTACAAAAAGGAACTAGAACATCTATGGTTAAAGATTCATCATATTCAAAAGTTACATCAAATGCATGCTTTTATTGTATGAAACATGGTCATACTTCAAATAGATGTAAAATTAAGCATTTTGGTGTTCCTAAAGGAAAATATATTTGGGTTCCTATAGTTAAATGAATTGTTTGTCTCTTGAAAATTGATCATGTTATGATTTAAATAGAATGCTCATTAGGTCAATTATTAAATCTACTCCCTATGAATTGTTTAATGGTAGAAATCCTAATGTTGCTCATATGAAATTTTTTGGATGTAAGTGCTTTGTGTTAAATAATGGAAAGGACGACTTAGGAAAATTTGACTCTAAAGCTGATGAGGGCATTTTCTTAGGTTATTCATTAACTAGCAAGGCTTATAGGGTGTTTAATAGGAGAACTTTGAATATAGAATAATCTATACATGTTACCTTTGATGAGATTGTAGACCTTGGGGGAAATCCTCTTGAGTCAAATAAAGAAATTGCAGGTGATGATGAGTATATAAGAGAAGCTCTTGATGAATTATATTTGGAAGAAAATGAGCCTTATCAAACGCCTGAATTAGCAAAAGAATGGCAATCACCTTGAGGACTCTCAATGGACAATATCATTGGTGATATCTCAAAAGGGGTAAGAACTAGAAACATGACTAATTTTTGTATGTCTGTAGCTTTTGTGTCACAGATTGAACCCAAGAATGTTGAGGAAGCACTTAAAGATGACCAATGGTGCATAACCATGCAAGAAGAACTTAACCAATTTGAAAGAAACAAGTCTGGGAATTAATCCAAAGAGAAGAGTCACATCAAGTTATTGGAACCAAATGGGTGTTTAGAAACAAGCTTGATGAAGATGGGAACATAACAAAGAATAAAGCCAGACTTGTTGCCAAAGGCTATTGTCAGGAGGAAGGTATAGATTATGATGAAACTTATGCTCCTGTTGCCAGGTTAGAGGCTATACGCCTACTTCTTGCTTATGTATCTTTAATGAAATTTAAACTATATCAAATGGATGTTAAAAGTGCATTTTTGAATGGTTTTATTAAAGAAGAAGTTTATGTGGAGCAACCCCCTGGTTTTGAGGATTTTAGTTTTCCTAATCATATTTTTAAATTAAAGAAAGATTTATACGGGTTGAAACAAGCTCCTAGATCTTGGTATGAAAGGTTAAGTAGTTTCCTAACATCAAATGATTTTTCTAGAGGAAAAATTGATTCTACACTGTTTATAAAGAAAGTTAAAGAACATATCTTATTGGTCCAGGTGTATGTTGATGATATTATTTTTGGATCAACTGATAATTCGTTATGTGTAGAATTTGCTAAGATAATGCAGGGAGAGTTTGAAATGTCTATGATGGGAGAATTGACATTCTTCCTTGGACTACAAATCAAGCAACTTAAAGATGGCATTTTAATCTCTCAAACCAAATACTGCAAAGAGATACTCAAAAAGTTTGGTATGGACACCTCAAAGGAAGCTAACACACCCATGGGAACTTCATGCTATCTAGACAAGGATGAATCAGGTTTGGAAGTTAATCAAACTATGTATAGAGGTATGATAGGATCACTGTTATACTTAACTGCAAGTAGACCTGATATTATGCATTATGTCTGTGTGTGTGCTAGATTTCAGGCTTGTCCTAAAGAATCTCATCTAATTACAGTGAAACATATTTTAAAATACTTATAAGGAACTACTGGTTTTGGTTTGTGGTATCCGTCTGATGTTTGTATGAGTTTAATAGGATATTCTCGATGTCGATTATGGTGGATGTAAAATTGATAGGAAAAGTACTAGTGGGACATGTCATTTGTTAGGTTCATCCTTAATATCTTGGCATTCTAAGAAACAGGCATGTGTTGCTTTATCTACCACTCGAAGTTGAATATATTGCGGCAGGTAGTTGTTGTGCTCAAATTCCGTGGATGAAACAACAGTTAGAAGATTATAGTATCTTTTTAAATGACATTCCATTGATGTGTGATAATACGAGTGCAATAAATCTTACTAAGAATCCAGTAATGCACTCTAGGACTAAACATATAGAAATAAGACATCATTTTTTAAGAGATCATATCAGCAAAGGAAACTGTAAAATAGAGTATGTAGATACCAAACGTCAATTAGCAGATATATTTACTAAGCCTCTACCCAAGGATAGGTTTTATGATCTTAGAAGAGACTTAGGGATATTAGAAATAACTTAAATTCTGGTTAATTTGACTATTTTTGGATGATTGTAATGCTATAATTCATTTTGTAGGATGTTCATAGGTTATCATGTGTTAAAACACTCAAAACAGGGCATTCCTCTATGGAATAATCGATTACTTGGAATTATAATCGATTATTTACACTCAAAACATCCAAAATAGGGCATTCTTCTCTAGATTAATCGATTATTTCGTTAAATAATCGATTAAAACCGTCTGATAATCGATTATCAGCTTAAAATAATCGATTAAATGCGACTGGAACTGGTTTAATCGATTATTCTGAGTTTTAATCGATTAAACCTGGCAAGTATGGGTTCTGGCCGTTGCCAACGGCTCTTTTGGCCTCCATTCACTTCCATATGACCGTTAGACATGCTTGGCTATATATAGGGACCTCTATTTCACTCCTACTCACTTCTATCTCTTGAAATCAAGCTTTCTTACCTTATTATACTCTCTTTGTCTCCTTATTCCATCACTTGTCCTTCTAGATTTTCTTGATATTCATCTACTATTTCAAATGGCCTCATCTTCTCGCCCTAAGATCCCAACTAGAAGAAGATCTGCACCCTCCTCTCATCCCCGTCCTAATTCTGTAGAAGGATGGATCTCTGATGCAAATGGCCAACAAGAATTTCTAACCTACTGGAAGGAAAAGGCTATTATTTCTCCCAAATTTCTTATAGGAGAGCAATTCATTCATAGGGGATTCAATTTTCCTAATCTTCTTGAAATTCAAGGAGTTCTCCCGTTTATCCAAATGCAAGGTACGTACTATCCTGACTTAGTTAGGGTATTCTACTCTAGATTCAAATTTAGAGATCAAATTGCTACATCCCGTGTAAAAGGGGTTACAATAATTCTTGATGATGATATTTGGGAGAATGTTGCTCACTTTCCAATTAGAGAAGATGCTATTAACGTATATGGTGAGCTAGATGACTTTGACAGGTTCCTAGCTTATCGCTCTTTTCTGCGGAATCCCTCAATGGAGATTGGACGTATCCTTCATGCTGGACCTTTAAAGAAGGAAGAACGCATGCTTCTACATTTACTTGTATGGATCTTATGTCCCCGGGCTACGAATCATGCCCAATGCTCTTCCATTGATCTTCGTATTATTCATGTCATAATGAATAATGAACCTTTAGATTGGGGTGTTCTTGTCACAATGACCATGTTAAAAGCAAAACGTCATCCCACCTTCAAAATTCCATATGCCCTTCTTGTCTCCCGTATTCTTGAATATAAAGGAGTGAATGTTGAAGGTGAACAAGCAGTTAGAACAAACAACTTAAACCGCATGCTGGACAGTACATTGATTCACCTCCAAATGGTGCGAGTCAATGATATTTATGTTCACAAAGATGACGTTCCAAATCAAGGGGATGCTAATGAAGATTCTGATGAAGATATGCCTCCAGCTGCTGAGTTTCCTCTCGACCAAATCCAAAGTGTTGGAACTTCCTCTACTCATCATGAAACCCAACAATCCATGGAAGACATGTTATCCGACATGAATCGGAGGATGCGATCATTCTTCACTCTCTCTGAGTACGGCATGAGGAAATAATTCGCCGTATATCTGATATAGATGATAAAGTGTGTCGTTTAGAAAATAGATTTGATGCACACTTTAATGATGATGATAGTGAAGAATTTTAAATTTTGTTGATTATTTTCTTATTTTTCTCTTGTTATTGTAATAAATGATTGTTTCCGCAATAAAATATGATGTTTTGTTATTACTTTGATTGAGGGGGAGCTATCTCCAACTTATGCATATTTTGAGGGGAAGCTCTTATGATTGTTATTGCAGAGTTCTTTTTTATTATAATCAAAATAGGGGGAGAAATATTTAAAGTCTCTTATGAATTACATTTAAATATTATCTGGTATGTTTGATGTGTTTGTTAGTATGACAGATAAAACAGGTTATTACCGGGGCTTTAAAAGATAATTTTGATCATCATCAAAAAGGGGGAGATTGTTGAACATTCAAGGACTTGATGTTGCACTTGATGAACATGAAGATTGTTGATTTTGATGATGATTCAAGAACTCAAAGACTTAGCGTGTTGAAGACTTGTTTTGTATTGTAATAACTCTGTTTTAATTAGATTGAGTCTGTTATATTAGAGTTTAAGATAGCCGGTACACAGTCTGCACCTTAGAAGCTTCAAAAAGCTCAAATTTATCATCCAGGCTCGGCTTTAATCGATTATATAGGGAAATAATCGATTAAAACAGTGAGAAAAACCATTTTCAGTATAAACTCACTGCTTTAATCGATTAAACATCAAAATAATCGATTATTAGGTCAAATAATCGATTAAAACTCCTTATAATCGATTAAAACAGAAAGGTTTTGGGTTCTGTTGATATTGGCTCTATTTTAATCGATTATTACTCCATTTAATCGATTATTTCAGTCTGTTTTTGATTTTAAACTTCAAATTAACCCTATTTTCGAAAACCCAATTACCAAGAACCCTAGTTTCGAAATCCCTAATTCCTAAACCCTAATTTCTCTACTTAAACTCTTCTTTGGTACTCAGAAAAAGAAGAACAACCTTTTCCATACAAAAGTTAAGTGCTGTGAGTGCCAGAGAACTGTTTGTTGCAAGGAAAAGGGGCTTTTGGAACCTGGTGTGGGCTAGAAGCGATAAAAATTACTAAGTGGAGTTCTTAGTGGATTGTGTGTTGTGCCGTCTCTAGGGAAAGCTATTCATCATCTCTTGTGGATTTCAAGAGAGGTGTTTTCTTATCTTTATCTTTTCAATTGTAATCTGTTTGTAACAACTTGTTTATAGTGACAGCGTTAATCCTCTGTTGAGTGATTAGCAACTGGACGTAGGGTCTTTTGATCCGAACCAGAATAAATCTCCTGTATAAGATTCTCTTCTCTTCTCTATTTACATTTACACAGTTTTTTATCGGTAAAATTTGGGGAAAATTTTGAAAACCTAATTTTTATTAAGAAATCAATTCACCCCCCTCTTGGTTTTTGTCCGACCACGCGAACATTCCGCTGCGCGATTCTAACATATAATGCTTTCTTTCATTTAAAAATATGATTAGGATAACTAAAATCTTCAAATCTAGGGGGTTGCTCCACATAAACTTCTTCTTTAATAAAACCATTCAAAAATGCACTCTTAACATCCATTTGATATAATTTAAATTTCATCAAAGATGCATAAGCAAGAAGTAGGCGTATAGCCTCTAACCTGGCAACAGGAGCATAAGTTTCATCATAATCTATTCCTTCCTCCTGACAATAGCCTTAGGCAACAAGTCTGGCTTTATTCTTTGTTATGTTTCCATCTTCATCAAGTTTATTTCTAAACACCCATTTGGTTCCAATAATTTGATGTGATTCTTCTCTTGGGATTAATTCCCAGACTTGATTCCTTTCAAATTGGTTAAGTTCTTCTTGCATTGCTATGCACCATTGGTCATCTTTAAGCGCTTCCTCAACATTTTTGGGTTCTATCTGTGACACAAAAACTACAGGCATGCAAAAATTAGTCATATTTCTAGTTCTTACCCCTTTTGAGATATCACCAATGATATTTTCCATTGAGAGTCCTCTAGGTGATTGTCATTCTTTTGATAATTCAGGCGTTTGAGAAGGCTCATTTTCTTCCAAATATAATTCATCAAGAGCCTCTCTTATATACTCATCATCACCTTAAATCCTTTGTCACATAGTTGACTTATGCTAAGGAGATTATGCTTTAGTCCATCAACAAGAAGCACATCCTTAATCTCCAAGGTGTTTGCACCACCTATATTTCCAATTCCAAGAATTTTCCCTTTGTTGTTATCCCCATAAGTTACATATCATTGTTCTTTAGCTTTGAAACTCACAAATTTCATTTTATCACCGGTCATATGCTTTGAGCATCCACTATCAAGATACCACATAGACTTCTTTGATTTGGAAGTTTCCTACAAAACAAGAACATAGTAAACTTAGGTCCCCATAACTTTTGGGTCCTTGGGGTTAGAGACAAACAAATTATTTAACAATAGGAACCCAAATGTATTTACCTTTAGGAACACCAAAATGTTTTATTTTACATTTATTTGAAGTGTGACCTTGTTTCATACAATAAAAACATGCTTTTGATGTAGCTTTAGAATAAGATGCATTACTAACAAAACATGCTCTAGTTCCTTTTTCTACCCATACTCTTTTGTTTTTCCTTTTAGGCTTTTTCAAAGGAACTTGATGATTTACTCTATTTTGAGCTAACACAATTTTATCCTTCTTAAAATCACTTATCTCATTTTCGGCTTTATCTAGCAAATGGTTAAGGATATATATGTCATATTCATACTCTTTACAAGTTTCACATGCTAAGTTCTTATCATCATTCTCATATAAACATACAACTTTCGTTTCTAAGGATTCATTTTCTTCTAAACATGTGATTTTCGTTTTTAATGAGTCAATTTCTTTTTCGGATCTACTTAAACTCTTCTTCACAACTTTATATTCATTTTTCAAGTTCTTAAAGACACTAAATAATTCATTATATGCATTTTGCAGTTCATCATAGTTATTATCATCATCACTAGAAGATGAGTCAGAATCACTTACCTCAAAATCGGAAGATATGTTGTCATTTGCCATTAAGCAAATATTGGCTTCAACTTCCGAGTCACTTGATTCCGAACTTGAATCACTGTTGTCCCAAGCAATATAGGTTTTCTTCTTGAAGAACTTTTTGCCTTTGATTTCATCATTTTTCTTGTTTGGACATTCGGTCTTTACATGTCCTGCTTCACCACAACCATAACAGTTTATATTTACGAAAGTACTTTCTCTTACCTTTCCCTTACCTTTGAATGGATGCCTTCCTTTGCTTTCATGAATTTGGTGAACTTCTTTATCATAAGACTCAATTCTTCTTCTTCGTTCTCCGAGTCTTCTTCTTACTTTTTATTTTTACCTTTGGAAATTTCGGTTTTGAAGGCTAAGTTCTTCTTTTGATATTGTCCTTGTTCTTCATTTAGCCTTCCAAGCTCTAGCTCATGCTCTCTTAGCTTTCCGAATAGCACTGCCATAGACATTGTGGAAAGGTTTTGTGACTCCGAGATGGCCGTCACCTTAGGTTGCCATTTCCTATCCAAAGATTTTAAAATTTTAACATTCAATTCATCAACGTCAAAGATTTTACCTAATCCGGTGAGATGGTTCACAATATGAGTGAAATGCTTTTGAACGTCGAATATCGTTTCGCCTTGTTGCATCCGGAACATCTCGTATTCTTGGATTAAGGAATTTTTCCGTGCTCTCTTAACGTCGTCAGTGCCTTCGTGGGTCACTCTTAGCATTTCCCACATCTCCTGAGCACTCTTACAAACAGAAATCCTGTAAAACTCGTCAAGGGTTAAAGCAGATGAAATTATATTTCTAGCCCTAACATCAAATTGTGCTTTTCTGTTTTCTTCTGTTGTCCATCTAGAAAAAGGTTTAGGAACTTCAACATCGTTCTCAGTAACTTTAGGAACATATGGACCGTTTAAAATAGCGTCCCAAATGCCTCTATCAATAGACTCTAAAAAGATTTGCATTCTTACTTTCCAGAAAGGATAATTTTGACCCGCAAAAAGTGGGGGCCTGTTGATAGATGCACCTTCGGCAAAAGTTTGATTTTGCCCGGCCATTTTCGAAATTTTTGAATGACTATCAAAGCAAGCTCTGATACCACTTGTTAGAATCGCGCAGCGGAATGTTCGCGTGGTCGGACAAAAACCAAGAGGGGGGGTGAATTGGTTTCTTAACAAAAATTAGGTTTTAAAAATTTTCCCAAAATTTTACCGATTAAAATACTGTGTAAACATAAATAGAATAGAGATAGAGTCTTACACAGGAGATTTATACTAGTTCAGATCAAAAGACCCTACGTCCAGTTGTTAATCACTCAAACAGAGGATTAACGCTGTCACTATAATCAAAGTTGTTACAAACAGATAACAATTGAAAATACAAAGTAAAGAAAACACCTCTCTTGAAATTCACAAGAGATGAAGAACAACTTTTCCCAGAGACGGCACAACACACAATCCACTAAGAACTCCACTTAGTGATTCTTATTGCTTCTAGCCCACACCAGGTTCCAAAAGCCCATTTTTCCTCCAACAAACAGTTCTCTGACACTCACAACACTTAAATTTTGTTTGAAAAAGGTTGTTCTATTTTTCTGAGTGCCACAGAGAAGCTTAAGTAGAGAAATTAGGGTTTGGGAATTGGGATTTTCTGAACTAGGAGTCTTGGGATTAGGGTTTTCGAAAATAGAGTTGATTTGAAGTTTAAAATCAAAATCTGACTGAAATAATCGATTAAATGAAGTGTTAATCGATTATTACAGAGCCAAAATCAACAGAACCCCAAAACTCACTGTTTTAATCGATTAAAAGCCCTGTTAATCGATTAACAGGTGTGTTAATCTATTATTACAGTGAACAGATACAGAAAATGGTTTTTCTCACTGTAATAATCGATTATTTGACCATTTAATCGATTAAAGCCGAGGCTAAAAGATAAATTTGAGTTTTTGAAGCTTCTAAAGTGCAGACTATGTACCGGTTATCTTAAACTCTAATATTACAGACTCAAACTAATCAAAACAGAGTTATTATACTATAAAACAAGTCTTCAACTCTCTAAGTCTTGAGTTCTTGAATCATCATCAAAATCAACAAGCTTCATGTCCATGTAAGTTCAACATCAAGTCCTTGAATGTTCAACACAACTAATGCATATAGATTTACACCCAAACTTACAGTTCTTGAAGGTCCAAAGAGATCCATGTGCAAAAGTTCAAGTGGTCTAGAAGTAGAAACAATATTTTTTTGTGATAAATAACTTTTTGTTTGCTTGCCCTTTTGACATGCATCACATACTGTTGGGAATATTACTTTATTATTTTTTATTTAAATTAGGTATTAAGAGATTTTATTATCTTTTAAGAGAGAAGGTAAAAAGACATTAGGTTATTATTTTGATTTAGACAGTTATGATTGAGATATTATTGATATTTGATATTTTGTAATATTTTTACTCTATATATACATAGAGTACATGAATAGAAATATACCGACATGATATATCAGAAATACACATACACAAAACTCTAAAAATTCCCAACAGTGGTATCAGAGCTTTGGTTCGATACAATGGAAGGAGAAAGAAATTTTTCACAAGTCGCTATTCTAGTTTTTTATGGTAAAAGTTGTGACTTATGGGTTGTGAGAATGCAATCCTATCTTGAAGGACTGGATGTATGGGAAGCTGTAGAAGAAGATTATATTGTTGATCCACTACCTAAAAATCCCACCATAGCTCAAATGAAATTTCACAGAGAAATAAAAACGAGGAAGACAAAAGCTAAATCATGTCTGTTTGTTGGTGTTTCACAAATGATCATCACCAGAATCATGACGTTAAAGTCACCCAAAGAAATTTGGGATTATTTGGAAGATGAATATGAAGGGATGAGAAAATTTGAGGTATGAAAGTTCTAAACTTGATAAAGGAATTTGAGATACAAAAGATGCAAGAGTCTCAAACAGTTAATGAATACTCAAACAAATTGTTGGGTATTGCTAACAAAATAAAATTGTTAGGCAAGGAATTTTCTGATTTCAAGATAGTTGAGAAAATTCTGGTAACTGTGTCAGAGAGATATGAAGCATTTATTGCTTCATTGGAAAATACAAAGGATTTGTCTAATATTACTTTGGTAGAAGTGTTACATGTTTTACAAGCGCAAGAACAACGAAGACGGATGAGAGGAGATCATGCTGCTGGTGAAAGTTCTTTACTATATCATGATGGAGGTTCTCTCCAAGCCAAGAACAACAAAGGTACAAAATACAAGTCTTTTCTATTTGTCCTTATTGCAAGAAAAATAATCACACACCCAACAAGTGTTGGTGGATGCCTGATGTGAAATGTCGAAAATGTGATCAATTGGGACATATAGAAAAGATATGCAAATCACAATCAGAAGAAGCCATCAAGATTATAGATGATGAAGTAGAAGGAAAACTTCTTCAAGTTATAGAGGATGGAGTAGAAGGAGAGTTTCTCCTTGCATCAACATGCTCTACAAACAACAAATTCACAGGTTGGCTTATAGACAATGATTGTACAAACCACATGACTCATGATCGATAATTTTTCAAAGAGCTCAACGAATCACATATTTCTAAAGTGAGAATCGGTAATGGAGAACAAATGGATGTGAAAGGTACGGGAATAATTGCAGTTAAAAGTCATTCGGGTATCAAATTAATTTTTGATGTTTTATATGTTCCTGATATTAATTATAATTTGTTAAGTGTTGTTCAATTATTAGAGAAAATTTATAAGGTGCCTTTTGAATACAAACTTTGTGTGATTAAAGATACAAATAACTTGGAAATATTCAAAGTTCACATGAAAGGAAAATGTTTCACTTTATATTTGATGAAAGAAGAGTTAATTACAAACGAATGTATAAAAGAAAAAGCATGAAGAAGATTTCTTGAATGAACTTGATGTTAAGGAGGAAAATAAAGATGTAGATAAATAAACCGTTTTCAACGTCCATCAAAGAGTCAATGGTACTACCATGAAGAAGTTTGAAAGAAACAAAGGGGATGAAGTTGATAAAGGAAGAAATACTTTGATGAACAAAAATGAAGTTGAATGAAGATATAATCTCATACAAAAAAGGAGGAAAAATTATAAGTAAAATAAAAGAAAAATTATCAAATTCAAATAAATAGATATTAAAGTGAGGAATGTTGAGAATATTACTTTATTATCTTTCATTTAAATTAGGTATTAAGAGATTTTATTATCTCTTAAGAGAGAAGGTAAAAAGACATTATATTATTATTTTGAATTAAGTAATTATGATTGAGATATTATTGATATTTGATATTTTGTAATATTTTTACTTTATATATACATAAAGTACATGAATAGAAATATACTCACATGATATATCAGAAATATACATACACAAAACTCTAAAAATTCCCAACATATACTTTGGCTTTCATAAATTTCAGTTTAGGTAATTCTGTTACAAGCTCTTTAGAAATTAATCAATTAAGATGATGCATATGCATGTGAGCTAGCCTTCTATGCTATAACCAAGTATCATTTTCTTTGGCAATTAGACAACAATTTTCTGTAGAGTTTGTATATAACATATAGATGTTGCTTACCCTGTTACCAATTATCAATACCTGTTCTAAATCTGGTCTAAGTATTAGACAATGTTTAGGTTCATTGTGACCCTTATCATAGTCCTGACTAATGCTGATCAAATTATGCTTTAGCCCATCAACATATAGTACATTATGAATGATTCCATAATCTGCACATTTAACATCACCCACTCCAAGAATTCTACCTTTGTTGTTGTCACCATATACAACCGCTCCACCAATTTTGATTTTAAATTGTGAAACTTGAAAATGTTTCCAGTCATATGTTTTGAACAACTACTGTCAAGGCACCACAAATTATCAGTTTGTTGTTCACTACTGGTGGGGGATTCTTGACCAACCATCAAACATATATTTGATTCTTCTTCTTTTTCTTCTTCTTCTTCTGAGTTTTCTGTTGACAAGGTATCATTATGATCCCAAGCAATGTAGGATCTCTTTTTACTCTTGTCACTTTTCTTGTTTTGATTTCTTGGTCTTTTCTGGACATTCCATTCTTACATGTCCCTATTTACAACAACCATAACACTTGTAATTAAATTAATTTGAATATGGTTTCTTTGCATACCTCTTTTGCACTAATTTATCTTTATTTCTCTTCTTGAGGAATCTGTTAAACTTCTTGACAAGAAGACCAAGATTTTCATTTTTCATGTTCTTCTTCAGATTCTTCATCTTTATCACCTGCTTTAAGAGTTATACTTTTCACCTTATTCTCTAAGATTCCTTGCTCATTGAACATGTTCATTTCCATTTTATGTTCCCTGAGTTTTCCAAACAGAGAGGTCGTGGTCATGGTGGATAAATCTTTGGATTCTGAGATTGTCGTGACCTTGGGTTGCTAAGACCTGTCAAAACATTTAAATACTTTAATATTCAATTCTTCTTTATCAAACACCTTACCAAGATCCATTAAATGATTGATGATGTGTGTGAATCATTTCTAGACATCAACAATATTTTCTCCTTGTTGCATTTTGAACAACTCATATTCTCTTATTAAGGTGTGTTTTCTGGCTCTTTTAACATCAGTTGTTCCTTCATGAGTTATTTTAAGAACTTCTCACTTTTTTTAGCAGACTTGCACTAAGAGACACTGAAAAATTCATCCATATTAAGAGCAGATGTTATGATATTTTTTGCAGTACAGTCATGTTGAATTTTCTTCTTTTGATAGATGCTCCTTCAAAAAATGGTATTTTATTTTCAACCATTAAGAAAAAAAAACTTTAGGATCGAAAACTTGAATAATTTTCAAGACCTAGTTCTAATGCCAATTGTTAGAAATACAAGCTGAGATAAAGAGGAGGTGAATTGATCTAATCAAAACTTTTCACAACTTTTGATTACAGATTAACAATTTCAAAGATTTAAAGAAATCAATATTAACTTGAACCAAATAACAACAATCTTGAATAATAGAATGAGATGGAAGAAGAACAAGAATACCAAGTTTATACTAGTTCGCCCAATCCACTAGGACATATCCAGTTCTCAACCAATTTCCAAGAACTACACCAAGAACTACAACCCATTTCTTGAACCTATAGCAGCAACCACAATTTCAATTGTTTAACCCAGTGCTCATAATTCCAAATATCGAAAATACAAAGAAACAAATAAAGAATGAAGATGCTTGAAGAAACTATGACAATCAAATCAATATGTGGATGCAAAAATCCAAACACAAAATGAGTTTCTTCAAAAAAACTAGAGCAAAAAACCTTAAGAAAGATTTCAAAAGAATTATAAGGAGTAATGCATGATTCTCTCTTGGAACAAGTCTCTAAAGATTGCTTAAATGATTTCTCAAAAGTGTATTTCAAAATGTAGGTGGAAATTTGTTTATATAGATATTTTTCTAATTAATTGATATGATTAATCAATTAATTTGTAATTTAATTGATTAAAACAACTTAACTTAAATGGATTTAACTGATGAAAATGTTTTTTAATCGATTAAAAAGGTTCTATCGATTTTTTCCGAGACATTGAACTAATAAAAAATTATTTAATTGATTAAAAAAGTCCTGGTTATTTTTCGAGACGTTTTAACCGATGAAAACGAGGTTTAATCAATTAAAACAATTCTGAATATTTTCTAGAAACAAATTAACAGATGAAAGCAAGGTTTAATCGATTAAAACAATTATGAATATTTTCTATAGACATTTTAACTTATAAAAACATGGTTTAATCGATTAAAATAATTATGGATATTTTCCAAAGACGTTTTAACAAGTGACTGGATTTTGACCATTGATTACTGGGGCTAAATAATATATTATTTAAAAATAATAAATACATATAAAAGGGTGAAAGAAGATGAAAGGGTGAGAGGATAAAATTGTAAATGTATAAGTAAATATATAAAATGATCATTAAGTTTGGGGGGTAAAATCATAAATTATATGACAGTTACAAAACTGAGAAGAGGCTGAAAGGATAAAATTGTAAATATACAAGTAAATATATTAAAGTTTGGGGGCCAAAATCATAAATTACATAGGAGTTACAAAACTTTGGGGGGCCACAACCCCCTCAGTTCCCAAGAAGATCCATCACTGGTTTTAACTAATAAAAACGTGGTTTAATCGATTAAAACTGCAACACAAAAATGTTAAGTGTTTTTAATCGGTTTTTTCAAAAATGTATCAAATAAAACTATGACAGAAAGTGTTCTCAAGTTGCTTAAGTGAATTTAATTGATTATTTCGAAAATATATCAATTAAAATTGTGACTACACATGTTCTTTAGATGCTTAAGTGAATTTAATCAATTATTTCGAAAGTATATCAATTAAAAATGAGGCGAGAAGAACATATTAATCGATTAAAATGATTTTTAATATATTAAAAATATTTAAGTCACTTTATACTTTATAAAAGAAAGAAACTCATACTTGAAGAGAGAATAAATGTTTATACCTACACAATGTATATGTAGATGCGGATCACGAGACACAATAATAGACTAACACAACATCTTCTTTTGACTTCATCAAATTTTCTAGCAAGTCTTCCAAGATTCTTCCTATTAACTTTTTCATCATTATAGATGTTGATCTGTCAGTAATCTTTTGAAAATTAATTTACTTGTCTGTTTAAATTAATTTTTTCAATAAGTTTAATAATAAGATTATCATTTGTTTGTTAATAATTCAATATATATATATATATATATATATATATATATTCTAAGTTAATAATATAAATTGACACATTGTGTTAAGAAATTATAATTTAGAACAATCAAACTAAGATAAAATTTATACAATAATAAATAATAACAAATACATGTAGGTAATTTCAATACTTGTAAAATTCCTATTTTTTATATTAAAAAATTCAAATTTCTAAAATGAAAATTATATTATATTTTTTATTTGATAAAACTTCCTTGAGTAATTCTCATATTAAATTCAAGTCATGAGATAGGAACAATCAATGCTCAATATGAACAAAATAAGTAATGAGGAAATGATGAACAAGAATGAGAGAAGATAGAGAAGTTTGTACTTGAGAAAGGAGAGTTTTTCTCATCAACAAGTGAGAATAAAAATTTTTAATTCTCTTTTCACAAATTTTTAGTATATGATATTATAATAAAAATATTTTTTTATCAATTAAGTAGGTCACGAAGCTGGCCAATTCG
The DNA here is from genome assembly GCA_963425845.1 of Sphenostylis stenocarpa. Taxonomy (NCBI): domain Eukaryota; kingdom Viridiplantae; phylum Streptophyta; class Magnoliopsida; order Fabales; family Fabaceae; genus Sphenostylis; species Sphenostylis stenocarpa. The sequence goes on from OY731403.1 coordinate 29,983,335, forward strand.
ACCTTACGGGTTGACCCACCTACCTTACGGATGACCCGACATGATTGACGAGTTTAACTAGATGAACCAAAATAGAGTGACCGACTAAAAATATCAATCCATCCCGCCATAGAGCTAAGATGATCATTTTGTTGTTCCTATGAATATTATACATTTTCTCTCCAATATAGTTCGAATTACATTTTCTCTCCATTATAATTCATTTGTCCAATTTCTATATATAGTTACTATGTCTACTAACAAAACCTAAATCAAACTATGATGTAACATATGATAAATGAAGGTTGAAATCCCAATTAACCATCTTCAATACATGCAATAATACACAAGAGTGTTTAAATTCCTTAAATCTAATCTCCTCTATCATCTTAACGAGATCAATTTCTCCATTATCAAAGATGAAGTTGTTTCTAGTCCTCCATATATACAACAAATTTTAAAACACCATATAATCTGCCATGGTATTCCTTCGTATTAATATTAAATTCATAAAGACATTATACAACACCACATTTATTTTGACAATGCAAGTACCCTAATCCGTGTTATGAATATGTGCTTCATGCATGGGTGAACATTAATTTGAGAGGTAGCCATCAAACTTTTTAAATCAACATAAATGCATGTGGTCATTGAAAATGACATGCTTTCCACTAGGAAAGGGAACAAAAATGGCCCACACAAAATTATCTTCGCTTAAGCGAATTATCTCTATTCAAGCGAGATTCCTTCTAGTTTTCTCATTCCTCTTTAAAATATTTTCACTTGAACGAGAACTTTATTACTTAAGCAACTAGTGTCTTGCTTTTCGAACAAAAGCAATAAGAATTCACAGTCTCGCTCAAATTCAATCCAATTTCTATAAAATTCATTCTAATGACCGCGTTACTCTACCATATTCATATTTTTCTAACTTATTTATACCCTAAAAAAATCCAATTTCTACAAAAACTCATTAAGTCCAAAATTCAAAATTCAACTAGATTACTCATATTTAGTGCACTAAAGATTAAATAAAGTGAGGTATAAAGTTATAATATAAGTGTATTAAAAATGGTTGATATTTTGTAAAGAACATAGGGATAAGAATAGGTTTTTGTTCTTATAAAATCCTATAGCCTGTCTATAGATTACATCTTTCCTTCTTTTGCATTTGTTCAATAGATTAGTTTTTCAGTAAATTAGGTTAAGGTTTTTCATAGAATCTTATTTAATTAAAAGAATTAAATTTAGAACATTCAAAAAGTGTTTTAAACTTAATAGACCAACCTATTTAAATAATATAAATAGTTTTTTTTATAATTTGTTAAAATCATACATTTATTTACTTTTTAAGTATTTACTTTTAAATAGTAAACATGTTGAGTTATATAAACTTATTGAAGGATACACTTAATGTCTTATTTCAATGTTTTACTATAAAATGGAGTTTGAAATACGTTAGACGCATATGATATAAACAAATTATGCTGATTTTGATAAAATATAAACCTACTTAAATTTTTGTTTTTCTAAAATTTTTTAGACTATCAATTGTATTAAAATTTGTAGTTTATGATTTGGTTAAATTTTTTGTTAGTTTATTAACTAATTATCCTCTTTACGGATAAGTCAATATCTCAAAAAACTTTAATAAAACAAGATATAACTTTAAAGTTTGTATTTTTTTATTTCATTTATATTCAGGAAAGGGGATATATAAAATAAATAATTTATTAAAGGATAAAAAACTACTTTATAAAATATTATAGATAGATATAACTCTAAGTGATTATTTGTTTTACCATTTTTAAAAATTATTATTATTTAAAAACGTATATTAGTTATCTGATAATTTAGAAAGAAAAATCGAAAGATAATATGAGAAATTAAAAATTAATGTGAAACTAATGGCTGGTAACAAGGTTGACAATAGTAAGGAATGTGTAATTTATTTATGGACAGACAAGGTTGTACATAGTAAAATCCAAATATGTGTTTTAAACTATCTCATACCTGATAGTGAGTACGGTTGAAGGGTTAAATAATATATTATTAATAAATAATAAATAAATATAAAAAAAAGATATAAAGATAAAATTATAGATATATATTAAATATATTAAATGATTATTTAGTTTGAGAAAGATAAAATTATAAATTATACAAAAATTATAAAACTAAAGAGGGATTGAAATGATAGAATTGTAAATATATAAGTAAAACATGTCATCATTTGTCAGATATATATAATTTATTATTTTAGTTTTTAAAATTAATTAATTAATATATTTATTTATATATTTATAACATATTATACAAAATATAGATAAATATTTTTAATTTTTAACAGATTAGGTCTCTCGACATATCATATCAACTAAAAATAAAATAATAAAAATTAAAACTCAATCAAAATTTTAGATTGCATCATTTTTTTATTTTTTTTTCATTTCGAAGAAGTATTATTAATATTAATATTTTATAGTTGATGAAAAGCTTAAGAAGAGGTGGTGTTGGTGTTTGATTTGAAAGGTGATAAAGCTGGTGGCAGAGAAAGAAGTGCTCTAATTAGGTTACTTTTACATTATGACTGATGGGATTATTATTGTTGATGTCACGAAATCAGGTTTGATTCTGATTGTGATTGTGATTGAAGTTACTCACATGCAGCTTTCTGGGTTGCCCTAATTCAGCTTGTACCTTTCACACCAAATTAATACATCAAGTTAAACCAACTTTTTTAAATCTGGTAACAACTCATGAAAACTTTCTTTATTTCATTTCGTCAAATTAATTTTCAATTCTTAACACCTGTTTCGTACGGATACAACCGAGAGATACATGAAAATATTTGTACGATGTTTACTCGTTTCATACAGATAAAATTTTTAATATTTGTATGAATCTTAAAGAAAAAAACTATCGTAAATGTGTTCAATTATTTTTTTTTATATTTTTATAATAAAATTAATATTTTATATATTTACTTGTAGTTTTCTAACTTTCGCACGTCCCATAAATTCATTGCTTTTATTAATTTTGTCAAACGTCATTAAATCGTGTTTTGAAAACTTTATATAATATATCGTATTCTCATTCATGATATATTTTATTATCAATATTATAAGGTTTATTATTTATATTATATATATTCATCAATAAACCCATTTAGGGTTTATTATTTATATTATATATATTCATCAATAAACTCATTATCATTATAAAATAATCCTTAAAATAAATTAATAATTTAAGTATTACCTACTTAAATAATACATTTAATAATTCTTAAAAGATTATATATTAAAAGAGATTTAGAGATGTTGTATTTATTAGGAAAATATTAAAATATTTTTAATAATATATAGATTCTCGTGTGATGAAGATAAATTCTTATAACTTATTAAATATGGTTATTTTTCACGTAGCAAATTAAATTATAAAACTCTCTTTTAATTTTCATTATCTCATTTATTTATTTATGGAATTCTAGTGATAAGTAAAATTAAGATAATCTTTTATCGAATTCAAAATTCAATATTCATATATTAGCCACTACATATATAAGAATACCTCTATCGATATTTCTCATATTATAACAAAATATTTTTCAATGTATATAATAATATTCAACACACTTTATTTCATGTTCATAACATACATTGTAACATCATTGAAAACAATGAGGGGGAGATTGATGAAAATGTCCTTACATTCCCAAGAGATGATTTTGATGATGATTCAAGTCAACACCATTCAAGATGAATTAAGGACAAGCTGAATTTATGACGTTGGTGAAAATGTGAAACATTTCCCTACATGCCCAAGATATATTTTTGATAAAGATGATGATTCAAGCAAGTTGTTAAGTGGTAAAAAATTGATATAATTATGCCTTGAATTGCTATAAAACCACTTAACTTATGTTAATTCTAATATATTTTTCTCCCAATATAGGATGAATTCGAGAATACCTTGATACAAGAGTAAGGAGCATAATTGGAGTAAAATTGAAAGAAAGAAGAGCACTTAAGCGAATAAATGATGCGAGACCCGATCCAAATTCTCTTATAAAAAGATAAGTTGTGTTTTGAGAAAAATAAGCAGTTTTGGAGGAAAGGAGGCATGACTACTGTTAGGGTTTTGTCTAATCTTCATCAATTCTTCACTTCTTCATCAATTGGAGCATTGTAATGACCAACATGAGTGACTAACTTCCTTCTCTTAGGATTCGGTGCACTTCCTTTGAACTCTTTTGTATCATGGTGATATTTTGAGATCTTAATCTATGCTTTGATGTTGTTATTCTTATCCTTTATGCTTTGGAATGATTTATTTTTGATTGTTTGAAGTATGATTGGAAAATATATCTTGAACCCTAGATCACGATAAGAATATTTGTTACGTTAATTTCCAGGAATGGAATGAATGTATCAATTTCTTAACACCCTAACCCTAATGCTGGACAATCTGTTAATTGTGTGAGGAATCAACATTTATTAGGTTTTCTTATGAATTTCATGTGTGAGGAATCAACATGGATGATTTGAGTAGGTGGCATCAACATTGTTAGGTTAATTGACGTTCTTAATTGATTTAGCCATTACAAAAGAGGGATAAGGAAGGAAGTCAATCCTAAGTACCTTTAATTGATATTTTCTCAACAGTTTACATTTCTTTGTCATTTAATTTCAATTCAACTCTTAATTGCAAAACTCAATCTATTTTAATCTACTTAGTAAGCATAATTGGAAATTTCCATTGAAATCGTTCCTCGTGGGATCGACTTTTATTTAATCGAAATACTATACTGCAATTGATAATTTTGGTACGCTTGCCAATAATTCAACAAGTATTTCTGGCGCCGTTGCTTGGGGACGGTGTTCTTTGAAAATTCTTTGTTTAGCTTATTGAGTATTTAATTTTTATTTTTGTTTTTATTATTATTATTATTATTATTATTATTATTATTATTATTATTATTATCATTATTATCATTATCAATATCATTATTATTATCATTATTATTATTATTATCATTATCATTATCATTATTATTATTATTATTATTATCATTATTATCATTATTTTCATTATTATTATTATCATTATTATCATTATTATTATCATTATTATCATTATTAATATTATCATTATCATTATCATTATTATTATTATTATTATTATTATCATTATCATTATCATTATTATCATTATTATTATCATTATCATTATCATCATTATTATTATCATTATTATTATTATTATCATTATCATTATCATTATTATTATTATTATCATTATTATCATTATTATTATCATTATTATCATTATTATCATTATTATTATTATTATTATTATTATTTAGTTTTTAGTTTGTGCTAATATTTGCTTGAGTTACTCTTTTGATTTATGCGTTTAAGAGGACAGGTATCTTCAGAAGAAGGGAAACTCAAGAACAAACTACAAGAGAATCTGCTAATTCTTCTTTCACACTTGATTTACCAAACTCAATTATAGAAGATATGACAGAAGAAGGAGAAAATCTGAATTCGAATCCAGATCCAAATATAAATCCAAATCAAAACCCAAATGCAAATCCACCTAGAAGAAATCTTAGAAATTGTGCTATGCAGCAAGGTCCAAGACATTTTTCCAGCATTGTCATTCTGGATGATCATACATTGCAGATAAATCCAACTTTCTTAAGCTTGATTAGTGCTCATCAATTCACTGGATTGGATCATGAAGACCCTTATATTCATTTGTCTACTTTTTATGAGTTGATTGGTATCATGGGATTTAGAGCAGCAAATCTTGAATCTGTATATTTGATATTATTTCCTTTTTCTTTGGCAGGTAGTGCAAAGGAGTGGCTAAAAGCACATCCTAATCAGAGTTTGACTAATTGGAGTAGTGTAGAAGAGAAGTTTCTGAATAGATTTTTCCCACCATCCCGCTACATCAAAGCAAAATATGACATCACTTCTTTCAGACAAGGAGCAGATGAACAATTTTGTGAAGCATGGGAGAAATTTAAATCACTGTTGAGAAGTTGCCCAAATCATGGATTTGATGATGTTTCTTAGTTGAATATTTTCTATACTGGCTTGCAACATGATGCAAAGATGCTATTAGAAGCTGCAACAGGAGGATCCATGTTAGATGTAGAAATTGATCATGACACAAGAATTATTGATGCACTAGCTTTTACAGACCAACAGGCCCAACATGATAGACATCCAATTCAAAGGAAGAGAGTCCTTGAACTTAATACCACAGATGCTCTCTTAGCCCAGAATAAAATTTTGACCCAACAAATTGAAGCATTGAACCAGAAAATAGAGAAATTACCTCAACAAATTCACACAGTACAATCTATTCTTAATCAACATATGAGTTGTGATGTGTGTGGAGGTGATCATGCAAATGAACAATGTTCTTATCAATGCAACATTTAACAAGAAGAAGCTAATTATATGGGTGCCCAAGGTAGTAGTCACTGCAGACAAGGTAATTTTCCTAATCCTAACAATTATCAGAATAATACTGCACAAGGATGGAGAGGGAATCAGAATCAGAATCAGAACCAAGGTGTTAGCTCATCTACTAGACAACCTGCATTTCAACAACAGTCATATCAGCAACCTCCATATCAACAGCAGCAACAACATTATCCTTCAGTGCCTGACAGAATAAGTAAATTAGAGAATACTTTAGAAAAATTCATGCAAGGCACTATGGCTAATCAAAAAAATATTGAGGCTTCATTCGGAAATATAGAGACCCAAATAGGCCAATTGGCTAAGCAATTATCTGAGCAGCAACAAGGAGGACAATTTTCAGCTAACACAAAAACCAACCCCAAGGAGCAATGCAATTCAATAACTACAAGGAGTGAAAAAGTTGTATGTAAGGGGATTGGTGACAATATAGTTGTTGAAGAAGAAGTTTTGGTAAAAGAAGATGAAGAGCAAGAAGATGAGAATAATAAAGAAAGACATATTCCTAATAAGAAGAACGAAGAGAAGATAGAAAAAGGAGGGAGTAAAAAACCATTTGTAGAGAAGTTACCGTATCCCAAGGCTCCTTCAAAGATAGATACAGAAAGACAGTTTGCAAGATTCATGGATATTTTCAAGCAATTGCAAATTAATATATCATTTGTGGAAGCTATGGAGAAAATGCCAACATACGCCAAATTCATGAAAGAGCTCTTAACTAAGAAAAGAAGATTTACTAATGAAACAGTAGAGTTAGAGGCAGGATGCAGTGCTATATTCCAAAAATCATTGCCTCAAAAGTCCAAGGACCCTAGAAGTTTCACTGTACCAGTCACAATTGGTGAATTACCGGTGAAAAAGTCATTGCTTGATTTAGGGGCCAGTATAAACCTCATGCCATTATCTATGCTCAAAAAAATAGGAGACTTGGAAGTAAAGCCTACAAGAATGACATTGCAGCTAGCTGACAGATCTCTAAAGATTCCTTATGGAATAGCAGAAGATGTTTTAGTTAGAGTGGACAAATTCATATTTCCTGTTGATTTTGTGATTATGGACATGGAGGAAAATGAGGAAGTCCCATTGATCCTGGGAAGGCCATTTATGAAGACTGCCAAAGTAATTATAGATGTTGACATGAACAAGTTAAAAATTAGAAGTGGAGATGATGAAGTTAATTTTAATCTGTTTGAAGTTGTACAACAACCAGAAGACAAGAAAGATTGTCTTAGAATAGATACTTTGGATGAATTACCCATCTCAACTGAAAAACAAGATTACAAGCCTGTTGCACAACCCCAAAGACATCTCAGTCTGACTATGAAGGAAGTTATTCAAAGAGAGGTACTGAAACCTCCTAAAACAGGTATGATTTATCCAATCTCTAACAGTTGTAAGGTTATTCGCAATGAGAAGAATAAATTCATTCCCACAAGGACAGTCAAGGGATGGAGAATGCGTATATATCACCTTGATCACTCACCTGCATGAGCCCTAAAGCAAATAGGCGTCGAGCTGAAGACGTTAAACAAGCGCTCCTGGGAGGCAACCCAATATTTTGAATTTGTTTTTTTTCTTTTTGCAGTTTAAGTTTTTTTGTGCATTTTTCTTCCTTAGGTTCTTTCTTTGCAAGATTGCTCCAGGTACACAGTGCACTTCTCCTCAAGACTTTGAAACCTTACTTCAATGGCCTGGGGACAATCCAACTTTTCTGGAGGGGGTGAGAAAGTCTGCAGCTGAGGCTGAGGCACAAGATAAGGAGTACATGACAAGTGAAGAAAATGAGGGAGGAAACTTACTTTGTTTTTAATGTTTTTAATTCCTTTGTTTTTAATTTAATGTTTTTAATTGCTTTATTTTAAATTTTGAATTCACTTGTTGTCCCATAATTTGTTTTAGAGCCATATATGAGATTATTGCTTATTGTCTAATTCAAATCTAGAACGTGAAAAATAATTTTGATTGTTTTCAATAACAAGTGATTTTGGGATATGGAGTATGATAGTGAAAAGGAATAGATGAGGAAAATTAGGAATTAACTGAATTGGAGAAGCTAGCCAAAACCCAGGTGAGCAGAGTACCAAAAATAGATAAATAGAGTGTCAACACTTTGTGATGATAACTGATATTGGTTGATTCTTTGATGTGATTACATGTTGGCAAGACTTGAAAATGATAAAGGCATTTTTTTTCTTTGTAGTATATATAACCCAGAGCCAAATAGCCAACCATGCATTAATTATAGGACATCCATTTGAACCCCTTCTGAGCCAAAAATAATATTGTTTCTTAAACAGAACCCTTAAGCCTAAACACTATTTATCTACCTTCCTATATTTGAGAAAGGAAATGAGTATGAATGTCACTATTTTTCTTATTGTTGGGTATTGCTATTGTTGTCCTACAGGTATTGTCGGGGTGTTATTGTTAAAAAAAAAAGTGTAAAGAAAAGCTTAAAAATTTGCAAAGCCAAAAAAAAGGATACATGCAAAAGCAAAAAAAAAAAAAAAGGAGAAGTCAAAAGGGGGGTAATAACTTGTGAGATTATTAACTCATTGTCATTGTGTTAGGGACAAAAGCATGAAGTTTGAAACCTGACTTGAGGAATTGTTAATCAAGAATCATTCATATGAGTTGAATTTCTCAAATATTTTTGTATATCCCAGAAAAACCAATAATTCTTTCTTAGCCCAGCCTCATTACAAGCCTCAAAAGACCTTTTGATTTAAGTCTTGTTTAACAATTGTTGATTGCTTGAAGATGATTATCAATATTGGATTGTCTAAATGAAGTGATTGAATGAGATAAACACTTACCTATGAGAATTAGAGATGAGTATATATAACTCTATTTGAGAGATCATGCTTCTTTGAGGATAGTTGAGGACTAATTATTCTTTGTTGGTTTCTATAACTTGAATGCTTATGTGTTCTATTTTCATTTGGAGTTGTGAGCATCACCCCTGAAAATTTTTATGTTGTGGTTCTAGAAGAGAAAGGGATAATAGGTGATGATTTTGTTTTGGAAAAACTACTTTGCTTGGGACAAACAAGATTCTAGGTTGGGGTGAGTTGTTAAGTGGTAAAAAGTTGATATAATTATGCCTTGAATTGTTATAAAATCACTTAACTTATGTTAATTCTAATATATTTTTTTCCCAATATAGGATGAATTCGAGAATACCTTGATACAAGAGTAAAGAGCATAATTGTCAGCATAATTGGAGTAAAATTGAAAGAAAGAAGAGCACTTAAGCGAATGAATGATGCGAGGCCCGACCCAAATTCTCTTATAAAAAGATAAGTTGTGTTTTGAGAAAAGCAAGCAGTCTTGGAGGAGAAGAGGCACGACTACTGTTAGGGTTTTGTCTAATCTTCATCAATTCTTTACTTCTTAATCAATTGGAGCATTGTAATGGCCAATATGAGTGGCTAACTTCATTCTCTTAGGATTCAGTGCACTTCCTTTGAACTCTTTTGTATCATGGTGATATTTTGAGATCTTAATCTATGCTTTGATGTTGTTATTCTTATCCTTTATGCTTTGGAATGATTTATTCTTGATTGTTTGAGGTATGATTGGAAAATATATCTTAAACCCTAGATCACGGTAAGAATATTTGTTACGTTAATTGCCAGGAATGGAATGAATGTATCAATTGCTTAACACCCTAACCCTAATGTTGGAAAATCTGTTAATTGTGTGAGGAATCAACATTTATTAGGTTTTCTTATGAATTTCATGTGTGAGGAATCAACATGGATGATTTGAGTAGGTGTCATCAACATTGTTAGGTTAATTGACGTTCTTAATTGATTTAGTCATTACAAAAGAGGGATAAGGAAGGAAGTCAATCCTAAGTACCTTTAATTGATATTTTCTCAACAATTTACATTTCTTTGTCATTTAATTTCAATTCAACTCTTAATTGCAAAACTCAATCTATTTTAATCTACTTAATAAGCATAATTGGGAATTTCCATTGAAACCGTTCCTCGTGGAATCGACTTTTATTTAATCGAAATACTATACTACAATTGATAATTTTGGTACGCTTGCCAATAATTCAACACAAGCCCAAGATTATTCCTGAAGACTAGATAGAGTCTTAGAATACTGGATATGGAGGTATAAGTTAATGAAGTAATATTATGCATAAGCCTCCAAAGCACAAGTATGATAAAATTCATAACGTGATATTTTTCTCTGTCATAATTAATTATGATGCATCAGAAATGAAAAAATGATTTTCTCTGTCATAATTGATTATACTGGTAATATAATCAATTATGACAATTCAAATTTGAAAAATATATACGTTTTAAAGCATAAATGTTTTTTAATACATCCTGATTTTCTCTATGATATTATTAATGTCCAACGGTCATTTTCTGATATTATTTTTCTATTTAATTAAGTTTTGATGAAAAATAAAAAACACATAATTACAGAATTCGAAAATACAATTTACATTCAATTAGTTTTGAGAAAAGAATTATGAGCAAGGCAACAGAGATATTTTACACCTTTTGAGAAAACCCTCTTCTCTACTGTCTTCTGTGCTTTCATTGTTAATCACACTTGTTCTTGGAGATTGACATTCTACAGACTTCTACAATTTGTTGTCTCCATTACCCAGGTGTGTATGTTCTTATTTTTATTACCTTCATCCTTTGTGTATTGGTGGCAAAGGAGGTGTTTTCATCCTTTGATTTTTTCAAATGAGGTTTTCATCCCTAGTGTGATTCTGGGGAGGTATTCATCCTTAGTGGGATTCTAAGGAGGTGTTTTTCATCCTTTGATTTGTTCAAAGGAGGTGTTCATCCCTAGTGGGATTCTAGGGAGGTGTTCATCCTTAGTGAGTTTCTAAGGATGTGATTGTCTTTTTAATTAGTTTACTTTTTACTAGTTCTTCTGCTAAGTTGATTGTAATTTGTAAACTAAATTTGAAAGATAATGAATTGGGAGTCACTCTTGTGTTAAGAGTTGACTGGGAACTGGATGTAGGGTTGGCTATACCCGAACCAGTATAAATCTCTGTGTGCTCTTCTCTTTCCCTTATCTCTTTCTCTTTTCTTGATTATATTATCGTTTCCGCTTTATCTGTGTTCAAACAAATTATTGACTCACAAATAAATTTTTAATTTGACATCTATTTTAATTTGTGCATCTATTTACCCCCCTCTAGATGTCATTTGTCTAACAAGTGGTATCAGAGCTTGGTTAGATAAGATATTTCTAAACGATTTGTCAAGATGTCTATGCAGAATCAGGTTTACAGGGAAGGAGCCTTAATAAACAGACTACCATTATTTGAAGGAGAAGACTATCAGTTTTGGAAGGCGAGAATGGACATATTTTTACAAACACTAGATTACGGTGTTTGGGATGCTGTACTCAACGGTCCCTACATTCCGATGAGAACAACAGAGTCTGGAGCTGTTCTAAAGACTTTTGATCAATGGACGCCGGATGAAAATAAGCGTGCCCATTGTGATGTAAGAGCCTAAAATGTTATTGTTTCTGCCTTAACTCGTAATGAATTTTTTAGGGTCTCACAATGCAAGACGGCAAAAGAAATATGGGACACTCTTGAAGTAACACATGAAGGAACAAATGAAGTAAAGCGAGCACGTAAGAACACACTCATCCAGGAGTATGAATTATTTCAAATGCAGCAAAATGAAAGTATCATGGATTTCCAGACACGCTTCACACATATAATAAATCACTTGAAAGCATTAGGAAAAAGTTTTGACAATGAGGAGTTGAACACAAATATCTTGAAATCCTTAGACAAGAATTGGCAGCCAAAGGTCACTGCTATTACAGAATCAAAGGATCTCACAAAAATGAACATTGCTACTCTATTTGGAAAGCTGCAAGAACATGAGATGGAGCTACAAAGTTTAAAGAAAGGTAAACAGAATCAAACCAAGACGATAGCTCTAAAAGCAGAAAAATCTTCACAAGACGAAAGCGAAAATGAAGGTAAGTTTTCGGACTCCGATATGTCTCTTTTTGTTAAACAATTTTCTCGTTTTATAAAGAATAGGAAAAAGAGACAGCAAAGAAAGGAGAAAACAAATAAATTTCATTGCTATGAATGTGGAAAACCTGGTCATATCAAACCAGACTATCCGAAACTTAAGAAAGAGAAGAAAGATGTGAAACAGAAGAACGATACCTATAAGAGCAAACACAAAACTTATATTGCTTGGGAGGATAATGATTCTTCCACAACACAAGAGAGTTCTTCCGAAAGCAGTGATGGAGAAGAAGAAGCAAATTTTTGCTTGATGACAAAAAGTGATGATGAAGCCTCATCACATGTAAGTAGTACAAATTCCTTAAATGAATATGATGAGTTATTTAAAGAATATCAAGATATGTATGAAGATTTTACCAAGTTATCTAAGAAATACAATGCACTTAGGCAAAAGTTTAATGCATTAGAAAATATTGTTGGTATTCTTGAAAAAGAAAATGAGTGCTTAAAGAAAGATGTTGAGAACTTTAAAACTTTGTCTAAAAATAAAGAAGTTGCTAAACCTTGTGAAAATTGTAATCTTTTGGAAAATGAGATTTTCAAGTTAGAGAAAATAATAAACAAGTTTTCAAAATCTCCTGAAAATCTTGATTCTATATTAGGTTATCAAAGAGGGAATTCTAGCAAAGCTGGACTTGGTTACAAACCCAAAGAAAGTCTAGAACCTCATAAAACTATTTTTGTGAAAGAGTCAAGGAAAATAGATGTGAAACCAATTTCAAAAACTTTAAGAAACTCATTTAGACTTTTTCAAAGAAAATCAACATGTTTTTATTGCATGAAATTAGGTCATACATCAAATGGATGTTACATAAAACATTTTGGCATACCTAATGGAAAATATGAATGGGTGCCTAAAGGAACAAAACATTTAAACATGTCTAGATGATAGTTTGAGCATCTAATTGATTATCAGAATCGAAATTTTTTTCTTATTGTCATAATCAATTATGTTAAAAGTTTGAGATTTTTGAAATTTGAAATTTTGTTGTTTGAGATTCTTGAAATTTGAAATTTTGCAGTTTGAGATTTTTTAAATTTGAAATCTTGCAATTTGAGATTTTTGAAATTTGAAATTTTGCAGTTTGAGATTTTTTTTTAAATTTTGCAGTTTGAGATTCTTGAAACTTGAAATTTTGCAATTTGAGATTTTTGAAATTTTAAATTTTGCAGTTTGAGATTTTTTTTTTAAATTAGCAAGTATGAGATTTTTGAAATTTGAAATTTTGCAATTTGAGATTTTTGAAATTTGAAATTTTGCAGTTTGAGATTTTTTTGCAGTATGAGATTTTTGAAATTTGAAATTTTGCAATTTGAGATTTTTGAAATTTGAAATTTTGTAGTTTTAGATTTTGAAATTTGAAATTTTTGCAGTTTGAGATTTTTGAAATTGAATTTGAATTGGAATTTGAATTTGAAATTTGAAATTTGTTGCAATTTGAATTTGAAATTTGAAATCTGAAATATGAGTGCATTTGAATTTGAAAGCTGCCTAAATAAGAAGACTGCAATTGAGGGAAACTACTGCATTTCATTCCATTATCTCTATAATAATTTTATTCCCCTATCTTTCTCTCTCTTCATTTATCTTGGGTATTCTAGATATTGACTCCTTAATATGATGTTCTTCTCTATGACACTTTGTAATGCATTATCTTCTCTACCTTGATTTATGACTATCAATGAAACAGGGGGAGATTTTTTGATGAATTAAAATTTGTTTGAAATTCTTTCCTATCTCTAAATTAAACAAGAGGAGTTAAGAGAATTTTTTGCTCATATGAGTTAGGGGGAGTCTTGTTATTAATATATCTAGGGGGAGATTAAGAGACTATGACACTTGAGACAAATCTGTGCTAATTTTCAGCTGGCTATATAGAATCAAACATTTTAATTCATTTCAAGTGTTTTCTTGATCATCATCAAAAAGGGAGAGATTGAAAGCAATGAGGGGGAAATTGATGGAAATGTCCTTACATTCCCAAGAGATGATTTTGATGATGATTCAAGTCGACACCATTCAAGATGAATTAAGGACAAGTTGAATTTATGACGTTGGTGAAAATGTGAAACATTTCCCTACATGCCCAAGATATGTTTTTGATAAAGATGATGATTCAAGCAAGTCCAAGATGATTCCTGAAGATTAGATAGAGTCTTAGAATACTGGATATGGAGGTACAAGTTGATGAAGTAATATTATGCATAAGCCTCCAAAGCACAAGTGTGATAAAATTCATAACGTGATATTTTACTCTGTCATAATTAATTATGATGCATCAGAAATGGAAAAATGATTTTCTCTGTCATAATTGATTATACTGGTAATATAATCAATTATGGCAATTCAAATTTGAAAAATATATTCGTTTTAAAGAATAAATATTTTTTAATATATCCTGATTTTCTCTATGATATTATTAATGTCCAACGACCATTTTCTGATGCTATTTTTCTATTTAATTAAGTTTTGATGAAAAATCAAAAACACATAATTACAGAATTTGAAAATACAATTTACATTCAATCAGTTTTGAGAAAAGAATTTTGAGCAAGGCAACAGAGATATTTTACACCTTTTGAGAAAACCCTCTTCTCTACTGCCTTCTGTGCTTTCATTGTTAATCACACTTGTTCTTGGAGATTGGCATTCTACAGGTTTCTACAATTTGTTGTCTCCATTACCCAGGTGTGTCTGTTCTTATTTTTATTACCTTCATCCTTTGTGTATTGGTGGCAAAGGAGGTGTTTTCATCCTTTGATTTGTTCAAAGGAGGTTTTCATCTCTAGTGTGATTCTAGGGAGGTGTCCATCCTTAGTGGGATTTTAAGGAGGTATTTTTCATCCTTTGATTTGTTCAGAGGAGGTGTTCATCCCTAGTGGGATTCTAGGGAGGTGTTCATCCTTAGTGGACTTCTAAGGAGGTGATTGTCTTTTTAATTAGTTTACTTTTTACTAGTTCTTGTGCTGAGTTGATTGTAATTTGTAAACTGAATTTGAAAGATAGTGAATTGGGAGTCACTCTTGTGTTAAGAGTTGACTGGGAACTGAATGTAGGGTTGGCTATACCCGAACCAGTATAAATCTCTGTTTGCTCTTCTCTTTCCCTTATTTCTTTCTCTTTTCCTGATTATATTATCGCTTCCGCATTATTTGTGTTCAAACAAATTATTGACTCACAAATAAATTTTTAATTTGACATCTATTTTAATTTGTGTATCTATTCACCCCCCTCTAGATGTCATTTGTCTAACAATCATAAGTCGTATACATATCAAATACATACAAAACAATTACATCATGTTTTCAATTTTCTACATTTGTAAGCCTTAAAAATAGAGGATTTTCACTTGAGTGAAAATCTTTAACCAAACCACATTCTTCTTTGGATCATTATCACTAGAGAGAAATAATTTTCTATTAAATGAGACATCCTTTCAATTGAGAATTTTTTTTTTCGCTTAAACGAAAATACTTTCGAGAAAAGTCTTTGCCTTTGTTGCACATTTCAGTAGAGTGAAGTATGTAGATATCATATTTGCAAATACAATTTTCTTTTAAAGCATGTCATACCTAACTCAAATATAATTATCCTATCCTTCACACACATCATTACTTTAATACAAAGAGTAACCTAATAAATATTTAAATCATACCACACATAATGGTACTTCCAATCGACATCATTAATCAAAGCTTATCATACTAGACAAAAGATATTTTTTACTCATAACTAAAGGGTAACTTTTAGCCTAAAATAATAACTTTTGACTAAGAAAATTTTATTTTATTAAAAATTATAATCATTATTCGGCTTGATTCTAAGAGCATTATGGAATGCTAAAATATATATATATATATATATATATATATATATATATATATATATATATATATATATATATATATATATAAAGAAGAAAAGAAAACATTGAGAGAAATGAAAGAAAAAAATATTAATTTTGTAAAAATAAAATTTAAATAATTAAACTTTTTTATTTATAATTTTTTTAAAATAAAACTTCAAAATTTGTCCTATAAAAAACATTTTCTATTCTTTTAAATTACTTAAAAGTAGATCCTTACCTTTATAGATCTTTAAAAAGAGAAATGCTAATCAGTAATTTCCTTTAAGCATATGTTAAAAACACTGATCAATTTTTTCTAATAAAATAAGAACAAAAGTAATTCGTTCAGTTTTAAATATTCTTGGAAGATAAAATAACGACAATGTAACTTTTTACAAATTATTTTGTTATTAATTTATAAAACGAACCGATGAATTGTATTTTTATATAATTATAATTATTTTAGCCAAATTTTAATAAAATTAAATAATAATAACAGGATTATCAAATTTTTCATATTTTAGTATAAAAAAATGTGTTATGTTACCTGCAATATTTTCTGTAATATTATTTTTATTATAAACACTGAAAAGGAATCCATTTCCAAAAGCACGAGCTGGACTGGGTAAGAGAAAAGCCCATACCCTAGCACAAAATAATGTTCAGATTTTAGATAAAAATTTAAAAATCAAAATCAACATAAAATAACTTAAATATATACACATTTACAATTTATTTGTTTTGCAATTTCTTCTTCATCTTCACAGTTAATTTTTAATAAAATAATACATTATTAATAATTAATAAAAAAATATAAAAATATAAAAAATAAAAGAATAATTTTTTAATAAATATATAAATAAATATATTAAATAATTATCAAGTTTAGGTTAAAATCATTAACACACGTGAGAATTACAAAAATTTAATTCATTATCCTTAATTACAAAAAATCTATCACTTTTTATAATATTCATTTAAAGTATAAAAGTTGATATTTTTCATAAAGAATTTTCTTATGTTGAAGAGGGAAAATAGTAAGCAAAAATGAAATAACTTTTTTCACAAGGTAAAGTTAACTTACAAATAATTTAAAAATAAAAAAAAATAAAAATTAATATGAAAGATCTTCAGCAAAATGGTCGGTTTTGATTTGAGTCTAGAACTAAAATAAAAATGGGGCATATATATTATTGCTGCTTTAGTAAAAGTAAAAGGAAGAATAATATAATGAAAATGAACCTAATTAATTATATATTAATATAATAAACTATATTATCAATATTTTTTATTAATTATAATCTTTAAGTCAATATTAATATTTATTTTAGTAAAACAATAAATAAATTTTTTCTATTTTTTTTATATAACTTTTCTTTTTCAATTTCATCACTTTTTATTATCATAACTAAATGAAAGTGAAAAAAAAAACTAAAAAAATAATGTTACAGGTAAATTTTTATTAATTATTTCAAAGAAAATAATAATTTCAAATATGAAAGATACATAAAATTGACATCTAATTTATAAATATAGTATTAATAATATAATAATTATTAAAATTAGTAATAATCACTAATAAAAAATTAGTTTTTTTTTGTAAATTTTCTTATAAAAATTTATTTTAATTTATAGAAAACTTATTTCTTATAAATTTTTATAAAAAATCGTAAAAATATTTCATGAAATATAAGAATTTATAATATAATAATAATTATTAAAAATATTATCGATTAAACATATATTTCATACTTAAGTCGATGTCATCTTTTCAATAATTATCAATATCATTTATTTTAGAAGTCATTAAGATAATTGGATAAAGATAAGGATTAAAATAAAGATTGAATGGTATTTTTGTCATTTAAAGTATATTTTTCTTTATCAAACGTTAATAAATAAATAAATAAATTTTAAAAATAATTTTCATATTATATATGTATCTTCTTTTTTTCAAATATGTCCTTGCATATTAACGTTAAAATGTAATTTTGTTTTTATATATAAAAACTAAATTGCATTTTATCATAACATAAATAAACTAAAATGCATTTCAATAATAACCTCTAGTGTAAGAGTGTGATTTTTAGTCATAACAAGGTATACATTTTTTAAAATAGAAGGTTAAACTTTTTTTTCATGAATTTTTATTTCATTACAAAAGAAATTTATTTGAGTTTCCTCAAAGATTTAAGATCTGAAGTAAATAGGAATTGAATTATCCGATTAAAATTTGGAACAGATAAGTTGTTTTCGACATCTTAAGTATTTTTTAAGAAGTTTCTAAGTTAAAGGGCATAAGTTAGTGATTAACAACATTTTATTTATGTGAAAATGTGTTACAAGAAAATGACTAAATTTTTGATGCAAAAATACCTTAAAAAAAGTTATATTTCATGAATACCTAATAGTTGATTATTCACGTAATAATATATCTAACTTAAAAATATGTGTGTATGATAATGTTGGATGCATATAGAGAGGTTGTTTAAGTGTGACAATATGTTGTTTATACATATTTATGATATGAATAAATTATGTTATTGGATATTAAGAAATAAGTGAAAAAGTGTACTTTTTTTTATTTGACTCTTATTGTTCAAGCAACAATTTATTATTTAAACAAATAATCATTTAATCGGTGGTTTGTTTAAGCGAAAATATCACAAAAAAAATTAATATTATAAGTGTCTTATTTTGCTTAAGCGAAAGTATTTGTAGAAAATAGACCGTATCTCATTCATTTGATAGATTATCACTAAAAAAAATATAAAAAAAATTGATTGATTATATTTGTTAACCACTTTTAACTACTAGAGAGTTACTACAATGAAAAATAAGTAGAATGAATGTTTTATCCTAAAGATACTTTACTTAAAAGAAAAAGATAATACTAAAGGAAAGTTACCTCATTACTCAAGAGATATATGATCACTTAAAAAAAAAATAGAAAAATTCATTTAAGTTAAGTACTAGAAATATTTCGCTTAAGCTACAAATGATTACTCAAGCAAATAATGTTCACTTAAACGAACTATCTCACTAAAATGCATAATAACAAGATAATAATATGTGTATTTGAGACTAAGTTCGAATTTATTAACATCTCGTATTCCATAAATTGTCCTAGTCATGTAAACTATATATTATTTCAAGTAGTGAAAAACTAATGAAAAAAAATATGTTAATGACTAATTTTAAGACTACGAGAAAAGTAGGTCAGGAGAAGTGTAATTGTTAATAGTTATCCTCAGTAAATAAAAAGTGGTTGATAGTAAAAAAATAATTGATACACTATCAATTTTAACATAAAACCATAAATATTAGTTTCGATTGAAATATAACTTAATCTTTTAGAAAATATTAAATTATTGATACAAGTAATATGGTAAAAGTAATAATTGTAAAATTATTTATTGTAATTTAATATGTTTTGTGTTGTATAAATGATTAGATAAATTATATATTTAAATCTTTAATCTTATGTATATATATATATATATATATATATATATATATATATATATATATATTTTCATGATATACATTATATAATAATCTAGTTATTATAAGTGAAAATGGAACTTTAGATAATAGTCATCATATTAATTACATAAAATGGATATATATTGTAAAATAATTATTTTTTAAC
The DNA here is from genome assembly GCA_963425845.1 of Sphenostylis stenocarpa. NCBI lineage: Eukaryota > Viridiplantae > Streptophyta > Magnoliopsida > Fabales > Fabaceae > Sphenostylis > Sphenostylis stenocarpa. Next base: position 30,003,369 of record OY731403.1, read on the forward strand.
ATGTAAGGTTATTAGCGTAAGATCTAAGTTCAAGAATTTTATTTTACTTATTTAAATAGTAAGATTAACATAAAAAATAAAGTATTACAAGTATTATAAACTACTAAAAGGATATATATTAGAAGCTAAACATTTATTTAATATTTTTTTCATAATAACAATATAGCAGTGCAGAGAAATAAGTAAAAGAGAAGTAAGCAGTGGAAATAAAATAGCATTATTAAAGTAGTTGTTTTAAACATGTTTTTACGTGTGATGTTATGATAAGAATTACATATATCATTTATAGGAAACAATTTTATTCAAAATTAGATGAGTAAAGCTTTCACTTTGTTAGTTTTGTGTGTGTATACTTAAGTGTTTTTAACTTCATTTAGCCTGTGTTTGTTTGAACTGATTTACTGTTCACGAAGACAGAAATGAGAGATTCAATTCGTTTGGTGCAACTGATATGAGAGGATTTGCAGGCGCGGATTTGAGGGAGAGGGGAGGAAAGCTCACCCTGAAGATTTGAGAGGATTTGAGAGGATAGCAGAGAAAGCCACATCAGCAACTGATAAATGACATATTTACCCTTCTCCATCTCCTGCATGTGAACACACAGTGCATCCCAAAAAGAAAGAAATCAGCGTCTATGTTTTCCCCTCTGGACTGTTATCGGAGTTTCATTCTCCCTCTTTCTCCATCTTCAGTGTTGTGTTCTTCTCCACGGTGGCCATGGAGTTTTATGCAATATATGATAGCGGTTAAATCTTAACCGCTATTATAATAACACTTCTAATAGCGGTTAAATCTTAACCGCTATTATATATTTTCAGATATGATCGATCATTTGAAAATGTAGTCGATCATAATCGAAAAATGTGGATGTCGCTCGAGCGAGAACATTTTCGCTCAAGCGAAAAACAACCCGAGAATGAAAATTATGTGCAGGTGTCTTCGCTCGAGCGAGTTTAATGCCGCTCAAGCGAAATACAACTTGTAATAGCGGTTAAACCATAACCGCTATCTAATATATACTTTAAATAGCGGTTACAGAGGAACCGCTATGATATCCTCCAATTATGATCGATCATTTGAAATTATGATCGATCAGGATGGTATTTCGCTCGAGCGAGAGTATTGTTAGAAAAGTAGTTTTAAATCAAGAGTGGGGGTGAATTGATTTTTGAAAGTTTTTCGCAATAACCAAATTCCAGTTCCTGTACTCAACCTCTCCACCAAGAACCAAATTCCAGTTCTTGGAAACTTCTACAACCACCTACCAGCTGCAGAAAACTTGTACCCAAATTCCAGGTACAACACAATACAAAGAAATGAAAAACAATTGAAAAGAAGAAACTTAGAGTGCTCAAACCGGATTACGCTTATCTACTGTAAGTTCCTCCTTCAAAGAATGCAAAAGTGCCTCAAGAAAGATTTCAAAAGAAGTTCACAAAGCAGTTACGAATCTTTCTTGGAAAAGGATGCTTAACAGTTGCTTCAATTGATTGCTTAGTTTGTATGAAAACTGATATATAAAAAGTTCCAAGCAAATATGTTTTTAAAAGAGTTTTCAGAAAAAGCTGCATTAATTAATCTGTTGAAAGTTTGTTTTAATCTGTTGAAATAGCCGTTATAATCTGTTAAAAGTCTTTTCAACCCATTAATGCGTTCTTGTTCTTTAACAAAATTGTTTTAGCTGATACGACCACGTTTTTATCAGTTAAAACATTTTACAAACATTTTCAAAGAGTAATTCAATCGATTGATTCGCGTATTAATCGATTGATTTGCTAAAAAAACCTTCTTATAAAACTTTCCAAGTTATTTTAGCTAATATAAAGTCGTTTTAATCGATTGAAAATCTGCACATAAATTTTCAAGTCATTTTAATCGATTGAAAGTTCGTTTTAATCGATTGAAATAGATCTGATCGGTCATAATTTAATTTTGATCGATCATAACCAACTTCGATCGGTCATAATTTCATTCGATCGATCATCCTGACTTTCAAAGTGGTTTTAATCGATTAAAACATGTTTTAATCGATTAAAATAAATCTGAACGCTAATAAAATATTTTTTTTGAATATTATGTTTTTTAATTTGTTATTAGAGAAAACCTTTCGGAATTCAAAATGTTAAATTATATTTTAGAATATATATATATCTATATAATTTTCTATCAAAATTATATATTCTCAAATATAATTTATTTTCATTTCTATAATATATATATAAATTTTAGTAATATTGTGGAATATATATTTTATATTATAGTAATTAATATAAAATATATTTTAGAATATGATATATATATATATATATATATATATATAATTATACATTAAAATAAATTCAAATTCGGAGCCTTTAGATAGCGGTTATTACGGAACCGCTATCGGATGTGAACATATGATAGCGGTTCCAGGTGAACCGCTATCTAAAGTGTCGAGGTTTTGGAAAAGTGATCGATCATTTTGGCAAAATAATCGATCATTTGAAAACTTTAGATAGCGGTTATCATATAGCAGCTTATCACGAGTTTCTTTTAAGAGCGGTTATCTTTTTAACCGCTCTTAAAAGTGTATATATATATAAATATTTGTAATAAATTAATTTTACCATATTTTTTATGTATTGTTTTGTATACATATATAAATATTTGTAATTTTACAATTTTTAAATTATTATTATTATTATTATTATTAATTGAGTATATATTTTAATTTATTATATTTATATTAATTATTATTTTATATTTTATAATTATTTAATTATTAGTAAAATTTATTTTTTAATATGTCAACATTATTTGAATATGGATATGCAATGTAAATAATTTTGTAATTGTTTATTTATATAATTTTTAATAACTATCTAAAAAAAGTTAATTTTTTAAATTTGTTTCCAATTACAAACACTTTTAAATTTTTTTTCTTTTAAATATATAATCAATGTTAAAATATGGATAATTAATTAAAAAATTATATTTATAATCATTTGAACCTTATTTTATACAAAGGGTAAAATGGTAATTTTTTTAAATAATCAATTAAAATTATAATTTTTATATCTCATATCAATCAAATCATTCACAATTTCCCATAAACTTTCCTTTCACTTTCCATTCATCCAAACAACTTTAACTTTATCTTCATTTCTCTTCAAATCCCTCATTTTCCACTCTCTCATTTTCACTCCCTCAAATCACTCCAACCAAACAAAGCCTTAAGGTTTAAAAATGTGGATGTATTTTGTTTTTCTTTTTTGTTTCCCTAAGATTATCAAATTAATTCATGGAAAATATGTAGATAATCAATTTAAGTAACTTTTTAAAGTTGAAAAAAAAAAAAAGAGTCATGACTCATGATCTCCTTTTATTAAAAAATAAAATAAAACAGGGCACTTATCCATTCTTACTTTACCTTGTTCTTTCCTTTTTGTGTGTGACCTTTGAAAACAGTTGATTGATGATTGACAAACACCAGAAAAGAAAAAGTTACATACTTGAAAAGAAGTCAAACAGATGAACACAAAAAAACACACATGAATGATGAAAGTTATTGTGATAATATATGTTTCTACTGCATTTCATAGTGTGGTGTAATTAGAAGATGTAGAAAATTATTAGGGTTAAATACATTTTTGGTACTTATAAAATTAAGAAATTTTAATTTATGTTTTCATAATAAAACGGTCTTTGTTTTTTAATTTTTATAAGTTTTTAGCTTTTATAAAAAAAATGAATTTTGATTATAGTTTTTAATCTCTAATATTCCTTTAAGATCGATAAAAAAAATATAATTTAAGATTTTAAAAATTCTTTGAGGTAATTAAGGTGATGATATATTATAATTCTAAATATATGTTAACATAAATAGTTAATTAGTGTTATATAATACTAAAAAATAAAAATAAAAATTTTTATTTAATTAGGAATTTATTGAATTGGATAACAATAGTAACCAATCTAAATAAATTGAATTTTTATTTATTTATTAAATTAAACGTTCAACTTATATTCCATCCAATCCAATTCAATCTACAATCAAAATAATTAAATGATGTTATTAATAATAAAACATAATTAATATATTAAGTAAATATAAAATTAAAATATTAAATAATAAAGCTTATTTAAAAAAATAAAAATGTTTTAATAAAAAGTTATTGTAAAACTGTGATATGACTTAATTGAGTGTAGATTTAGCATTAATTAGTTAATTGTCCTTGGACATGAAATTAAATAAAAAAGAAAAAGAAAAAGATAATGTACTTGTGTTGCAAACTTCGAGTAATAAAAAGTGTAAGAAAAGGATGCATGCTTACCCATGTCCCAAAATAGTGAAAAGCTATGAACCCTACAACATCAAGATATTGGCCCTAGGACACCAAGACCACTACTGTTGCTCTTTTCTCATTCTCCCTATTCATCTCTTCTCTTCTCTCACTCTTTATCTGTCTCCGTCACATGCATGGGTCACCCTTCTCATCTCTTAGTAGACCTACACATACATACATGGAACCACAGAAAGTACCCCATGAAAAGATGCACAAAACACAAAACAAAACAACAACTCAACTTATTTACCAAAACCAAGAGATCCAAGAAAAAGCAACGTGGTGGCTTCGGTATCTGAACCCTTCAATTTTTGTTGTCGTCGTTGTTGTTTGTCACACAACTTTTCCTCGTCTGGTACATCATGAAATCTTCAGAGATATTCGTATATTGCTCTCCTCTCAACTTTTCTTGCTTCGACATGCTGCCCCCTCTACATGCAATATACTATAATGATAAATTATTATGAAAACTATCAAGTGAAAAGTACTTTAACCCTTCTGCATCACATGAATCTTACGCATCATTACAATGTTGACTCCATCTTAACATGGTTGTTTATATATATATATATATATATATATATATATATATATATAGTGATAGGTTGTCTTTACGGGGCCTAGCTAGATACAGTTCTAAATAAAAACTCACAACTCAATAACTTACTGTTCTTTTGGTTGGTGTTTGGTAGGTTCCAGTGTCACTGTTTGAATGTATATATGGAAACGCAAGGTTTTCTCTTTCCTTGCTTGTTTTGTGCTTATGCTTATATGGTCATTCATCAATTCTCTCACCAAACATCCAAGTAAAACTGTTAAATGTTTCTATTATATAATTAATTTCACCATCTTAATAGATCTTATCTTAGGCCTTAGCAGCTGCTTTCTTTCTCATCAGAAACCCTCTCAATCATTTTTCACCTACCATTTTGCCTCATTTTATAAGTTGATTACTGTTATCAGACTACTTGGACAATAACTCAACTAAAATAGAAAAGAGAAAAATTGAATAGCAATAATAGACAAAAAGTGAAAATTTTATAATAGAAAGAAAAATTACATACCCCTTCTCTAATCCTAAGAATGACAACACTTTCTAATACTTAGAAAATGAAAGAAATTTTGGGATGTTGAAATAAGGAGGGAGGGACTCCTTTTATAAGAAGGAGGAGAGCCCCCCAATTGAAGTTCCCACCGATGTGGGACTTCTTTCTTCACAATCTCCCACTTGAAGATTTTGATGAAATTAATCAAATCTTCACACTATGTCTTCTTCTCTCACATCCATGTTGCTTATGCTTTCGATAGGCCATAGAGGGATCGACTCAGTATAAACTTGTCGGCATTAACCTAGGCTTTGTCATTACATCTGCTAGGTTCTTCTCGGTGTGGATCTTACGTAAATCTACACTTCCTTCTTCTACTACTTCTCGAACAAAATGATATCTTATTCCTATGTGTTTTGTCCTCGAATGAAAGGTCTGGATTCCTTGCAATGTGTAAGGCACTTTGACTATCACGAGTACACAACAATTTGTTGTTGCTTGTGACCAAGTTCCCCCATTATTCTTTTAATCCGAGATAGCTTCTTTACATGCTTGGGTGACGACCATGTATTTAGCTTCAGTAGTAGACAGAACTACCACATCTTGTAACTTGGATAACCAACTTACGCCCCTCCATTGATGGTAAACACATAACCGAGTAGTAGACTTCCTTTTATCCAGATCACCTGCAAAATCCGAATCAACATAGCCTCTAACAACTCGCTTCGATCCTCCATAACATAATGCAACATTTGAGGTTCCTTTTATATACCTAAGGATCCTCTTCACATTTTGCCAATGCTCTCCACCAAGATTCCCCATGAATCTACTAATCACTCCCACTGCTTGTGCAATGTCCGGTCTTGTACAAATCATGGCATACATAAGACTTCCCACTGCTGATGCATACGGTACTCGAGACATTTCAATCCTCTCCGCTTCACTGCTAGGACTCATACTTGAGGATAACTTACGGTTGACGGGAAGTGGGGTAGAAATTGGCTTGCAATCTTGCATGTTGAAGCGCCGCAAGATCTTAAGTAAATAATTTTTTTGAGAAAGCCAAATCTTCCTATCTTTTACGTCTCGGTGAATTTGCATCCCTAAAATCTTGTTTGCTTGGTCCCAAGTCCTTCATATCAAACTCCCTAGCCAATTGTGCCTTCAATTCTTGGATTCGAGCTTTGTTAGGGCCTACCACCAACATGTCATCCACATACAACAACAATATGATGAAATCATTTTCTTCAAACCTATTGTGGTAAGTACAATGGTCCGAACTTAGTCTGTAGTATCCGAGGCTAATAATGAAGGAATCAAATATCTTATACCAACACCTTGGCGCCTGCTTTAGACCAGTATAGAGATTTGTTCAACCCGCAAACCAAGTTTTCTTGCTCTTTGAAGCCTTACGGTTGGAGCATATATATTTCCTCTTCAAGTTCTCCATGAAGAAAAGCAGTTTTTACATCCAATTTCTCAAGATGTAAATCAAATGCGAGCACACATCGCCAGGACAATTCGATTGTTGTCAATCTAACAACTGGTGAGAATATCTCGTTGAAATCAATGTCTTCTTTACGAGCATATCCTTTTACCACCGGTCTAGCACGATATCTTTCCACTTGATCATTGGCATCTCTCTTGATCTTATAGACCCATTTGCAACCAATGGCTCTGCGACCTTTTGGAAGTTCCACAAGATGCCATGTCTTGTTTTTATAAAGAGCTTCAATTTCTTCTTCCATAGCGAGTCATCCATAGAGGAGCTTCGAACCACTCACGGCCTCTTGAAAAGTTGAAGGTTCTCCTTCTTCACTTAGGAGACAATACGCATCATGACTTGTCATCACATATTGTGAATGCCAAGATGGTCCGACTCTTTCTCTTGTTGATCGTCGGAGTTCTCCTTCTTCCACCTCATTTGGTTCATGTTCTTCATGCTCCTCCTCCGACTCGGAGGAATGTTCAGAAGTCTTCTTCTCTATCCGTACTATAGTCTTGTCCTTTTCCGAGCTGTCATTTATCCGCTTGCTTTGCAGTTCATTTTCACGCAAAGACGACATCTCTGCTAACAATAACTTTGTGGGCGGTGGGATCCCACAAGCGATACCCCTTCACATTGTCGGCATATCCCAAGAAGATGCATTTCCTAGATTTTGGATCCAACTTCGTCCTTTCTTGGGTGTTGTACATCACGTACGCGGGACAACCGAACACATGTAAGGAAGAATAATCGGTTGATTTTCCACTACACATTTCCATAGGAGTTTTCAACCCAATTGTTGTTGATGGAGACCGATTTATCAAGTAACAGGCGGTATTCACGGCTTACGCCCAAAAAGACTTTGTTATGCTCGCGGTTTGCAGCATAGCTGCAGTTCTCTCTATAAGAGTTCTATTCATCCGCTCTGCTACACCATTCTGCCGAGGCGTGTGTGGAGCAGAAAATTGTCTCACAATTCCTTCTTGCTTGCGAGAATGCTAGAAAATCTCCATCTACATATTCTCCTCCATTGTTCGTCCTCAAACACTTGATTCTCCTTCGGTCTCAAGTTCTACTTGTGCTTTGAAGTCTTTGAACCGCGCAAATACTTCGATTTCTTCTTGATAGGGTATACTCATAATCTCCTCGAGTAGTCATCGATGAACGACACAAAATATTTTGCTCCTCCAAGAGATAATTCCGGCGATTCCCGGACATCGGAATGGATCAAGTCCAAAGTTTGCTTACTCCTTGTGGTGGTTCTTGCAAACTTCAACCCGTGTTGTTTGCTTGTCACACAATGCTCACGGAAGGGTAAATCGATCTTCTTGAGCCCAGGTATGAGATCACGTTCCACAAGAATCTGCAGACCTCGCTCTAACATATGTTCAAGTCTACGGTGCCACGTTACCGCCGCTTCTTCTTGGCTTGTTGACGCAGTTGTTGCATGATTTTCTTGCAAGGTGTCTCCCATAAGCACATACAAGTTTGCCATGATTTTCTCTGCTTTCATGACAACTATGTTTCCCCTCACTGCCTTTAAGATTCCTCCTTCAACATGGATCTTGCAGCCGAGGTCATCCAATTGCCCTATAAACAATATATTTTTCTTCAAGTCCTTCACATGTCGTACTTCTTGGATTGTACGAATAGTACCGTCATACATTTTTAATTTGACAGTACCAACTCCAGCAATCTCTAATGCATGGTCATTTCCCATGAACACGGATCCACCTGAGATAGGCTCGTAGGTTTGAAACCAATCTCGGTGTGGGGTCATGTGCCAAGTTGCACCTGAATCCATTATCCACTTGTCATGAAATTCGTTTCCGCCATTAGAGCTGATTGCTACTTCGCTTACCAGAATTACTCCTTCCTCTGAAGTACTCGCAACGCAACCCTGTGAGGTTGATTCTTCATTCTTCCTCTTCCAACACTCTTTCTTTGTGTGCCCTTTCTTGCCACAGTAGTAACATTTAAATTTGAAAGTCTTCTTGTTTCGAGAGCTCGATCTGCCATGATCTTGACTCCCACTTGAGCCATGTTCCATTGATCTTCCTCTCATCATCGTCAAAACTTCTGCTTGTTTAGAACTTTCTACCTTATTCATTCGCCTAGATTCTTCTTCTAGAATAGCTCACGGCAACATCGTCAAAGTGTAGTTGTCCTTCAATATTATTATTTGTAATGTTGATGATGAGTTGATCATACGAGTCCGGCAAGCTCGAAGTAAAAGCTCTGCATGCTCATTCTCAATTATGTTGAAATTTGCTGCTGCTAATTGGGCAAACAAGGTGTTCGGTTGGTTGATGTGGTCCGATCACCGATGTGGACTCACTCATCCGAAGAGTATAGAGTTTCCTCTTCAGGAATATCCTTGTGTGAAGTGACTTCACCTCATATAATTTAATGAGGGCATCCCAAATCTCCTTTGCAGAATCTTTCTCCGCAACACTGGATAGAACTGAGTCTGCCATTGCCAAGTGTAAATTTTCAATAGCATTGCTGTCAATTTCCTTCCACTTCTGATCCGTCATTTTTGCGGGTCTTCCTTCAATTGCATCAAGACAATTGTCCTTTCTCAAAATTGCCTTCATCTTCAATTTCCATAACGAGAAATTGTTCCCGTTAAACTTCTCTATCTCATACTTTGCTGCCATGGTTGTGTTTCCACTTATGCAACTCTCACTTATGAATAGTATTGTCTACTGGAACAATAGTAGTAGACCGTGAACCAATACACTAGGTAAGTTCCCAGGAAAGAGAGGTGAGTCACTAATGGACACACTTAAGTACCAAATCTTTCCTAGCCAGAACTTCCCCAGACAACAGTTTCACACTACTACACCTTTTCCAGTAACGACTCTTTTCTGATGTGGAAGATCAGATTAAACCGCAACCACAGAGCATACTCAGAATTTTACCAACACTATTCTAGTGACTAGCGCAACGGAATAAGAACGTGGCTCTGATACCACTGTTAGCTATCAGACTACTTGCATAAGAACTCAACTAAAATAGAGAAGAGAAAAATTGAATAGCAATAATAGACAAAAGTGGAAATTTTATAATAGAAAGAAAAATTACATACCCCTTCTCTAGTCCTAAGAATGACAACACTTTCTAATACTTAGAGAAGGAAAGAAATTTTGGGATGTTGAAATAAGGAGGGAGGAGCTCCTTTTATAAGAAGGAGGAGAGCCCCCCAATTGAAGTTCCCACCGATGTCGGACTTCTTTCTTCACAATTACCACTTTAAATTAATCACTCTATCTTTCATCTTTTTCCATAGCTACATGCAACCATATATAGGATACATTAATCTAAGTGTATAGTTTGCACTTACCATCACAAAAAGATTCAACCTTTCATTTTTAGGGTTCATGTGTCTCTTTAATGTCAAAACTTCCAAACCCTCAAATGGATCGATCTAAGGCATGGTCTATTTAACAGGCCCAAACGATCAAATTTCAAGATGAACATGATGATTGGAGTCATTGGTCCAAACCAAATTAACAATCATGAATACAAAAAAAAAGAAAAAAATATTTTGTTCTCATTGGGTGGCTTTTTCCCTGAACCAAAACTTCTCAAACTTCATCTCTCTTTAAGATTACTGCGAGATAAATTTGTCTCTATTTTTATTTAACTTAAAAATTTGATCAATTTGCTTATTTAAATTCCCACTTAACCCCATTAAAACTCAATAATATATGACATAATACTATAACAGCCCAAGTTTGTTGTGTATTAATTCTAATATGCAACATTATATATAAAACAATTTGAATGTAATTAGAATTAAAGTAGTATAAAAATATAATTAAAGCATATTTTGATATATATTACAAAATAAATAATGTAAATAATGAAAAGCATATCCATATTTTTTATATAATTTTTTTAATTTAATTTATTTTTCTCTCTCCACTTTTTATATATATCTCTCTTGAGTTTTTTATCCACTTATTTCACATGTTAATTACATTTTTATTCTTACTCTCTTTGCTTATTATTATTATTTTTTAAATATATAAATCATAATAACTGTTTCTTTTTATATATTATCTCTCGTTTTATATAATATATTTGGTTGTATTAAAAGTGTTGACTAACATATATTGAAAAATATATTTTTTTATACATTGGTTTAACAAATGATAAAAATCCCTATAGAAAATAAAATATAGTATTTTTTTGCTTCCCATTCTTTTGGTTCAACACTAGGTCCAAGCCCATGGGGAACCCACAGAGACCCACCAGACGGAGTAACACTGACTACAAGCACAGTTTCAACCCATGTTAAACTGTAAGAATCTTCCACCCTTTTGGATGCATTAAGTGTTTTCCAAAATGTATCAGGAAAAGCCCTGAAAGTCTTCAACTTAGTAGCAGTTGGTGCTGCAGACAGGAATGTCACCAGTAAGCGGGTTGCAAAAAACTCTCTGCTTGGGTTCTGACCAAGAACCACAACACCATAGTGGAGCAATGCAGAAACCACATTATCTTATAGGATATTTTCGAGGCTATCACACGCACAATTGAACATTAATCAATCATAAAAAAATCGTGAAGATTAGTAGATTTATAGTTTTTTTTTTCTCACTAGTACGTGTTAACTTCATCATTTCTAGCTACAAGTGAACTTGAACTTCATCATTTTCCTTAAATTTCAACATGTAAAATGGGGGAAGAGCAAAGGTTTGTTGTCTACCATATCTGAGGGAAAATCAGTGTTCACCAGTCTCTGCTGGGACTGGAAAGGCCCTTTTGCTTGAAGGGATCATTAAGTTCCTGAACAGATTGCACGTCCCATCTAGGATTAAAGTTACAGGATTCACTGGGGTGCCAGCTTTACCTCTAAAGGGTCAAACTTTGCCCTCTATTGCTGGCATTGACATCCTCACTGATGATGAATCCCAGCATTTGCTGGAGAGAATTTTGTCCAACCAGGGTGCCTGTTGGAGTGGGGAAAGTTTGAAGTTTTGGTCATAGATGACATCAGCATGATGAGTGCAAAACCGTTCGACAGTCTCCAATTTGTTGCAAGTGGGGTAAGGGGTGTGGATGAGACCTTGGGAGGGATTCAACTTGATGTGAGTGGTGATTTCTTTCAATTGCCACCAATGGTTAGTAACAAGGATTATTGTTCTCAAGGGGTGATGTATGCAATTGAGGCTGAGTGTTGGAATAGAAGTTTGGACTTGGAGGGGCAGCTCAAAAGGGTGTTTGGATAGTCAGATTATGAACTTGCCAGGTTGCTTGGGGGATCAGGAGAGGGAAGAGTGGTCCATAGAGCATGTTATACTTGGGGAGTGGTGGGTGTGATCCTTATGTTGTGCAGTCTTTTACTGCGACGTGAGGTGAGTAGGTGAGTAATCGTGGACGTGAGAACGTGAGGATAGAGAATAGAAGTACACTTTCTATCCATATTTCTATCATAATGGTATTTATTTTTCAATTGTAAAAGTATTATACTATTTATCTTGTAAATTATTTTAAATCTTTTAATTTTTTTTTAAATGTAAAAGTATTATACTATTTATTTTGTAAATTATTTTAAATCTCTTAATTTTTTATTAGTATATAATAGTTGATTTCTCTTAATTTTTTAGAAATAATATTATTATATTTTAATTTTTTTGAGTAGTAAAATTTTATTATTATTTATTGTCGATTTTGTTTATTTTTTCTCATATTTTATTTTAGTTGTGAATCTTATATAGTTATTTTGATTCCTAATAGTAGTACCAGAGTCAATGGTTCATCTGATGACCGGCTCAGCTCAGGATGATTAGAGTAGGTGAAATGTCCTTGTATCGAAAGTCTTTCGAATAAAGATTTCAAGCAAGTGAGTCTCGTTGAGTTAAACGAAGGTACAAGTAAAGTTACTACTTGATACTCATGGTTAGAAAAAAATAAGTGAGTTGAAGGAGAGATTATTGAGAATTAAGTGTGAGTTGAAGTCTCAAATTGGGTAAAAATGAGAAAGTTGAGTAACTTATAAGTGAGAAAGACCTATAACTTAATGTCTTAAGATTTTGCGTTGAAGGTGATGTCATATTCTCTTATATGGTTGACTCATATCCTATTTGTGAGAATCTTTCTGTTATTAGTCCCCCTCGAAAATACTTAACAAGGCTTTGGTCAATTGATTTTTTTTTGTTCAACTTTTGAAAATATGTGCACCTTTTATTAAAATTTTAAGGATCCAAATTGGAATTTGTCAATGGTGCAATCCATTAAGGGATCCTACCAATCAGCTTCCTTACGCCTTACATGTTTGCTCACCCTGTTGACTCGTGCACATGTCTGACTCCTTGATCCGTGTTTAAAGATGGACCGTGTAAGCACACGCGTCCCAAGGCATACTTAGTAGTCTCATTTACTAATCCATGATGTTCAAATTCTTAACTAGATTACTCTTGCATCTTTATAAAGGAAAAAGTCATCCAGGCTATCTCATACCTTAGATGCCCCTTGGTATCACATACTTTAGATGCCCCATTCCTAAGCCTCTTGTCAACAACTCTACAAAGAACATCCTTCTGAAAACTTCTCACTCTCTCCACTGTTGAGAATTTAAGTGTGAGTTGAAGTTTCACATTGGATAAAAATGAGAAAGTTGAGTAACTTATAAGTGAGAAAGACCCACAACCTAATGCCTTAAGGTTTTTGGTTGGAGGTGATGTCATATTCTATTATATGGTTGGTGATAATAGCGTTTTGGTCGTACAAAATACTAATAAAAAATAATAAACAAGTTGTTAAACTAATGGGAACATACTCATTATCATATATCATTCTCTCTAAAATAGTAAATAAGGGATGAATGAAATAGTGAGAAAAGAAATAAATTGATGCAAAATAATAAAAATTAAAATCAAATTGCTATAAAATATTAACGACAATTAAAATTAAACGGAAACAAAATTTAAATAAAGTGTTTTTAGTTAAAAGTGCACGAATCAAGAATTATTTTGAAATAAAATAGTGCAATAATTAAATTTGAAATTTCTGAAAGTGATAACTCTAAAACTAAATTACAAATCGGAATTGGAAACAAGATGAATTAAAAATGAAAATTATGCAATACTAGAATAAAAATTCTAAACAAGTAAAGAACAAAAATTAAAATGAGCACTGAATAAATAAAATAACTAGAACAAGATAAATGGGAAAATTCAATAGAAATTGTAAATTAAATAAAAGAGAACAAACCAGAAGTGCAGTAGCAGAAGATGAATTCGCCTAACAAAACACTAAACTATGAACTGGGAGTAAGAAAAGAAACTAGGAATGAGACAAAACAACAATTATCACTCCAGGCTAGGAGATTGTGATTGTGAGTTATCGTAAGACTTCTATTTATAGAAGTTTGAACAAGAAAATTTTTAAGAGACAAAACAACAATTCTCACCCCAGGCTAAAACTTCTATTTATAGGAGTTTGAACAAGAAAAATTAAGCCTAAAATAAATTACAATAAAATCAAATATTTCTTAAATAAATAATTGCAAAATCTGATTGTTGTGAAGAGAAATTTCTAGGACTGATTTGGAGAAAATAGTCTGCTTCTTTCTTATTTTGAGTGACCCAATACTGATTTGCATTTAATTCTTGATTCTTGCTGGCCTTTAATTCAGTTAGATTGGATTCTTGCACCAGTTAATTTGTTTGATTCAAAATTTCCATTTGTAACGTTCTTTAAGTGGGTTGCATAAACAAACTTGGACTTGCAAGAAGAGTGAAGTTTGACGACTTTAATTTGGACATTTCTTTCCATCACTTTGGCCCATCTCAAATTACCTCTCCTACAAAAGAAGAAAAAAGAAATATGCAATGTGGATACATGTATGTATATTATTTATTATGCTAAAATTATGTAAAATGCAACAAATTAAGAAAAACTGAATTATGTTATGCTTTTAATGAAAACATGTTAAATGCATGATTTATGAATAAAATAACTAGCTTAGAAAATGCTCTTAGATCAAGAAATAAAGAGTAAAATGACATACATCAGTTGACTCATGTCCCATTTATGAGAATTTCCCTATTGTTAGCTCCTTTCGAAATATCTAACAGTGGTATCAAAACATGATTTTCCACATCAGAAAATGCCTTAAGAGCATGATATTTAATGGAAATAATTTCTCACTGTGGACTATGAAAATGAAGACAATTCTGAGAAAAACAATTACGTAGAAGCAATTGGAGAAAGACTTGTGGGCATCACACATAATAATAATATAAAAAATAATATGGTTTAAAGTAACATAAGCTGAAGTTTGCTAAAGTGACTATCAGGAGGAAACACATATTGAACTTGATTTATTATAATGTGCTGGAATCGTCGGTAGTATCCCTAGGAGGGGTAAAATATTTTGTTTTAATGATGGTAACGATTACTCTGGGAGATTATGAGTGTACCATATTAAGAGGAAGTATGTGTTGTTAAAGTTCAGGAAAGGAAAATTCTTGGACTATGCTAATAATGTGAAGAGATATTTCATGTGGATCTCATTATCCACAATGTTATTGTTAACAGGGATATAAATATTATTTTTCTTCAAGGTGAAATTGAAGAAAGGATTGATGTGTTCTAACTAGAAGACTTAAAGAAAAAAAAAATTTGGTTTGCAAGTTGACCAAATCTCTGTACGATTTTAATCAGGTGTCCAAGTGTTAGTACAAAAGATTTGATTCTCCATGATTAACCTTGGTTACAACAGACTGAGTTCAAACCATTGTACTTATTACAATAGGTTTGGTGGTGATGATTTTGTTATCTTATCGTTGTATGTGGATGACATGTTGGTGGTAGATTCCAACAAAGTTCAAATCTAGGTTTTGAAGGCACAACTGACTAGGAAGTTTGATATAAGAATTAAGGACCAACAAACAAGATTTTAGGGATACAAATTCACCTGAACATAAAAGATATGAATGTTTGGCTTTATCATGCAACAATGTAAGCCAATTTCTATCACGTTTTCTATCAAGTTATCCTCAAGTATGAGTCCTAGTAATGAAGTAGAGAGAATGAAAATGTCTCGAGTACTGTATGCATCAACGATAAGAAGTTTTATGAATACCATGATCGGTACAAGACTAGTCATTACACAAGTAATGAGAGCGATTAGTAGATTAATGACAAATTATGGTGGAACACATGAGTATTATCAAGAGGATTCTTATCAAAGGAATATTGGATGTTGTATTATGTTTCAGAAGATCAAAATTAGTTATTAAATGTTATGTTTGTTCAGGTTTTGCAAGTGAGCTTGATGAGTTTACCTTTGTTAGAGAGGCGATAATTGATTATCTAAGTTATAGGATGTTGTAGCTCTATCTATCACAGAAGTTAAGTATATGGAAATCACCAAAACATGTAAGGAAACTATTTAGATTAAGAGGATAATAGAGGAATTCGAGCACAAACAACAACAAATTATTGTGTATTGTGACAATCAGAGTATGTTGCACATTGCAAGGATTCCTACCTTGTATTTCAGGACAAAGCAAGAGAAACCTAGCAAATGTCAATAATAAGTTTACATAGAGACGATCCTACTGAAAGTCTATTGCAAAAATAACAACATAGAAGATAATAATAATGGATTGTGAAGATTTGATTAATTTAATCAAAATCTTCAGGTGAGAGAATGTGAGAAGAGAAGTTCCACATGAGAAAAATTATATGTTGGTGCTTACTTTTTTTGTTATAAAAGGAACATAGTATTTACCTTGTAGATCACCTCAAATCTCTTGACTTCTCCTTTCTACTAGTGCATTGTATAGTAGTTGAGTCCTCTTATTTCTTAGAGAGGATATTATTATTGTTTTCTCCTAAGATTTAAAGAGGATATTGTAATTTCTTCCAGTAGTAAAATTTTATTATTGCTTATTATCGTTTTATTTTTCTTTTCTTATCTTTATTTTAGTTGTGAGTTCTTATGCAATTGCTCTTATTCCTAACAAGTTTGACGAGATCAAACCACGACATGAGCACGATCAAAATGGATCACAAGGATATCCTATACCTTAATTGTTGATATGTTCGTGAAAATGTCATTTTCGCCATCTTGGACATTAATGCACACCGGTTGGGAAATCCAAGTGAGTTTAAGTCTCATATGGAGCAAAAATGAGAAAGTTGCACAACATATAAGGAAGAAAGACTTATAACCTAATGCTTTACGGTTTTGGGTTGAGCTCATGTCTCATTGATGTTGTCTTTTTCTGATGAATCCCCCTTGAAAGACCTAACAATGTCCCCAAAATATGCCTAATATGAGTCTAAGTCCCACATTTAATAAAAATGAGAAAATTGAGCAAGATATAACACTCCTAAAGTATGCCTCGACATGTGTGCACTCCTAAGTTATCTATGGTCAATTTGATGGAGATAAATTTGTGAAATCAAGCCAACAACATGGTTTGTAATGGATAGACATGAAGTTGTTGTTTGTAGAATCAAATACCTCTCATCTCATTATAGACAATGAGCATTAAGAAATTCACACTAATCTGTCTAGAGCATTTGGTTATGGCATGGTGTGTGTAGCACTTTCCTAGGTTAGATGCTTAGAGATTCATAGGTCAAAGATTAAAGTGGGCCAAAGGGTTTCAAGGTCACAGGAGGTTTCAGGGTCATAAGAGTAAGAGGTTTATGGTATTCTATAAACTAACCTAACGATGGATGTGTGTAGCACTTTCCTAGGTTAGATGCTTAGAGATTCATAGGTCAATGATTAAAGTGGGCCAAAGGGTTTCAAGGTCATAGGAGGTTTCAGGGTCATAAGAGTAAGAGGTTTATGGTATTCTATAAACTAACCTAAAGATGGAAACTTAATGCACTAATACGATAACTAGACTAACCTAAAGATGAAAACTTAATGCACTGATACGATAGCGAGACTAACGTATCTGTATCACGTATGTAACTGTTATAAATTCACTTTGTTACTTAAAAAATTTGTATAAAAAAATGCAAACAGAATAACAAACATTTTTCTATTATTGTTAATGTTAAATTAATCAAAACATATTTGAATTATTTAAATACATATCTCTTTTCTGATATTTTATTTTTTCTAAGAGCTTATAGTTTCATGTTATTGTTGCACCACCACTTGTTTCTCCTTGATTTTCTCTCACTCCCTCTGTCACTGGTTTGTTTTTTCTTTATTCTAGTGTTTATTTCTCCTTGGTTTTCTCTCGCTCCCTTTGTCACTGATTTGTTTCTTCTTTGTTCCAACATGAGACTTTCCTCTCTTTATGGTGTGTTCTAGCGTGTGAGATTGCTTTCCCTTTTTTTAGTGTGTAGCAGCTCTAACATCTTCTAGAGTGTTCCAACGGGGGCTATTTTTTATGTGTGCAACAATTTTCCAATGTGAGACTACGTATTCTTGATATTGGGTGGTACGTAGTATATTATTTATAAATTTTAGTTAATATATTTGGATTTCAAAATATATAATATATTATTAATAATATGTATTATGTTTTTAGATTAATTTTATTTAATAATTATTTATAGTTTGATTTTTTTATTAAATATATTTTTATTAATAATTTAAACAATTAATATAAATTTTAATTTTTATATAAATACTAATATGTTTATTATTTTTTAATAAATTTATATTTTTATTAAATAAATATTATAAATGATTACAATATACATAATAATTTTATTTTATGTAAAATTTATAAATTAATTAAATAATTTATTAAGTTTAATTATGAATAATATTATTTATAATTACTTTATTTTTTTAAATTATACTAAGATAAAAATTATTGTTTTTTATTTTATGTTGTTAATTTGTTTTTATAATTTTAATTCAATGTAATGATTTAAATATATCTTATTTTTATTATAAATATTAAATTTTAATTTAATTTTTAATTAGTTAAATTATTATCAAGTATTATTAAATTAAAAAATAAAATTATTATTAGTATTATTATTATTATTTATTTTAATTTATTATTTTGTTATTTGTTATTAATGTTTTCTCTTACTTAGATTTTTTTTTCATTTTTGTTATAATGAATTTTATTCAAAATGTAAGCACCAATACCAAATTCTTCTATTTCTAATTTAAAATTTTCAAATTCTTTTCAAAAGATCATGAACAAGATGATCACGTTCGATCTATGTTACTTTAATAGAAAAAGAAGCAGGTGGAAATAAGAGATGTTCTTGTAATTTTTGTAAAAAATCTTTTACAAGTTTATACTTTAGAATAAAAATCCACTTCTTGAAGATTTATGAAAAAGGAATTGGTGTGTGTTCAAAAGTTAATGATGAATATTGTTTGAATTAAAATTAGTTATTGAATTAACTGAAAATAGATTGAAACCTAAGCATGTTCCTTACCAACCAAAAATAGACATGAGAGTAATTACTTAAAAATGAGAAAAAGTGGTCCTCTTGAAAAGACATTTAACTTAGAAGATAGAGGCACCCTCAAAACTCTTATATCTAAAATGTTTTATTCTTCTAGGTTGCCTTTTAATCTTGCAATAAATCCTTATTATGTGAATTCATATTTATTTACAGCAAATCATAATCTTAGTGATTTTCTTCCTCAAGGATACAATACTTTGAGGACAACATTCTTACAACAAGAGAAAACATATGTTGAGAGGTTGCTGAAACCAATTAAATCAACCTGGAACAAAAAAGGGATTAACATAGTCTTTGATAGATGAACAAATTCCTAAAGAAGACCTCTAATTAATTTTATGGCCATTAACGAGAGGGGGTTCCTATATTTTTAAAAGCGTTTGATGAAATAAAAAATAAGCATTACATATTTGATAGAATGGTTGAAGTTATTAAAGAACTAAGCAAAAAAAATGTTGTATAAATTATAATAAATGATCCTGTATGCAAAGGTGCTGAAATTGAAGGTATATTTCCTAATTTTTTTTTAACACCTTGTGTTGTGCACACATTAAATCTTGCTTTGAAGAATATATGTGTAACAAAAAATATAGAAAAATGATGTTTGTAACATCCTGATTCTCAATACCCCTGGTTTGTTAAATTTTGACAAAATCTTTGTCAAAATTTTAATAATTAAATTATTAGGAATTGGGTAAAGTAGTTGTAGAGTTTTATGTTTATTAGATTATTTATGATTTTCGGGAATTTTTAGAAAATACTCGTGTGTGTGCCTGAACGTTGAGTATGGACTTAACAATTTTAATTGTCACATTTAGAAATTATTGTTTTCTTTTATGCATTGAGTGTGGGTAAATTAAAAGTTTATTATGTGTATAAATTGACAAGAAACATATGATGGTTAATATGATTTGGAGTGTTGTTGGAGTCTTAGGGGTTGTGGGTTCAAATCTTGGCTAGAGTAAAAAGGAGAAAATAAAGATAATTTTTTTTTGTAATGTAATCCGCTGGGCGCATCAGAAATGCGCTGAGCGGATTATTAGGTGAAATAACACTCAAATGTTTGACTTTAAAAAGAAAGAGTGTCATCCTGCAACCGTAGTTCCTCATTTCTCTCTTTCTCTCAAAACTTTTCTTATCTTTAAGGTTGATTTGGACGGGAAAATCTTAATTTTCTTGAGAAGCTCCAAGAGATAAGTTGGTTTATCTCAATCTCCTCTACATTTCTACCGTTTTATTTTTCAAAACGGTGCATTTTCTATTTTTATCCTCACTTGAATGAGCTTGAATGGGAGTAGGAAGAGTGTTATTGTAGGTTTTACATCTAGGATACTAGAATAATGTTTAAAATTGAGGATTAGAAGTGGTTAAGCTAAAAACTTCAAAATTTTTGGAAAAATGTGAATTTCTAAGAAAAACCACTTAGAGACTCATACACTACTCATTTGAAAATGGTGATTTGTGAAATCTGGGGAATCAAAGATTATGGACTCTGAGAATACGATAGGGAGGCCCTGAGGGAGGATTTGAGGATAGGAAGGGTAGTGGTTGGAGGCCTCAAAAGACCCAGGCTCGCTACCTGTTGTCGGGGATCCCACTGTACAAACTCTCCTGTACCTGACTGTGCTCTTACCGTATATCAATGGTCAGTGAGCTACTGGATTTATATTTGAGCATGGGTCTCAACAATCCCGTGGGTGGATTTTCCATGCCTAGTAGTGTCAACTCCTGGCTACCCCAGTACTGATTTGAGAAATGATTCGGGTCCGCATGCATAAACATTTTAGAAAACATATTAGGATCATGCATCATTAACATAAATCATTTGGAATTTGATTGACTTGTGAATGTTTATGATGTTGATTTTAAAATGATGTATGAACTGTTGCTCACCCTCTTGTCTTTCTGTTTTCTTTATTTTCTTTGTGGTTGCGGTACTCGTTGGACCTGATCGGTCATTATTTGAAGAGAGGGGAGATGACACAGATTCCACACCCGATGAATACGACACTAATACTCATTAGCTGGGAGCCACAATGATGGCAACATGTCTTGGGATAAACATATCTAAACTTTTATAGGCAGTCTTTTGTAGTACATAGACCTACATGGTATTGGGTAGTAGTTACTCTTTTGTGTAGTTAATTGCTCTGTAGGAAGTATCCTCAATGTTGCCCTTAATATTTTGAAGGACTGTACTAGTATTTTATCTATATGTAATTATGAATGTTTACCCTTAGTACTTTTTAGAATGATGAAATGCAGGAATGAGTATTGAAAATTTATGTATATTAATATTATGTAAAAGGGAAAGATTATTATCGGTTAAAAAAAATCTGCTAAAAATTATTAATTCTTCTGAGTGAGGGTTTATAAGGTAGGGTGTTACAATGTTGTTTATAGTGAATATAGTTGGATTACTGAAGTTACTAAGGTTGTTTCTTTCATTAGGAATTTTATCATGAACCACTCCGTGGGATTGACAAATTTTAATCATTTCTCATATTTGAAATTGCTTGTTGTTACATATACACGTTTTGCATCTCTTATAATAATGATGATAAGATTTAAATTTTTGAAACATTCTTTGTAATGCATGGTTATAAGTGAAGAATGAAATTCCTATATAGAAGATGATATGGGTAAGGTTCAAGCGGTAAAAGACTTTGTTTTAAATGATATATGGTGGGAAAAAAATTGCATACATTTTAGCTTTCACTGAACCTATATATAACATGCTCAGTATTTGTGATACAAATAGTCTCACACTTCAAGTGGTCTATGAGATGTGGGATACTATGATAGAAAAGGTGAAGACAATCATTTATAGGTAAGAAAAGAAAGTGAAAAATAATACATCAACATTTTATGAAATTGTTTATGGTATACTAATTGATAGGTGAACTAAAAGTTGTAGTTATCTTCATTGCATGACTCATTCTTTGAATCCCAGGTAAAATTATCCTATAAATACTCATTTTTTTATAACTTATAGATAAAACTATTTAGAAAGTTTTGATATTATAATTTTTTTATAATTTTTAATTATAGATATTACAACGAATAATGAATTCAAGAGACTCCAAAAAGAATCCCATCACATGAGAATGAAGAGATTTCTAGGGAGAGGAATACATGTTTGAAAAAACTTTTTACAACTAGTGAGGATAGAAGAAATTTTGCACTTGAGTATGCTAACTTTTCTTCAAAGTCAAATAATTTTGCTTCTTTTAACTCAATAGAAGATAGGTGGACATGAAATCCAAAATCTTGGTGGGTGATGCATGGTTTCGATGCCCCTCTACTTTAAAAGTTAACATTGAAGCTTCTTGTACAACCTTGCTCGTCATCTCGTTGTGTAAAAAAATTGGAGTACGTATTCTTTCATTCACTCATTAAAAAGAAATAAGTTGAATTCTAAAAAAGTAAAATATTTTGTTTATGTACATAATTTAAGACTTCTAGTTAGGCAAAATGAAAAATATAAACTAAGGAACTCTAAAATGTGGAACATTAGTGCAGATGCATAAGATGATTTTGACGATATTGAAAATCTTAGAACAACAATATTATCTCTTGATGAACCGAGATATGGAAACTGTTTTATTTCCGATGCTCAAGGTGGAGATGAAATTGATATTATTTATATTTTTAAACAATAAATAATTATTATTAACTCTTGTTTTACATTTAAATTTTTTTAAAGTCACATATATATACATTTAAAAATATATTTAATATGTTCAATTTAAATAATATTTAATAATTATATATAATAATATTTTTATGAATTATATATATATATATATATATATATATATATATATTAAACACATTGTATCTTATATTTTTTTAATATAAGAGGAATTGATTTATCAATATTTGTTTTGTATATGTGTATCATATAAGTGTGCCAAAGGGGTGGAGGATCATAGAGTAAGAGGTTTATGGTTTTCTATAAACTCACTTAAAGATGGAAACTTAAGTTTTCCTCAAGAAGGTGTTATTATATAGGAGACTTATGCAAGCTTTGGAAGAGCAATGTTACTGTAATTTTAATATTCCAATCCTAGGAGTTGTTTATCAATATTGATTAGTGTAAAGCATTTAACATATTAGTTACTAGTCTGTGCCTCTTAAGGAAATGATTAGTGTAAATTCTAACATGGGAAGTAAAATTGTTCCATTGTTCAAATTAGAGCTTGCTGCAATACATTTTCTTATTCTGGTTTGTTGTGAGTGCAAGATTTTCAAAATGTTTCCATCATCCTGAGATGTGTTGATTAGTTTATTAATTCTGTAACTATTTAACTGGAACATCTATAAAATTCAGAATAAATATTAAAATTTCTTCATGATAAATTTACCTTGATATTGACATATCTGATATCTGATAATATAAAAGGTTTATAATGTCATCCAAAACTCATTATAGAGATACCATTTGACTAAACAATATTAATTTTTTTTTACTAGAAATTTATTAAGTATTTAGTATAAAGTTAGAATTAAATTATTTATATATAACTAATAAGTTGTTTTAATAAATTACCCTGTAGAGTAGAGTTTATTAAAAAGAAAAAAATCACCTCTTATATAATATTAAATGAGACTCTATTTTTAAAATACATGTAAAGTGTTTATGTTTTTCATAAAATAATATTAACTTTTTTATATTTTTAATAAAATAATATTAATGTTATTTATATTTCTAAATAAACATTTATTTTTATTATATTTTAAATAAATACATTGACTTTTTTATATATTAAATATAGTAACATTTATTTTTATAATTGAAATAAAAATTTTAATTAATAAACTTTTAAATAAAAAAAACATTTTAAGTTAAAATTAATATTGTATTATATTACTAATTATTTATCATAAATATAAAATATAATGTATATATTCAATTTTTTCATCTATGATCAACATTTATAATTTATATATTTAAAAATAAGATATATCTTACCTTCTGTTAAATAAAATAAATATTTATTACACCAATCTGTTGCTTAGAAGAAGAAAGAGATTTGCAATTAAATTGCAAATGTGTGTGGAAGGTGAGATATAGAAGGGAGGGTTGAAGAGTCCATGATTATTAGGGTGTGTAGGCAGAGAGAGAGAGAGAGAGAGAGAGAAAGTGTTTGTGTTCTCTTGTGTCTCATAATCCCCACACTCACTCACTGTTTCTCCAGCCTCCACCCGCTGAAAGATACAAACTCCTAATCGTACGGACCCTAACTCTCTCTTTCTGTATTGTTCTTGTTCTTCTTCGTGTTTGGAATTAATCCACCCCAGATTTCTTTTCTCCTTTTTACCCTATTTTAAATCATCTTCTTCTTCTTTATTCTCTGTTTTTTCTCCCCAACTTCTTCTTTACCCTTTCAAGTTAGTTTCTCCTACTTATTTAAACTTTTTCACAGCTTCTACAATCATTCAGTTTTTTTATTATTTATTTTTCATTGCACGATTCCTTTTTATTAATCCTCACTTCCAGAGCTTAGTTTTCAATACATGTATCGTATGTAATGTTAATCCTTAATCATTAAGGAACATTTTTTTTTTTGTGTGTTTGATGCTCATTTTTTTGTGTTTGCGTGTGTTAAAAAAAAAAAAAAAAAAAAAAAAACTCAAGGATGCCCTTTTATCAAGTTTTGACCCTTTTCCTAGAATTTTCTTTTATTTTCGAGTGTACTTTGTCTTGGGGGTGTGGGTTTTGAAGCCCTTGGGATGTATTTGCTTTTGGAGAGTTAATTGTGCGGGGGATTGGTTTTGGGGAATGGAAAGCTAGATTAAAATGACGCTGTTGTGTTTGAAGTGGGGATTGAAGATGTTGATGATAGTGGTGATATAATTTTGTGGATGATAGTGATAGTAATGTGATTACAATGATTGACATTTTGATGTTTACATTAGTAGGAGACACAAAGATTATGAAATTATAGCTTGTTTGTAATTGGCTTTTTTATTATTAGTTTGAAGTTACAGTGATAAGCTTTGGTTTTATGTTATTCATACAGCAACACTTTATTTTTGTAGGATTTGGTAATTTAAATTAGCACAATGTATAGCATATGAAGCTTTTGCATTTTAAAAATATAGCTCCTTAACAAGTTGAGAATTACAGTTTTTGTTATTACTATAGTAATAGTACTAATATTTTTTTCTTTTTTTAATTATAGTTTGTCAATAATTGTGAAGAAAAGAAGTGAGCAGATTGATTCTGTAAGGTTCTGAATTTCCTCACCATTTACAACTAGAGTTTTAAGTTTTAACCGAGATGGAAACTGAAAAGTCAAACTTATCAAAGGCTGAAGAACTTAAACTCCTTGCAAATGAAGCTTTCAATGGTAATTAATACAATTTCTCTGTGCTATGGTTCATTTACTTTATTCACCATTGAAGTGAATATTGTAGTAAATTTTAGCTGAGTTATTGAATCTAACTCAATTTTGATAAGGTTATTAGTTATCACTGCTCTAACAAATTTCTTTGCTAAATGCTTGCTGACCTTGTGAGTCCTTTTTCAGCTCGAAAATACTCCCAAGCCATTGATCTATATACTCAAGCAATTGAGCTGAACAGTGGAAATGCAGTTTACTATTCTAATCGTGCCTTTGCCCATCTTCGGCTTGAGGAATATGGTAGTGCAATACAAGATGCCACAAAGGCTATTGAAGTTGATCCTAAATATTCAAAGGTTCTCCGAGTCCAAAAACATTAGAGGCTTTCCTATATTTAGCTTACATTCATAAAAAAATGTCCTGATTAGGGTTTATTGTTATAGGGTTATTACAGGCGAGGTGCTGCTCATATTGGGCTGGGAAAGTTCAAGGAAGCACTGAAAGATTTTCAGCAGGTAGTGCAATTATAAATGCTTTTAATTTTGATGTCTTTAAAATATTGGGCTGAAGGAGATTCGATTGCAAATAACATGTTCATATTAGTAGTCAGTTACATTGCAAAACATTGGAGAACATTGATAGATTACTATTCACAGTCCTTTAATTAGTTATGCAGAAAAGAGTACCTAATAGAATTCAGAGATGCAAAATAGAAATTGTAGCAACAAATTTAATAGATTTTATGAAAAGGACTAACATTAGTATTTAAGAGAGGAACATGTGTGCCGAAAAATGGTAATATGCAATCTGGTGTCAGAAATTGGTATTTTTTATTGAATGTACACTGTGTTTGTTCCTGCCTGATATCAATGTCACTTGCCTAGAATATGGATTACAGAGACTGCAAAAAGATGTAAAAGAAGAAATAAAGTGATGTTGCAGGCGATGCTGTTAAGATTGATATTACTACACCTAGAACTAGAATTGAGAGGATGTTGGGTGGAGGTAGACAAGTAAAACAAGAGATCATAATGTGGGTCATTAGATCCTACCTAATATGCAATATTATACTACAACTACAACAAAAGTTTTATCCCACTAGGTGGATCACACAATGCTATTTGACTTGGTTAAAGACCAAATCTCTGAGATAATATACAAGTTATATTGCAGCATATTTAAATGAAATATGAAGTAACATGAATAAGAAAATTAACATTAAAATTACCACTAGCAAAGCAGCATCAGTCTCAGTCCCTCAAACCCAATAGAACCACCAACGACTCACTCAAACAATGCCGAAACAAAACATAACAAATAAATGCAGCATTCAGGCGCTTGACTAGGCTTGGATGGTATCTCACAGTAGCTGAGGTTGCAGTGCTTACAGAATGGAGCTCATATTTGACCAGAAGCTCTGAGTATGTCCAATGGCAGTGGGTGTCTCACAGCAGCTAAGAGGACAGAAGTATTGAAGAGAGTTCTCAGAATCAAATAAATCTGACAGTTGCAAAAATTTGATATGAGATGCTGCACCTCAGCTCAGCCTCTGAACTCCTTTGTGCATTTGAGTCTAGCTTCCAGTTTTTTTTTTTAATACTCTCTTCCATTCTTCCTTTTCTTCCATCTTCAAATCCAGTGTACCAGTTGCTAATAACTGGAAACAGAAATAGTAATTATGTCCTTGATGTACACTGTCTGAATATCAGTGATATTGGTCCATAAAATGGGTTAAATCACTGTAAAAGGAAGGGAAAAAAGAATAAGAGAGAAAAGCTTAATATTCTCTTGACTTTGATGGACTTGCTTTCTCCCACTGTGAATCCCAGTTGAATTCTTGTGTGCCCCCCACATTCCCTTTTATTGTACTACTAAGAGATTGAACATGATAGGTCAACAATTCTAAATCTCTAGTGAATATTGGACAAAAATGTGCACAGCTCAAATCAGTAGTAAAGAACATGATATTCACAAATTATATGTGAAATTTAAAAAATAGCATCCTTTAAAACATCTGGAAATAAGGTGGCCACCAAGCATCAATAGTTTATAAAGAAGAAAAATCAACTCTTGTATTCTCCAGTATAAAATTTACAACATATATTCATATAACAAATAGCACTACAACATAAACATGTCTATATGCTAGAAAATGAAGGATGCTTTTTGATTAATTTGAATTTCTAACTTTTACTTGTTAATTACTCTGCAGATTACCCTGTAAATTCTTCTAGAATATACAATAGTTATCCTTCTAATGAAAACTGCAAATTTGTCCAAGCTAGAGAGTTTGGCATCCCGAAATATGTGAAGAGATTGAAACATTAAGAAAATAAAGACATTGGTGGTAGTTTAGAAGAAAGTTGCTAGGACAATGGTGAAATAAGGGTTTAGGATTAGATACAAATTAATATAGATAGTTAGGGATATTGGTGTTACTTTTGATTCAAAGTATTCTATGATTTTAAAAATTATATTTATTTGACAACAAAAATTGACTTTGATAAAATATTTGGACAAATTGAAGGTTGTGAAGTACCTTCCCTGTTTTGTTTAGTCTAAGTAATGTTTTTGTTTTTTTTAGACTATTATGTCTTGAACTAGATTATTACTTAGGTTTTGAATTTTGGTTATGGTTGTGTTGCAGTTGTAGTAGTTGCTGGCTAATGTGGGTCAATGTGGTCTGTACTTGCAGCCTGATACTGTTTCAGGGGCAACTGCAACAGAAATGTTGCACATTTGCAATCATGTAATGGGCTCTGCAATTTACACAATTGATGATTACAATTCTCTCATCTTTGCAAGCCCTTGTGCCAATAGATGCTGTTATCTTGCTTATTCTTTTTTTTTTAAGTAAAAACTTGGTAGTTGCCAAATTTTATTGAAATTGTTGGAATATGAAATTTTTCTTGGCATCTAACCTTGTTGAAATGTTCTCACATGAAAATAGGCTGAATCTGACAGTTCTTGTCCTTTAACATCAGCTTGTGATGTAGCAACTTCTACTTTTAAGCTTACGGTTTCCTTCAAAATAACTTTGGCTACGACACTCTTATTGTTCTGTAACATGTACTTGGTTTAATACAGAAACATCTTTACATTTAATATACTTTTATTGAATAGGTCAAGAAAATGTCTCCAAATGATCCTGATGCAACAAAGAAATTGAAGGAATGTGAAAAAGCAGTTATGAAACTTAAATTTGAAGAAGCAATTGCTGCACCTGAGTCTGAAAGGCGTTCAATAGCTGAATCCATAGATTTCCGTACAATAGGTACTTTAGGCTAGTATCTTAATTCAATTCTTATTTTTTATTATTTCATGAGTCATGCTGTTATCTCTTAACTTTGTTTATGTTGGATGTTTTGTATCCTTAGAGTATTATTGCAACTTTAATTTTGTAGAGCTTCAAATAAATAACATATAATGTGACCCTAAAAGATTAACCGTTTTCTTTTTCTGATTATTTGAAAGCTCTTACACAATGTCTCCAGTGATGAATACCATTTGACCTTAAATTAACATTCTTTCATATATACATGCTTGTTTTCTACGAGCTTGGTATCCTTATAAGAACCTTGAGAGAAGTCCACTACAAAAGCTAAATGCTGTATATGGAGAGCCCAAAGTCTTATAAACCCCCAATTATAATCCCATATTCTAATGCGGGATTCAGGTCCAATACCTGGCAATTGGATCCTAAAAAATGAAGCAAGTATGTTGTCAGTTTGATACTTAAGTTATGCATGAGATTTTCAATTTCATCAAAATTATTTGATTGGATATGGTCCTTGGTTTTCTTGCCATTTAATTGTGTTGTTGATGGGATTTATTTCTTTGAACACTGTTATTTTCATGAAATAGATTGAATGGAGTGAGATGCCACGCATTATCTTTTTTTCATTTCATTGCCTTTCTTTGTAGTGAAATTTGTATTGGCCACTGGTACTGTTTCTTTGAATGAATGGTCATGAGGATGGTGGTCTTGGATAGCTATGATAAAAGTTTAATGGATTATTTTACTATGAATTTGGGGATTTTTGATTGCTTATGTACATCCTCATGGAATTTGGTTCAATCTTTTAAAAAAAAACAACATTAAGATGTTGATAGAGAAGGAAGGGCAAAATAGTGTAATATCATCTTATCCTGGTATTACAAAGAAATGCATATTTAAATATCAAGATAATGCAAATGCTTAAACTTTCTTCTCCAACCACCAGAACCATAAATCAGAAATCTTTAGTCCAATGTTTTGTGAAAGATTATGCCTTCTGTTTGTTTGTATTTCATTTCCTCAATGGGTCAAGAGTCAAGAACATCTTATTGATATGATGCTATCTTTCAAATAAGTGTTAGTGATGATGATGTCATCTACTTACGTATCTTCCTTTTACATATTTATGTTGGGCAAATGACCCTGAAGGTTGCCTCACCAATATGTTTTACATTTAAGCTTGTATACGCTTTTAACCAAATAATGACTTTTAACCTAAGAACATATATAATTACCACTGATAAAGTAGTTTCCATTGTATATGATTAATCAAGCATCAAACTAATTTAAAGAGTAATCTATATGTTTTGATACATGGTTAACTGTAAGTAAATTATTCAATTAATCAATATATGAACTAGAATGGAACACTTCTTGCCAACTCAAATAAATTATAATTTTCCCTTCCTGTTTTCGACATACACTTGTTTTTTCCTTCCACCCCCTTCCTTTTCATTGGTAATTTAGAAGACTTAAAAACAGGAGTTTATCAGAAATTTTGAGTCTCGTGTTTGAGGAATATGTCTTTGAAGTGACAAAAAGTTCAGAAAATTATCACATTGTATAGGTGGTCATACCCTTTTCACCCCTTGGTTGATGCACTTTTTTTTATTTCCTTCCCCAACCTAAATCAGTAGTTACTTCTTTCAGGATTCTGTCACATACCTTAATCATCCTTCTTTTCCTGACAAATCCATTTTCATAAGCTAGGGACGTTTTATACCTGTCTTTTTATGAATGTTTGTCAAACGTTTCTATAAATCATCACTCTTTCTATATATTGTATCATTATAGGAAAGGGCCGCGATTCTTCGGTTCCAACCGAAGTGGCCATAGCAGCAGTGACAGTAGCAGTTATGGCAGCGGCGGTGATGTTGTTCAGGACATCAAAGACCACAATAGTAGTTGCAATTGTGGTTGGTTTGCTGTTGCTCCTCGGGGCTTATTGGTGGAGTGGCCACAATACTGGTACATTTAGGAGTCCTTTGCATGACCCAGGCCTTAGCTTAAAATTAATTAATACCTAAAACTAATTAATCCTACAATGAAAAAAAAAAACTGAATTTTAATTTAAGTCTGATGAAATTATTAATAATAATGCATTGGAAAATAAATTGTTTTGTTCTTTACAATGCAACATAATTCCTTATACTAGCTATTTTTTTGGAACAAGTTAATTACACAAATTAATTAAAACCTAAAACTAAGTAACCATAGTTCCTTAAAATGTGATTATTACCTTAGTTCGATTTTCTGATACTACTAACCCAGGTTCATCTTTTTGTGCCGATTTTGATTTGGTAATTTTTCCAATAAGCATAATACATTTTATCTGAAACTGCAAGAGGTGCTAGAAAGGAGGATAAGTTATTCCCCTATACTGACTAATAAAGAATCATGTACATGCTATACTTATTTTTACTATTTCCAGTTGCTTGCAAGCCTGGTTGACTTATTTTTTTCCTTTTGGGGTGTTCAATTGCTACTTGGATCAACATCTACAAACTTTTGTATTTGAAAGGTGGATGAGTATGTGTTTTATTGATGCCTTTGGATTTTGTAGACATTGTAATTTCCTGATCTTCAAACCCTCTTCTTTTTATTGGGAGTTAGAAACACACATTTAGTATGAAAGATGAATAGTAAATTTTGTAATGTCGTGGTCTTTAAAATTAAAGGCCATTTGTTTCTGATTTATATTATTTTATTATTAAACTAATTCCAAGTTCTACTATAACAATAATTTCACTCATGGAAATGAACAAATTTTTGGTGTTTCATTTTAATGCTAGATGTCGAGCCACAGTATTCAGGAGCAAGAATAGAGGGGGATGTTGTTACTTTGGATTTTGCGAAAAAAATGATGGAAGATTTCAAGAATCAGAAGTTCTTACATAAACGGTACTGAAGGAAGAAAACCGTTGTTTCTCTATTTGTTTATTTGATGAGTTATTGAAGTGTCTTCTTTCCTGTCCAATTTTTTAGGTATGCATTTCAGATTGTATTGCAAACAAGAGAAGTTTTGCAATCTTTGCCTTCTCTTGTTGACATACATGTTCCTAATGGCAAACATTTTACTGTTTGTGGTGATGTGCATGGTCAGGTAATTGGCTTATTATAATCTTTGAATTGTTTGTAATATTATCTGGGTCACATACTTGATTTTGAACTTCAGGACTGCTGAAGTTGATTGATGACTTCTTAATATGGTAAAACATATAGTTTCTTATATCTTGGTGATACCTTCTGCTAGTTTTAGACATTTAAGGCATAGGATTGTTGTTAAGGCCTCTGTTTGATTTCCCTCCCATATTTCATGGAGTAAGTTTCTCTGACCTTTATGTCGAAGGAACTGGGTAAGCTATTTTTGTGCTAATAAGCATGCTAATTATTTATGCAAATTTTTGTGTTGCAATTTGCACAATTGTTCAGGAGGGACTTTAACTGTCATGTTGTATTTTAAGACCTTTTCTTATATATTTTTTTTAAACCACTGATAAAAGAGGGAATTATTAGATAGGATAAAAGAAATCATCACAGAAACATGGGATATGAAATCTCTCTTGGAGGAGAAGGGCTAAATAATAAAGAACAACAAGGAGGGTAACTTTATTGTAACACTCATGCAAGATAAAGAAAATTTTATTCTCATAAAAGGGTCCTCCTGTCACTACTGGGTATATAATTAATAAATTTCTCTTTTCTCCTATTTCATTTCTCTCAAACTATCTTGAATGTGAAGAAGTCTTTTCTTGTCCAATTGCATCATGTTTCTTGGCTTTTGTATAATTGTATTTTTTCCCCTGTAATTCTTAACATTGCGGATTGATTCTTTCCACCGTACTTCTGCAGTACTATGATCTTTTGAATATTTTTGAGCTTAATGGGCTTCCTTCAGAAGAGAATCCGTATCTATTTAATGGTGACTTTGTGGATAGGGGATCTTTTTCATTGGAAGTTATCCTCACTTTGTTTGCATTTAAGTGCATGTCTCCATCAGGTAAACCCTAGATCTTTATGTGTAAGTCTTGTTATACTTTTTTGCAGACATCATGAATTGAAGATCCCTTAAGCACCTGATTAGATACTTTTTGTGATCCTTTTTTAGAATAAAAAAGGCCTGTTGCTTCATTACACTATAAGTTGAAGTTCATTACAATTCCTTTGGAAATTTAATCTCTTAAATTGCAATATTTACTTTTATTGTTTCAAGTGAATTACATAGTGCTGTTTGTGTGGACATTCATTTACTTCTTTACTCACTTTATACAATTCACTTGTTTGAGGGAGTATTAATCTTCTTCTTTTCCCTGTGATATGGTAACTTGCTTTGTTGCCATATGATTTTCAGCCATATATTTAGCCAGAGGAAATCACGAGAGCAAGAGCATGAACAAGATATATGGTTTTGAGGGTGAGGTGCGCTCAAAGTTGAATGATACATTTGTCGAACTATTTGCAGAAGTATTTTGCTGTTTACCTTTGGCTCATGTGATAAATGAGAAAGTTTTCGTAGTTCATGGAGGTCTTTTTAGTGTTGACGGTGTCAAACTCTCTGACATTCGATCAATTAATCGATTTTGTGAACCTCCTGAAGAAGGTTAGATGCTTACTTTTTTTTTTTGCCTTCAATTGACCTCAATCAACGGCCCACACTTTAATCACAGTATACTCTCAGTTCTTGCACTTCACAGACTAAAATTGCTCTAGCTATTTCACCCTTAGTATTATATT
Source organism: Sphenostylis stenocarpa (assembly GCA_963425845.1). Lineage (NCBI taxonomy): Eukaryota > Viridiplantae > Streptophyta > Magnoliopsida > Fabales > Fabaceae > Sphenostylis > Sphenostylis stenocarpa. The sequence continues at coordinate 30,037,007 of OY731403.1, forward strand.
TTATAATACACCTATGCTTGGTATGTGTAGGGTTGATGTGTGAATTGCTCTGGAGTGATCCACAACCTCTCCCCGGAAGGGGCCCAAGCAAGCGTGGTGTGGGCCTTGCTTTTGGAGCAGATGTTACAAATAGGTTTTTGAAGGAAAATAATTTAGGTGTGTTTTCCATTAGTCTAATACTTTTTTAAAGTTTATTTGTTCTTTAGTTAGTGGCTTCACATAAATTACCAATTTACAGATTTAGTTGTGAGATCTCATGAAGTAAAGGATGAGGGTTACGAGATTGAACATGATGGTAAACTCATAACTGTGTTTTCTGCTCCAAATTACTGTGACCAGGTAACCAAATCCCTTTTGCTACATTCATTTCTAAGTTTAGCCATTTTCTTACTTTCTTGTCTCGGAATATTTGACGGAAGATAGAAGGGGGGCTGGGGTAATGGGATTTGTGGATCTCAACCCCACCATGTAAAGAGACTCCTGTTGGAATCTATTCTTCCAGCCTCTCTTTAATCATTTGTGTAGGAGATGAGGTGTAGGAGTGAGGCAATCAAGCACGTTGCGTGATTGACCAGGATTCTTTTCTTGTCACATTAAATGTGTAAATGAAAATGATATTTACCCACCTTGCACTTGTACATTTGTTGTTTTCATGGACATTGTGCAATGGCATGGACATTCTTATATTAACAAAGTGATCACTTTCCTTCCTGAAGTAAATTGTTATGTTGGTGTTAAAATCTACAAAATGTTGATTTTTATTGCATGCTGCAGATGGGTAACAAAGGTGCCTTTATTCGATTTGAAGCACCAGATTTGAAACCCAACATTGTCACATTCTCGGCAGTGGTTAGTATCTTTTTATCCTTTAGAGCAAGCTATGCTAAGTTATATATCATGCTTTATCTTCCTAAAAATAATAACAATAAATGAATATGTTCATTCATGGTTTTATGTAACGAATAGTTTGGTCCATTATGACTGCATATCTTTCAATGTGTATTGTTATATTGGGATTGACATTCTTCCCTTCTGTCTGGTTTACTTTGTTGAATTTGCAGCCACACCCTGATGTCAAACCAATGGCTTATGCAAACAACTTCCTCAGGATGTTCTCATGATTTACATAGCTGACTAGAAGCCTAGAACTGCCAATGCTTTTATGAATGACTTATGCCCCAAGGGCAAGATTCAGGTGATGGCTAGAGAAGCTTTGGTACAGTACCTGTTGATCTTTGTTGTTCTGTATAATATTTTTGGCCCAACATTTTATTTAACTCATTTTTTCTCCCCCCTAATGTTTACCCCCTTTAGTTTGTGGTGTTTTGTCATTCGGTGAACAAGTGTAAGGAAATCTGCAACTTCATAAGCTTCAAACTCTAGTGATAATGTTTACTTGAAATTGATCACACGAGAATCAGTGTTTTTGTGGCAGTATGTAGCCGTTGATTGGACATGGCTACCAAGTTTTGAATAAGTTATTTGGTTACAAAATTGCAGGATTCAAAGTTTCTTTTACATAATTTTTTTTATATATTTAAACTTCATCCTTGCTATAAAGCAGTCCATGGCAGTGAGATACATGGAATATCTTTTTAAACAAGAAGGGAAAAAGAAAGTCTAAAAACCACATCAATTTTCGTTTTTGTTCCAGTTTCTCTTTTCTTTTTAAATCATAATGATCATTGACAAAATGGTTTACTTCAACTTTTCAAATTAACATGATAAAATGAATGGAACTCATGGTAAATAGTTAAGTACATAATCATGATGAAATAGTTCAAGTATGAAATAATTTAAAATATATATTAGGAGCCGTTATATAATAACATATTTATAGAAAACTAATCATTAACTACTTGTATAAGTCTTATAATACGATTGTTTAATTATTATCATATTTTAATTTAATTATATAATTACTATTACTCTTACTCTTGAAGTACTTTTAGTTGATCTTCCTTAATCTCTCACGAATCTTTGATCATCTTTTTTGTGAGTGACTCATTTGTTATATATGTCACATTGATATGATAACAAGCTTTTAACTCTTAATCTAATTTTTTTATACTATTTCGAAGAGTTTATCAAAGTCAAACTTTATCGACTTTTCTAGATGTAAGAACTTATTTTCTACATTATCATTACTAATCTATGTTTACTTTAAAAGATTTTTAAATTTGAGATGTGATATGTCCAAGATCCCGTGCACAAAACCTATACATAATACTGATTACACATAAAAGTAGTAATAATGGTTATGAATATAATTGATAAATGTATTCAACTTTTTTTTTATTAGTTAAAATATCATTTTTACTTTTTTCTGTTTCTCTTTTTTTCTCATCCAAAAATCTTTCCTTTCATCTTTCTTCCAGTTTTTCTCATTCCTTTACAATTCATCATTCAACTTTTCTTTTTCAAATAATATTCTTCCTCTACAAAAAAATAAATTTTATTATTTGTAATCAACATAACCTACATACATAAAAGGATTTTTTTAAAACGTAGCTATAAGCCAACCAATAAGATTTTGTCCTAACTAAAAAGAACGACTAATAAAAATTATTTAGGGATAAAAATAAATATTTTATTATATCTTTATATAAATGAATTTCTTAAAGTTTAAGAAATGTGTTTAAAATTAAAAAAAATATTTTATATAAACAATGACAAAAAATTTTAAATCGTTCATATTGTTCATGCGTGTAATCTTATAATAAAATAATAATTTTATTTCCAAACAATTTGTAAAGAACATTGATTGTTTGAAACAATTTTCCATTTAGAAGAATCTTATAAAGTTGTTTAAAAATTTTTATAATTATATCATCAACTAACTTAAATAAAACAAAGTAAATGGATAAAGATAATAATACAAAGAATGAATTTTCTAAAATTTAGTAAAAAAATTTCTATTAAAATAAAATCAAAGTAATTTATTCCTATTGAAAATGTTATAAGAATATGCATTCCATTAAAAAATTTAATAATAAACACATGTTGTTTCTAACCATGAAGTTATTCTTTTGACTCTCTTGTCCAAATAACTGAACATAAATCGTATTACAAGCTTCCACCCTAATATTGATGTCTTGTTCATATCCTATTCTATTAGCATATCTTTATAATTGGAAGGGAATGTTGAGTAATCAAAAGTAAAAAAATGAAAAGATTAATAGTTATGCATTGCTACTACTATAATAACTTTTATATATTGTCAATCAATTAAAATCATTAGCATGATTTTTAAAATAATAGTCATAAAATTCACTAAATTAATTATAAAAGATAGTGTTACTAGATGATAATGGGTATATTTGTATATGTGATTGTTTAAATTTTTATATAAAATTTTTTGTTTGTTAAAATAATTTATTTTTCATTTTTCCTGTATTTAATTTAATGAGAAACACCTCCAAGATGCTTTTAATAAAACATAAAACTTCTTGTTTTCTTCTATTTCTTAACATGTTAAAAATCATAACAAATAATTATTCTGTTACAAAAAATAGTTTTTTTTTCTAATTTTTTGTTGAAACAAACATACTCAATATAACAAGGTTTTGCATTATCAATGCATAATTTATTTTCTGAACAAGAAAATAGTTCCATGTAGCAATTTGGTGGTTGGTTTAGCAATTAGAATATAATAATCACAGGCCCAGAAATATTTTAGGGATTTAAGAAAGTTATGGGTTTAACATGGACCACAGCCAAACCCAAAGGAAGCCCCTTGTGAATTCAACACACCCTTTTTGCGTGTTGTTGCCCTCAAACAATTACACACAAACCTGTGCTAAGTGCTAAATCAAGCGACGACGACGGTGGAAGTCGTATCGTGTTCTCCTCCCTTCACTGTAAGCCTCTCTCTCTCTCTCTCTCTCTTCACTTTTCATTGTTTTTATTTTTTTTCTTTTATTATTATTTCAAACTCAATGCAATTCCAAGCCAAAACTTAAGCCATGCAGATCTCTTCTCACCTTCTTTCCCTGCCTATCCCCTCTCGTCTTTCCCTCTCTGGGGTCCCAAATTTGTATGGGGCCCCAGCACTTCTTCTCTGTGGGTATTTTTTTGTGATGTCCCAGTTGGACCCCTGTGTTCAATTCCAAAGTTTTATTCTTTTTTGGTGGGGTGCGGGTGGTTTTGCGTGATTCACTGTTTGCTCTGTGTTTCTGGTGCTGAGTGGCGATTCTGGATTGTGGGGTTTTTGTTTTTTAGGAAAAAAGGGTGGTGCCTGTAATGCAATTGATTGTTGGAGCTGATTGTTGAAGTGATTATGGAGTGAGTTACGTTGAGTGTTGTGGAATGGGAAGAGTTGTTTATTGAGTTGTGCTGAGGTTGAGCCTTGAGGGAGAATGTGCTGTGTTTGTTTTGAGTGGAATAGGTTGTGCCTTGTGTTTGTGGAAGTTAAGGTTGAAAGAGGAATTCGGTGTTTGTTTGGTTCAGGAGGTTGGAATGGGATGATATAAAGATGAAACTGGTGAAATTCTGGACTAGTAGTTGAGAGGTAATATGCGAAATGGGATTTTGTTTTTGACTTGAAAACTGATGTTATGTTCATGGAAGAATCAGAATACATGGATTGAAGAAACTGGGTTTTGATAAAATTAAGAGAAAATAAATTAGCTTTCTGAATCTGTACTTTTTGCGTGGGACACAGAAAGTTTGAAGTTATTGTTTTCTTCTTGTACAAGAATGTTGCCTTCTGAGGTTCCAATGAAAGTAACATGATTTGAACTTGTGGTAATTCTTGGTATATAATTTTTGTTTTTGTTTTTTTGTGGGCTTATTGCTATTTTACTTTTAGGGATCATTATATTGAATTCTTGCTATTTTAGGCATGACTCCATTGGCCTTAAAGTATAAAAAAAATGTTTTAAATCTGTTGGATGATCCCTTCACTTTCTGTTGGTTGTAATATTTCACGTGTTTTACTAGCAGCGACAATATTGTGCTCTGTCGAATAGCACTAGCTGTGGGTCATATATCACTAACAGTGATAAGTGTTCTGTCAAACATCACATACCGTGTCACTAGCTGTGTGTCATATGTCACTAACAGTGTTAATATCGTGCCCTGTTGAATATCACTAATGGCATCAATATTGTGTTCAGTTGAATATCACATGCTGTGTATTGTAGTTTATTGTATATAACTGACTGCGTGAATATTGTGTTTGTTCAGATTTCTGCTGTGGCAATTTTCCCTCAAAATGCTGTTCAAACAAAGAAAGAGAATTTTGGAACTCTGAAGCAAGAATAGATGGCAGACAAAGTTGAGGCGTATTATCCATTACTTGCTTTAGATAGTATGAAGGATCAATCCCTAAAATCTGCAATATAAATCCTTCAATTCCTGGTAAAAAAAAGTCCATATATATATATATATTTATACATATCATTTGTCATGTCATTACTTAATTGAGTTGATAGATGCTGACTTCTGTCAAGTTTCATTCATCCTTTCTGATTATTCCAATGTATGAAGTTATGATTATAGTTTTCTTGTGGGCAATGGGGGCTTTTGGTTTATAATTTGGTATTGGGGCTACTGAATAAAAATCCTTAGCATTTGTTTGTAGGCTGTAGTCCTTTGATGTATTGATGAATTTTTACCTACGATGGTCCTTTTGCTTTTGAAGAGTTTGCACTTTCCAGCCATTGCATGCCTCTTGTTTTTTGTAAAATTTCTTTTATTAAACAAATCAAGAAAACTTTGAAGATCATGTTTCTTATTTCTCTTCTTTCATGGATGTTTGTAGTTAGTCATTGTAATGGAAGTTGGAGCAGTGGATCCTTATACTACTAATCCAGGTCCAATTGATGGTTCGGTTCTGTATGACCAAGACAAGCATGTCTCCACAGCAGTTTGGGATGGACAGGTGCTGTTTGCTAGTTGAGAAGCCTTTCTGCTTTGCATTTTCTTTCTGGAAAATCTTCTATATATCTTGATTATTTATATAAATTTTCTCATATTAATGCATTAACAGGAGCGTGGTGCCCTCAGATGTCATGAACATACTTCAAAGCTAGATCAGTGGACCCTTACTCATAAACAGGTTGAATTGGTAGAGAAAGCTGGATTTGGATACCTAAGGTCAATCCCGGCTATTAGTCTGGACAATCCACTTATCTCTGCTCTAGTTGAAAGATGGAGAAGAGAAACAAACACATTTCACTTGAATGTTGGTGAAATGACTGTAACCCTTAAAGATGTTGCACTCTTGCTGGGGCTGGCTATTGATGGAGAACCTGTAATTGGTATTACCTATACAGCATGCAGTTCTGTTTGTGAAAAGTATCTTGGTAGATCACCAGAATCTGGTTACACAAGTGGTGGAATGGTGAAACTAAGTTGGTTGAAAGAGTTCTTCTCTCGTTGTCCTGAAGATGCTCCAATCGAAGTGATTGAGCAACATACTCGTGCATATCTTCTTTATCTTGTAGGTAGCACTATCTTCTCCACAACTACAGGGAACAAAGTCCCTGTAATGTATTTGCCATTATTTGAGAATTTTGCTAGATGTGGGCAATATGCCTGGGGTGCTGCAGCATTGGCTTTCTTGTACAGAGCACTGGGCAATGCCTCTCTAAAAACTCAAAGTACCATTAGTGGCTGTTTAACACTACTTCAGGTAATTTATTTAAGTGTGCTTTGCTTCATTTTAACTCCTCTTTGACCCTTATCTTCATATTCCTTCAAACTGTAGTTTTCCTTTCTCTCAAGTGTTAATTGGTTATCTTGTATTTGCAGTGTTGGAGTTACTTTCACTTAAACATTGGACGACCAAAGCTCAATCTTGAGCTTATGCATGATCGTTTTCCCTTTGTGCTTAGATGGAAAGGAAAACAAAGTGGCCCAACTGCAAATCGTGATGTAGTATTCTATCGGAAGGCTCTGGATTCCCTAAAACCGTGTGATGTAAGTTTCATTTTCATTTATGCTTAATACTGATACAGAAATATTCTGATTGTGTTAAAAGTACAATCTAGTTGAACCAATGTAAATGTACAGGTGGAGTGGCTCCCATATCGAAACATGGACAGCATGGTAATTCCAGAACATATCAAAAGCACTTTAATTCTTGGGAGGTCAAAGACAATGCTGATATGCTTTGACAAAGCAGAAAGACATCTTCCAAATCGATGCTTAAGGCAATATGGCATGCTTCAATCAATTCCGGGTGATGTGGAGCGGTGGGAGAGGAAGAGTAGAGGGGTTGATGGAGGCGTTGATTTGTCAGGGAAAATGGAATCCGAGCTTAATGAGTGGATGGACCGTCAAGTGCATATTGTTGATGGGGATGAGGGTGTAGATGAAAGTGAATACATGGAGTGGTATCTGAGAATTACTCGCAAGTTCATTGGAAGGCCTATTTCTCTATCAACTGAGTTTCAGAGAACGGTAAGGATATGTTCAAGAATTTGGTTTTATATCTTATAGCAATTATGGATTAAGTTTGAAATGCTTTTTATAGAAAATAAACAAATGTTTGCAGAATGCTGGTCTGAGGGATATTGCTCACATAGCGGATACCTTTTCAACAAAAGGGCTAGATCCACAACAGATTGAATCAATATCAAGGATAAGATATATTGCACATGAATGTTTGAGAGACCAAATTGGTGGTCCGGTCATGGCATCTGGGAGCCCCCAAGTTGAACTAGGTAAAAGGGTCAGAGGAAAGGAGAGGGTTAGAAGAAAAGGAGGAGTGGGCAAACGAATGCGAAAGGATGGTGTGGTTCATTATAACACCATTAGTGAGGATGAGCAACCTCAGTATTATGGCGCTGCTATTGACGTGGGCCAACTACATTTAAGTCATATTGAAAGAGAGCTGGATCATGCACAATTATGTACTGTAGACAATGCAGTCAGCGTTGTCCAGTTGATTCATGCAGATGCTGATGGCGAGAATATGCAGCTCTGTGATACACACATTGATGTTGATGAATCAGAGCTAGGGTATACTGCAGGTGAAGAAAATAATGAAGAGCCAGATGATGTTGCTGCTGAATTTAGCCATGAAGAACTAAAGCACAGAGTTGATGAAGAAATAAAGCAAGAGCTTAATCATTTGACTGGGGAGGAAAACATTGAGGAGCTGAATGCAGGCAATGAGATTCATATTGTGCAACCATCTGTTAATATGGTGATTGATAACTCACAGCTTTGTGATGTTAGTCACCACGACATCGAAGATTCGACGATTCCGGATGCTGTTACCGAGTTCGGTCACTCACAACTTGGTGACTCAAGTTTGGTTAATCAACAACAAAGCAATCCAACTGACAGTCTTGTTAATTCTGAGCTTTCCCATATTAACTCTGGAAGTGAACTTTCATCTGCTAAAGGAGTAATGGAAGTGTCTCAACATTCTTCTATTGAAACTCATGAGGATATTTCACAGAATGGTGATTGTAGTGTTGCTGTATAGGGTAAATACCTTACAATATTGTAGAGAAGCAAAATTTTTTAGGCTTACTCAATTTAAAGGTGTGATATCGTGCCTTGTATAATTATTTATATTCATTTTTTGATGCATAGCTTGCACTTCCTTCTATGTTTGTGAATTAAGGTGCATGACATGTAACTTAATTTCCAAGGCATCATCAATACCATATAGAAATATGACCAGCAGCTAGGAATAGATATAAAATTTTGTACTTTATTTTAATCTCAACTATAGTTTAGTGCCATGGGAAGATAATATGGGATTAGTGTGATATGCAGTATCAGTGTACATCACATTCTCTGCAAATGGGTGTAAATGGGAACACAAAGGTTTTCTATAGTGAAGGAAAGAAAGGGTTACAAAGGTTGTCTTCCAGAATCTACCGAATTTTGAAGTGTCAAATATGTTTCTCTTTAATATATATATATAATTGGGTTTAGTCTCAAAGTTTAATGTGTTTAGCATTTTTGTTTGTCTAAATTTACTTGAACTAATAAGGTGTGTGTATATTATGTACAGGATGAAAATATATTAAATTTTCAAAACAAATTTATAAAATTGTTTTTCTTTTCTTTCTTTTTTCCTACTATAATTTCTTCAAATTTATTGGGTTGAAGACTAATTTTACTATGATTACTGCGTATAATTATTCTCTCAATATATAAAGACAGGTTTGTCTAAATTATGATTACTGCCTATTACTATGTCTAACCACCAACTCATTGGATTCTTTTAACTTAATTAAATATTATTCTTTTAAATTATCATGACATATTTTATAATAGAATTCGTGATTAAAAGTAACTTGTATGCATGTTTTAGTTATGTTTGATGGTTTAAAATATTTTTAACAACTATGTCTTATTTTCTCAATTTTCGGACTTTTTCACTCATCCCAAAAAGTTCAACTCGGTGCTTAAAACATTTCAGTTTAGCCCTTATGATATAAAAAGATATACATTTTTAAAGATTTAAAAAGACATACATAAAGAACATGCATACATACAGAGGAGTCATGTTCAACCTATATCGTTTTCTTATGTAGTATGACATCCGCGTCAATCAAATTCAAATTTTTACAAGTCAAAATTATATAAAATTTTTAAATTTTATACTGGTGTAAAAATATTATATGATATAATGAAGTTTTAAAGATATTTCTGTATTTTTTTTCCAAAGACCAATTTATTAATGTTTGTAATTGTATGTGTTGGATTAAACATGTTATGAAAAAATGTAGATGAAGTGCTTCTTCATAGGAAATTGATTGAAAAGATAAGCAGGATGGTTTTTCATGTCAAAAAAACATTTTATTGTTGAAGTTGTTCAATTTGAATATAAAATGATACGATTCATTTTGGTAATAGTTTATGAATAGTGCATGAATGAGAAAGAAGAAATTGAGGAAGGAAATTTTAGAAAAATTACAAGAGGCATGATTATAGAGGTCTCTTTTTTCAAAAAATGTCTTTTTTTTTTTCGTTTATCAACTTGGACTTGTTTACTTTGGTTTTATTTTGTTTTAATTATAATTGCACTTTGTGACTCCTTCTTGGAATTTAATTCATCATATCAAAACCCAAGATTCATTCTTGGTTTCATGAAGTAAAGGAGTGTAAAAAAAAAAAAAACACTTAATCAAAGAGTCTAGTGGTACATCATATTACCATCATGTTGATCTAATTAATACATCACAACTATCTAAGAATTTGATGAATTATAATTGAGGAGGCATTTTTGTAGAAGATCACTTGCCCATTCTCATAATTGAGTATTTATCAAAATCTTAGCTTGCTTAAGCTCAAGTAAATTGTTTTTCTACGTCTAAAAAGATAAAAAGTGGTAGAGAAAAATATCTATAGAAACAAAATTATTTCTAAGAAACTATCACTAAAGTTAAAAAAAAAATCATTTTTTCTTCTAAAAACATGTTCAAGTAGTTTTATACAACATAATTTTAATCCTTTTTTATGCAAATTTTGCTTTCAAAATGTTAAACGAAAGCTACAAACACAACCTCTCAAAATGGGCGGAGTGAAACCTTTGATATCTTTTATACCTTTAACCACACCGTTAATAAAATATAAAAATAATGAAATTATAAATGAGTTGAACTAATATAGTGAAGCTAATATTCATATTTTTATCATTATAATTTTGAAATATAATTAATTAAAATGACTGAGTTTGGGTAAATATGTCTTTTATTTAGTCAATAAATTTCAAATTATTAATTTCATACGATGATTTGACTTGTATTCCTAAATATAACATATATCTTATGTATAAATTGGTTTAACTCTTAACGTTTGAACGAGGAGATATTAGATATTTTAAATAAAAATTTAAATTATGGTGGATGGATTGTGAAGATTGTGGTATCTTTGAATTAATTGTGATTAATTATAGATATTACCAACAAATTATGATGAACAAATTGTGTATATTTATACATTATTGTAATAAATTAAGAGGATTTGAAGGAGATTTAGGATTAATAGTTTGATACAATATTATGTATATTTAAGGCATTTAACCTAAAAGAAATATAACAAAAACATTTTTCTTAAAATTATTATGGTATCAAAGTTGTAATAGGTTTTGCATGACCAAGACAGATGACAAGCAAGCAAGGACACAAGAACTTCTAATCATATTATAGGAAATTTGAAACTCTTTTAAGAATTAAGAATTGTTCGTACAAGGATACCTTATGATAATGTCAGATGGACAACAATTTGTAACAATTAAAGAAGGATGTGTATTCCTTGAAGGAGGGATATTAATAATGTGTTATATGTATCTAGCCTACAATATAATCTAATATTTGTATCTCAATTGTTAAATGAATCAAATTATATGACTCAATACACCAAATCTACATGTGTTATACATGATCTTACTTCAAAGAAACTGATTGGGCTGGATGAAAAAAAGATGAGCTCTACTATTTTCAAGGGGTTCGACATGAGTATGTGTTCAAACTTGATGCAAGGTTTTTGGTTGACCTTTGGTACAAGCAAATGAGACAACCCTCTTTGGAGACCACACAAATAGTCTCAAATGTTGACAGCAAAAACAATGAGTTTGCAAATAAAGCTTTTAATATATATCAAAGGACAAAATAAAGTAGAGATATTTTTTCTTTGAGTGATAATAAAAATATTAGCAATTTTGAATTAATTTATTCTAATTTGTGGAAACCTTATCGAACCCCACCTTGTGATGCATCATATTTTTTAACTATAGTTAGATGACTATTCACGTACTATTTGGATTTATCTTATAATTGATAAAAAAGAAGTTTCTAGAGTCCTATTGAATTTGTTGCTTTGGAAGAAAGACGGTATGAAAAACAAATTAAGACCATTCAAAAATGATAATGGAACTGAGTTTATAAACTTGTCAAAGAAAATTTCTTAAACTTGACATTATTTTTCAAACATCTTGTATAGGGACACCTCAAAAAAATGGTCAAATTGAAAGAAAACACACATCCTTAATGTAGCACGTGCCTTAAAATTTCAAGTTAATCTTCCTATCTCTCTTTTGGGGTGAATGTATTGTAACAACTTCTAATAAATAGAACATCTAACACCTTTGTTAGATAGAAAAACTCCTTATGAAATGTTATATGGGCAACCACCTCTATATACAAGGTAGGAAAAGAGATAAATTTGTTAGTCGTAGTAAGGAATGTGTGTTTGTAGGTTATCCTTACAAGAAGAAATGATTGAGGCTATATGGTCTGGAGTCTAAAAGTTATTTTGTGTCAAAATGTCAAATTCTTTAAAAATAAATTTCTTTTTGCACAACCCACTAGTAATGAGTCTGTTCCTACTGTGATGATGTTTGATGTTAATATTGAAGATGATAGTATTGAAAATTGTGTTATTGATGATTTTGGATTTGCAAAAGGTGAATACGTGAGATAGGGAGGAAAGAAAATTTAGAAAATAAACTTCATTTCCAAAATGAGTCAGAAAGTAATGAAAATCTTGGATAGGAAAAATGACTCAAATTCCTCTATGAAACTTCGAGAGTATGTGACTAATATGGCTGAAGTAAAAAGCCCATCTAGTTGTTCTTCCACTCCATAACATAATTCAGGTGAACCCTATCCCATAACACATTATGTGAGTTATGATAAATTTTCTTTGAAGCATCGCAGGTTCCTTGCAACAATAACTATCGAAAGAGAACCAACAAGCTATTCAGAGGCAACAAAAGATGATAGATGACACTCAATCATGAGACAATAAATACAAGCACTTGAAGACAACAGAACCTGAACAATGTGTCCTTTTCCAAAAGACAACAAGGCATTGAGATGCAAATAATGTTAAGTATGTGGAGTCTGAAGCGTTATTGGTTCTGACCCCTTTACTTATTCTTTTATTACAAATACTCATGTAATTATAAACCTAATTAAGTGAATGTTGCCTACAACATCATCAATGAGAAGACGACATATGGTTTGATAAAGACATTATCAAACATGTACGGGAAGTCATCAACATTAAACAAGGTATTTTTGATTCGTCAATTAGTTAATACGAATATGCGAGAAGGTGCTAGTGTTACATATCATATGAATGAATTTAATTCCTTATTATCAAGATTAGTGTCAATGAATATTAAATTTGATGTTGAAGTACAAGTCCTGTTATTGTCATTCTTGTTGCTTGATAGTTGGTAAGGAGCTGTTACGGTAGTAGCCAGTACATATGTGACTATGGAATTAACCTTTGAAGGAATTATAGATTTAATCCTTAATGAGAATGTTCGTAGAAGGAACATTGAACAATAAACAAATCCTTTATTAAGCACCAAAGGTAGAGGTAGAAAGCTTTAAAGAGGGCAAAACTCTTAACGTGGTAGATAAAAGTCCAAGAAGCAAAGACCGTCCAAACCTCGCAAGGATATTACTTGTTGGAATTGTCAGCAAAACAGACACTTTAGGAACTAGTGTAATCTTTCTAAAGAAAAGAGACATGACAATACAATGAATGTAGCATAAGAAGACAATGATGATGCGTTGATTTGTTATGTTGAGAGCATATTTGAATCCTAAATCATTGATTTTGATACATCTTTACGTGTTTCTCCTTGCAATATCTTCACAGACTCAATTTGTTTTACGTGACATAAACATAATTAAAAATAATTGATTATACGTAGTAAGAATATTATTTTTATAATAATTAATCTAAAACTTACACTTATGATATATTATAATTGATAATAACATATTTTTTAGTTAATGAAAAATGAAAATGATACTCATAAGTAATAAATGACATTATTTTATTTTTCTTAAATAATTAGAATAAAGTAGTGTTTGATAAAATCATGTCCCAGTAACTAATAACTAATGGAAAGCTTAAATATACTTTTGACTACTTGTAAAATCTAGGAGTTTTAATATCAGTTTTTATAACAATACTTTTCTTGATTAATTTTATTATTACAATTGGGAGGATAAAAACCTGAAAAAGAATAATTATTTTTTAAGGTTGATATTAGTAATGAAAATTAGATAGAGGATAAAAATGAAGAAATGTTATGAAACAAGATCTCAAGACATATATAGAAAGAATAAAGCAAGAAGAGAAAAATATTAAATATTGAGATTCCTTATATTTCACTTAATAATAAAAAGAATAACTTACTGGTTAAAAATATATAAATCATATAAATAATAATAAAGACTAATAAAGTTAGTGGACATCCAATAATTATTCATTATACTCCCTCTTGATATTCATTGATTGAATAATATGCCTGTTAAAACCTTATTAGAAAAAATCTTATGGGATAAAAACCTAGGGAAGGAAAAATAGTACACCATTCTTCAATATATTTTTAAAATATATTTATTTTTCTCCCTCGTATAAAATATTATCATTGAGATAATGAATACGATCTTGTGAACGAAAAAGTTTTCATTCATACAAATTTTGTAAATATATGTGTCAAGTATTTTATGAACAAACCTTCTAGATCACAATTATTTTAAACAAACTATATTTTTTTTATTTTTTAACATATTTTTCTTTCAACTAAGGATAATGCATGTTTTCATATATAATCATTAATGTTAATTTTCATGAAGATAGATATCAAATTTCTCGCATTGCATAATTTGATAATACTATATTTCATAAATTATTGTAAACTTACAATGTTACTACTTATGAACAGATATATTGTTTATGACTGACGATTATGGGATCTAACAAGTAATATGCATATGCATACAAATAACTATATTTTTATAACTTATCATATATGATTTTAAAACATTTGAATAAAACAAGTTTATCGTCAAGATAATAAAAAACATGTTTTACTTTGATAAAATATCTTTTATAGATGAAAAACTATATCTTACTAATAAATTTACAACCAATATCATTTTTCTCTTAAGATATAAAAGAATCTTTAATTACATATAAAAACCTTTCAATCATAAGTGTACAATGGAAATAAAGAAAATAATGAATATTAAAAAAGTATATTTATTTAAATATTAAATATGTAACGTAAACAAAACTTTATCCTTTCAAGATCCTTTTTCATCTCAAATTTTTTAATAAAAGAATCAACTTAACATGTTTTTAGATCTCAAACATAAACAAGTATAACAAATTCATTGAGATAATGACAAAATGAGATAATTCCATAAATGAACTTATTTGACTTGATTAAATAATGTTTTTTATAATTTGCATCATTTGGAAAATTAAATCATTAAGAGAGTTTTATATAAATATCATTTTTAATATAACTATACAAATAAAATATAACATCATTTATTAGATACAACATGAATAATTAAAGTGAAAATATTACGGGTGTCAAAATAAGTTTAACTTGATAGGTTGACCTAAAATGGTTGAGAAATAGGGCAGACTAGGCCAAAAACTTTCTGGCCTAAATTGAATTTAACCTATTTTGGCTCAGTTCATTTAGGCCATGACCTAAATGGATTTAGGTCAGACAATTTGTAGGCTTATGAGACAACTTGTTTTCTAGAACAATAATTATTTTTACATATATATCTGAGTAAGTCTCTAACAACCACTTATTCCAAGATAGATATCAAATTTCACGCATTGCATGATTTGATAATAATGTATTTCATAGATTATCGTAAAATTAGAATGTTCCTATTTATGAACAAATATCTTGTTTATGACTGACAATTATGGGATCTAACAAGTAACATAAATATGCATACAAATAAGTTATATTTTTATGACTCATCATATATGATTTTATAACATTTGAATAGACAAGTTTATCGTTCAAGATAATGAAAAAACATGTTTTACATTAATAAAATATCTTTTATAGTTGAAAAATTGTATCTTGCTAATAAATTTACAACAAATGTCATTTTTCTCTTAAGATCTAAAAGAATCTTTAATTATATTTAAAAACCTTTCAATCATTCAACTGTATAATGGATATAAGCACTACTATAGTAATGATCAACCAGATGGGAGTTCATACTTATCAACCAAGGGGTACCACATCAAAGGAGTATCCCAAGGCTACAACAATCAGAGAGGGGGTTTCATACTCGTCAACCACACATTCATCGTCCAGAGGGTCAGGTATCGCACCAAAGGAGCATCAGAAGGACAGCCGAACAAGAAGGTTAACTCCTTCACCTACCAACCGATCTCGCAGACATATTGAGCCAACAGTCGGTTAGTCAGGTAAAGAAGGGGGGGGGGCAATTGTAGACCCCAAATCTTGCCCGACCTCACACTAAAGACCAAAAATCCTCTGTTCGAAGATGGACAAGGCTTCAATAGGCCCCTAGGCATGTTCACTAGACTCCATGTAAGCATAAGAGGGTTTTCTGTACAAAAAATAGACAAAATAGAAAAATTCTGACAGGAAGCCCCAGACGGTCGTCTCGGTTTCCCAAACGGCCTTCTCGTTTTTCCTTAAGGCGAGACAACCGTCTCGTTTTTCCAGACAAATGTCTCGCTTTTCCTTAAGGCAAGACGACCGTCTCGTTTTACCAGATGACCGTCTCACTTTATCCTTAAGGCGAGATGACCGTCTCATTTTTCTAGACAATCGTCTCACTTTTCCCTTAAGGTGAGATGACCGTCTCGTTTTTCCAGATGGTCGTCTCACTTTTCCCTTAAGGCGAGACGACCGTCTTGTTTTTCCAGACGGTCGTCTCACTTTTCCTTTAACGCGAGACGACCGTCTCATTTTTCCAGATGGTCGTCTCACTTTTTCCTTGAGGCGAGACGACCGTCTCGAAATCCCAGATGACCATCTCACCTGTCAGAAGCCTAGACGATCGTCCCGACGTATCTGACGCGAAATCCTATCAATAGGGACCTCCCCTCTCTCATTTCCACACAATTTCACACTCTCCTATACTCTGAGAACCTCATTCTGAAATTTCTAAGTAGCTCTGAGTAATTTTCTAGAGTAAGAGTGA
Source organism: Sphenostylis stenocarpa (assembly GCA_963425845.1). Lineage (NCBI taxonomy): Eukaryota > Viridiplantae > Streptophyta > Magnoliopsida > Fabales > Fabaceae > Sphenostylis > Sphenostylis stenocarpa. The sequence continues at coordinate 30,053,938 of OY731403.1, forward strand.
TCTTTCGGGCACTCGAGGAGTTTAATCTATTATTTTTGTTCGATGGAGGAGTGTCTTTGTAGAGTGCGGGACTGCCAAAAAGTATTCTCTATTTCAAGATCTATAAAAGCTCGCTTCGGAGGTTTCTTTTTTAAATCTCTTCTCTTTTATTGCTTTCTTTTACTGTTTTTCTTGTATGCATTAGCTATTAAGGCCATGTAGATAGCTATTTAAATACTGTAATGAATAAATAAGGTAGAAGCATAATTTTTAAGTATCTTTATTTTAAGAATAGTCCATCATAGGGAACCGAAAGGGGCATTGTGGGGGTGTTAATACCTTCCCCACACATAACTAACTCTCTTACCCAACTCTGGTTATAATGACCAAAGTTGGTTTTTCTTAAACCAACGTCTTCTTTTTTCCTTTTCCAATGTTTACGGTAAAAATATTGGTGGCGACTCTAGAACCCATTTACGAAAATTTTGTTCCTAGGGTAGTTCGGTTATCGAACACCCTAAGAGTGATGACTATATTTTTAAAACAAATGTGAGTCATTCAAAATCATCGCGTCGCTCCGACCGCTTTGTTGTGGCGATGGACCTGCCATTGTATGTACAAGATACAACGACAAGTGTTTACTCCTCGTTGTATGTGACATACAATGATGAGTATTTGTAAATATTTATGGTTGTATCTCATACAATACAACGACGTTTGTTGTCATACTCGTCGTTGAAGCCTTGCATCAGGCATGCATATGATTATGGATATAGTATTAATCGTCGTTGTATATTGTTTTTTTTTTTTAAAGTGAAATCTGTTTTAGGCTTTTACCCATTTCCTACGTATTCAAATATACAAAATCTAGTACAATAAAAATTCCAGGCATATCTACAATAATATAGATCATAAATATATACAATACTTACTATATAATATTAGTTTTACTATAAAATCCTACAAAGTCATTATAAATCCTATAAGTATGATTAGTAAACTATCTTAAATGTACATGACTAATCAGTTAATTATCCTAAGGTTCAACCATATATATAGTCATGAAACTAAACTATTGTAATGAATTAAACTTGTTGATGAAATATGTTGCACATGTGCCTAATATAATGTATGACATTTGTATCCATGGGAGATGTGTCCATAAAAAACTGTACTATGGTAAATAAATTTTCATAAATATAATTATGGTACTTAATCATCTTTAAATAAATATTAATTATTTTACCTAATCCCAACTTTTATGTATTCCTGCTTGGATAATGGTTGTCATCCATTGCATTACATAATAACCACACTCATATCCTCTAGATTGTTTACATTGTTTCTCAAAATATAGAAATTAAATTAGTTTGTTAGTAACATAAATAAACAAAAATAAATACCATAGATTATACTTTTAGATGCAACTATGTGAGCTTTTGAGATTTTTCACTTGACCGACTGTTCATTATGTTATATATGGAATAAACACTAATAACAGTTACACTTAGTTAAAACATATATAAAAAATATGATTATAATAATTTCTATAAAAATCCATAAACTTCATCTTACTCACACATAACTGGGATAAATACCTATAACAAGTGACATAATAATTAATATTTCAATAACTAAAATACTAAGAACGTTAAATTAAATAACTTACATCATCCACAACTGCATAACGGATATGTTAAACTCTGGATTTCTGTTACAATCTCTAACACGTCATATATGTGTAAATATAATGAGATGTTACTCTCCCTTCCAAAAATGGTAGAATCCCATGGCACCTCAACTAGACTGCAACTAGTGGCCCTCACAACATCCAACAACGAAAACAAAGGGTCACTAGTACTATATTGTTGTTTCTTTTTCCATCTTTCCGGCATCGTGACTACATGTAAATAACAATAGTATTAAAAACAATATAATAAGCAGGAATCAAACATACAATTGTTATTGTCATACCATGCTATTTGATATAGGACTAGCTAGATGTCTAGGTCAGACAATGAAAGTTTAAAGTGTTTGTGCCACTGTAGTAACCTCATGTGTCAGCACGAACACAATAGCACTACCATCATGAACTATATCAACCATGACCTTAACCAAATGAGCAGGAAGAGGTACACTATGTAACATAGTGGCCCCTTCAAGCATCTTCCCAAATGCCACCAATTAAGGGGAATTAGTGTCTTCAACATAAAGCTCACACCTGATAGGATGATCTATGTCCTCCCCTGATGGTACATTTGCAGCAGTTGCTTGTCGGGAGAGCCCTAGGCTCATCAACTGCTGGTCAAATTGTTGCCACAAGTTTTGTGTCACAGTCTCTGTGACCTCCTGTCTAAGCTCCTCCCTTAGGTCATCCCTAATCTCCTCCCTTAACTGTGCTCTCAAATTCTAGATATACTCCTGCTTGAGGCCACTAGATGAGGAATATGACTTACGTGCTGCTGATCCAAAGAAAACTTTCATCCTCACACCTACTCTAGCAGCTCGAACACAACTAGGGTGCTTAGGTCGACCAAGGGTAACTGTTAGGATATCATGCTGACCCTCAAGAGTAAAAGTACCCTAGGTACATTCCTCAACCAAAGAATCCTGCAACATAATCGAATTGTAAGATATATTGTAATTAGGATATAATAAATATTATCAGAAATAAAAAAACTAAGTACTTACAACTCGTTCAGCTATAACATGTGACTTTTCATGAAGGTGGAGATGGTGGGTCAAGACTTGAAATATCTAATGAAGAGGCATATCATGCTTTCTCTTTCTTAATCATCATGACTTACTTAAGCTTTCAATAATCCTCACGTGACAATAAGTGAAGGTTACATTATGTGCCTGAATATCCTATACTTTCTTCCTAAGACTATGTTAATAAGTACAAATAATGTTATGAATTAGTTAGTTATAATGTAAAACAAAGAAATTTATGGTTACCTCTCATTTCTCATTCTGCCTCATCTGAACAAATTGTGTCCATGTTTCTTCATTAACCATCATATATTTGGTACAAGGATTTTCATTACTCCTTGCACCAAATACATAATTAATCGTCAATTTAGACTTAAATTTATGCCATTTTGTCGTTGTCGAAGAAAGAACCTTTGATCTCAAGAAAGAATTAATATTTATTAAATTGTTTACCAAGATATCTTGCCAAGTAATGTTTCTCTCAGCCTTAATAACATGATCTTAAGATGAGACTAAAATAGAAATCTTCTCGCGAGGTAATACACCAAGGTAGCTACTAAAGGACTGAACATTGGGTCCAGAGGCTACATTTGTCTGAATGTTAATAGTAAAAGGTGTCCTTTGACCACTACCACGTTTAAGTGAGAGGGACCTCAACCTAGTAGCTCCTCTATTAGACTTCTTGGTCGTCTGCTCCAACTCGGGAGGCGATCCTTCAATATCAAACATTTTCCTATTAAAAAATCAAAATAAATTGTTACATACAATTAATAATTATAAGTATTCAAATAAAAAATAAACAAAATTAATATATATTCATACATATGGTTATTCTTTTATCACGATCCTTTCTAGTTGCCTGTACATCATTAATAATATCGTTTCATCGGTCTTAGTAATCATAGTTGATGTGAATGAACAAGTGTGACAAATATCAAGATTAAATTGTTCATCCTCTTGAGATAAATCTTGTTTCTTCCCATGAAGAACAACTGACCAATGTTTAGAAGTAGGTTCTTTGACATAAAACACTTGTGAAGCTTGATGTGCCATGATAAAAGGTTCATCCTAATATCCTATCTTTCAAAAATCAACCAACGTCATTCCTGATTCATCGATCTTCACACCATTTTTATTGACCACCCACTTACACTTGAAAATAGACACTAAAAACTTAGTATAACTAACCTCCCAAATCTCCTCAATTAAATCATAGTACAACATTGATTCAATAAAAGGATTTTGATCCTTAGAAGTAGAGAACTGCATGGACTCTGCTTCAAGAGTCACACCATTGTTTTGAACAGTACTTTTATCATTCAGAGACTTTGTATAGAAGGAATAATTATTAATACCATATCCAGTAAAACATAAGGCATCAAATTTAAGTTCATTTTCTAGTCATGTTAATGTTTCAGTTTTTGTTGGATCTTTCATGATTTCCTCTTTAAATCATGTCATGAATGTCTTATTATGTTGCATCAACACCCACTTCTTTGGTTGTCTTGGGTTATTCTCTTTGATAATGGCTTTATGAGTAGATAAGTAAGGAATTACCTCATGTGTATTGTTCAATATATACAAATGTGCTTGAAGAACTTCATCACGTGATTTACTTACTATATGAACGCCTCATAAACATTTACTTGTTGATCATTTATTGTGCCAAGAGTTTGATGGAAGTCTTGTAGGATTTTCTTTTGACATATACTCTGAATAAAATTCAATGGCTTCTTCTACAATGTATCTCTCGATCATAGAAGCCTCTGAATTATAGTAATTTTTAACATATCCTTCTAGAATCTTCATATAACGCTCAACTGGATACATCCGTATTAGATAAATTGGACCACACAATCTTATTTCTCTAACCCATGTACAAACAAATGCACCATGATATCAAAAAAAAGATGGGGGAAAAAACATTTCCAACTGACATACAATAAGAATAATCTCCTCTTCCAATGCATCCAATTTTTTTGGGTTAGTTACTTTACTACAAATTGAATTGAAGAATGCAAACAATCGAGTTATAGTTTGTCTCACATTTTTTGGCAAAATTCCACGAATAGATATAGGTAATAATTGTTGCATGAAAATATGACAATCATGAGACTTAAGATCAACTAGTTTCAATTCTTGCATAGATACAAGGCTCTTAATATTTGAAGAGAATCCTTGTGGGACTTTCACACTATTTAGATATTGACAAAAACTTGTTTTCTCCTTTTTGGACAAAGTATAACAAGCAAGGGGTAAATATGTGCGTCCTCCGACCTCTGTTAGTGCTAACTTCTTTCGTATCTTCATTTCAATCAAATCTAAACAAGCATTGACACATCATTTGTCTTCCCATTGATGTTCAAAAGTGTTCCAATTAAGCTATCACGTACGTTTTTCTCCATGTGCATTACATCAATATAGAGTCTGACATTAAGTTTACTCCAATATGGTATATCAAAGAAGATAGACCATTTCTTCCAAATGTTAGTCACAATTGATTTTTTTTTTCTTTTTCCAAAATACAACATTAATATCCTTCACCCTTTCATAAGTTTGAACACCTGTTTACGGAGTTGGTGCTTCGTCATTCTCTTGGGGTCCATTAAAAGTTGTTCTCAATCACCGATAAGGGTGAAATTTTTTTAGACATATTCGATGTCGAAGAAAAACTGTCTCCCTACCATGTTTCAATTTCTCATAACTAGTATTTTCTTGACAAATAGGACAAGCTTTATGACCCTTTACACTGTAACAAGTAGGGATGACAATTAAACTCGTACACGTGGGGACTGACCTTTCCTCGCCCCGAGTTTGATGGGGAAAACCCAAGTTGATCGGGGGCGGGTTCGAGTTTTTCACGCTTTAAAAAGTTGGGGGTGGGGGCAGGGATGGGTAAAGTAATCCCCACCCAGACCCTCGTCCCAGTCCCGATTTTATATTTTAATTTAAATATTAAAATATTAATATTTTTAAAGTATTTTCTTTTCTATTTCTATTACATATAAGGTCATTTTTTTTATATTTTACCATTTTTGTTTTTCTTTTACCCACTTTTTAATTTTTTTAATATTTTATATCAATTAAATTATTACATTATTCTCTCTTACCTTTCTGTTTTTCACATTTCTTTAGTCTCTCCCATCAATTTTTTTTAATTTTTTCAACCAATTTGATGAACACAAAGTTACTTTTTTTCTTCTTTATCTTTTTCTAAATATTTTACATAAATCTTAGTAATAACTAATATTATTTCATTTATAATTTATATTTATTAGGTTTTATTATATCATAATTTTTTATCTTATTATTCTTATTTATCATATATCAAATTTTATCTTAATAAAATAATTGTATTTTAAAATATTAAAAAAATTGATAATTTAAACTTTTATTACTTCAAACTAATTAAATAAGAATTAACTTATTAAATATTTTCTTATAAAATATATATTTCATATTTTTAAATGACAATTTAAAAATAAATTAACTTATATATGTAATCAAATATTTGAATACAGATATTATAATAATAATAATATTATTATTATAAGTATTCAAATATAGTGTTATAATAATAATAATAATGTTATAAATATTATATATATATATATATATATAATGATTAAATATTTCTTTTACATATATATGTTAATATAAATATAATAAATTAAATATATATATATATATATTTAATTAATAATATTTATAAATTATAAAATTATAAATATTTATTTAAATATAAAAAATACATAGTAAAATTAATTTATTATAAATATAATTATTTTTTAAAAAATAATATAGATCGGGGATGGGGCAGGGGCGAAGAACCCAAAATCTAGCGAGAACGGGGATGAAAACTTAATTTCTAACTCCGGCAGTGATCGGGGGCGGGGATGGGATGGTTAAAAAAGTCGGGGGCAGGGATCGAGGAGGCAAAAACTGCCCTCGCCCCGCCCCATTGTCATGGCTAGTAATAAGATAAGTTTTCATATGCAGGAAAATCATTGATAGTGCAAAATAACATGACGTGCATCTTGAAAAGACTCACAAGCAAATCCGTCAAATGTCTCAACCCTTTCATCCCATAATAGATTCAAATCTTCAATCAATGGGTTAAGATATACATCTATGGCATTTCCTGATTGTCTTGGACCTGAGATCATTATAGACAACATCATGTATTTACGCTTCATACACAAGCTCGGAGGTAGGTTGTAAATAAATAGAAAAACAGGTTATGAAGTATGATTAATACTTAGATCACTAAATGGATTCATTCCATCAGTAGTCAATCCAAGTCTAAGATTTTTTGACTTAGCACCAAATTCAGGAAGCTCATTATCGAATTATTTCCATAGCATAGAGTCAGCTGGATGACGAATCAATCCATCACATGTCCTCCCATTTATATGCCATCTAATTTTTTTAACACTTTAGGATTAAAAAAAAATATTTAAACCTTGAAATTATTGGAAGATACCAAATGGACTTGGTAAGGGGTCTCTTAATAGTAATGTCCTCACTATTGTTTTTATTATTATCCTTCACTTTGTAATGAGATAACCCACAAATTTGACTTCTTTTTAGCTCTTCAAACTCATTTTTACATAAAATACAATCATTGGGACATGCATGTATCTTTTTATACTCCATACCCATTGGACAAAGTATATTTTTCGCCTCATAATTATGACTGGGTAGTGTATTTCCTTCTGGAAACATTTCTTTCAACAATTGAAGTAATTTAGTGAAACTTTTATCAGTCCACTAGTTCACCATGGTCGAATCAACTAAATCATGATCAGATTCATTTACATATGAAAAATCTAAAGTTCACCATGCCATGTCCAAATTCTGTAATTTTTAAGAAAACCGTCACATAAAAAATGCTCCCTAATTTTCCCGTAAGTAATCTTCCATTAAGATAATTAACACAAGGACACCTAAATCTTCCACTAGTAAAACTAGTCGAAGTGTTTCATTGTGCAAATAAGAAAAATTCTTCCACTCCTTTCTCGTACACATCAGTTATGCGGGTACAATTAATCCAACTTTTATCCATTTCTAAATTCTATAATACATATACAACTACATAATTCAATTAACAATACAATTTGTCGGGGATCGAACATCCCCGGAGTCAACACAAATTCATTCAAAAATATTCCTTATCACTATCAATCATCACAATGTTAACCCTAAGTCAATTCATACATTAATCAAGATGTAATAATTACTTAGTAGAGAGAAACAATTGTCTGACGGACAACCACTGATGATCACCACCACAAGAGGGAGAATGACCAGCGAGAGGGAGAGATGTGGAAGAGGTGCAGGGCATGATGCAGAGGTGCATGGTGTGATGCGGAGGAGATGCGAAGGTGCTAGGGCGCAACTCAAAGGGAGTGCGAAGGTGCAGGACACGACTTAGAGGGAGAAAACCAAACGAAATGCAGGGAGGAGGACGAAGGAGGAAGGAGGAGGCAGTGAAAGTGAACGAAGATGGTGCACATGAATAAGTATGAAGAAGATATGACAATGATTATTACAAATAATCATTGTTGTATATGACATACGATGATGGTTATTAAACCATCATCGTCGAATAGTTGGCCTCGCCCCGCATTCAACGATGATTATTAAATAACCATCATCGAATATCCTATACAATGATGATTATTAAATATTCGTCGTTATATAGTTGTTTTTATTTTAAAAAATGTCACTATGACACCTTCAAAGACGTCTCCATAATGATCGTTGTCAAAAGGCGTCGTCGTTTTCAATATTTGCACTAGTGAAATATTCACATAGAACCTTTAAATTACGTACATTATGTATATACTCCACATTAACTTAATCACTTATGTTCAAAATCAATATACAAGAGAGAATTTAATAAGAAAATAATGAATATTAAAAAAGTATATTTATTTAAATATTAAATATGTAATGCAAACAAAACTTTATCCTTTCAAGATTCTTTATCTCAATTTTTTTATAAAAGAATCAACTTAAGATGCTTTACGAGCTCAAACATAAACAAGTATAATAAATTCATTTAGATAATAACAAAATGAGATAATTTTTATTCCATGAATGAACTTATTTAGCTTGATGAAATAATCCTCTTTATAATTTGCATCATTTGAAAATTAAATCATTCATAGAGTTTTATATAAATATCATTTTCAAGATAACCATACAAATAAGATGTAACAACATCTATTAGATACAACATGAATCATTTAAGTAAAATTATTAGGGGTGTCAAAATAGACTTAACTCAATAAGTTGACCTAAAAGGTTTGAGATATAGGATAAGTTAAGCAGAAAAAATTGTGGTCTAAATTGAATTAGGCCTAACCCATTTAGGCTATGACCTAAATGAGCTTAGGTTAGGCTAACATGTAGGCTTATAAGACAACTTATTTTCTAGAACAATAATTATTTTTTAAATAAAAAAATAATATTATTTTATTAATATATATATATATATATATATATATATATATATTATAAATTAATTTGACAAGAGATTTACTTATTCTAAGAGTAAATATTCGAATAAGTCTCTAACAATAACTTATTCCAAGATCCAATGGCTAAGATTAATTACTATTTTAGATTAATAAATTACTAAAAAATAAATGATGATAATGAAGAGTAAGTTTTTAACTCTTATTTTGATGTTAAATGGATTTATTATCTTATAATTTATAAACTAAATAATTATATCTTAAATAAAACTAATTTTATTAATATAATTAATATTTTAAAAATATATTTTTGTTTTTTATTTAAATATTTTGGTATAGATATGTTAATCATTTTTTTTTCAAACAGAACAAATTTGGCACATTGACCCATTGGCCTAATATAAGGCCAAAACTATACTCAAAATTATAGTATGTTTTGAAACATAAATAAGATCTGGACTATCAAAATTTTTTACTTAACCTATATGGCTAGACTAGGTCAAACCGTTCGTTTAACATCTCTAGCAAATATATTAATTAAATATCTAAAATTATTTGCATCAACGACATGTGATTCAAAAATCAGCATTGGGTATGGTAAAAAAATTTTAAATAATCAATTGTGTTTTATATTTCACAATTCACTACAAAAAAAAAAGCCTATTACCTACGGAATATTACCTACGGATACAAATCCGTAGGTAAATTTTACATTACCTACGGATATTACCCACGGATAAAAATTCGTAGGTAAATTTTACATTACCTACGGATATTACCCACAGATAAAAATCCGTAGGTAAATTTTACATTACCTACGGATATTACCCACGGATGAAAATCCGTAGGTAAATTGTACATTACCTACGGATATTACCTACGGAATTCCCGTAGGTAATTATCCATTACCTACGGATATTATCCGTAGATAATATCATCCAGTGGGTAATTCAGTAGGTACCTACGAAATTACTATCCGTAGGTAAATTATATTAAACTAAAAGAATTGTCACTAGCAAGAATCAAACTCGAGTACCTTAAAGTTGAAAACTGATACTTCAACCACTAAACTATTAGGATATTCTAATAATAATTTACAACAAAATTATACTTATATTAATTTGTGTAAATATATAAATATATAAATATAAAATATAAAATATATAAATATATAAATATACAAATATATAAATATACAAATATATAAATATACAAATATATAAATATACAAATATATAAATATATAAATATATAAATATACAAATATATAAATATAGAAATATATAAATACATAAATACATAAATACATAAATACATAAATACAAAAATACATAAATACATAAATACATAAATACATAAATACATAAATACATAAATATATAAATATATAAATATTTAAATATTTAAATATATAAATATTTAAATATTTAAATATATAAATATTTAAATATATAAATATTTAAATATTTAAATATATAAATATATAAATATTTAAATATTTAAATATTTAAATATATAAATATTTAAATATTTAAATATTTAAATATTTAAATATTTAAATATTTAAATATATAAATATATAAATATATAAATACATAAATATATAAATACATAAATATATAAATACATAAATATATAAATACATAAATATATAAATACATAAATATATAAATACATAAATATATAAATACATAAGTATATAAATACATAAATACATAAATATATAAATACATAAATATATAAATACATAAATACATAAATTTATAAATAGATAAATATATAAATATATAAATATATAAATACATAAATATATAAATACATAAATATATAAATATAAATATATAAATATATAAATATATAAATATAAATATAAATATATAAATACAAATATATAAATGTATAAATATATAAATATATCAAAATATAATTATATTTTATATTTATATATATTTTATATTTATATATATTTTTTATATTTATATATATTTTATATTTATATATTTTATATTTATATATTTTATATTTATATATTTTATATTTATATATTTTATATTTATATATTTACACGGATAAATATAAATATAATTTATTTGTAATTTATTTTCAAAATATCCTAATAGCTTAGTGGTTGGAGTATCGGCCTCCAACTCGAAGTGCTTGGGTTCGAATCCTGCCAATGACAATTCCCTTAATCTAATAATAATTCAAAGTTTCAAAAATATAATAAATTATAAAAATATAATATAAAGGGGAGGGGTTGTAATAAATAAAAATATTTTGTTAAGGTGAGTGCATTACCTACGTATTATAATCCAGTAGGTAATTCCAAGCAGTGCATTACCTACGGATTTTCTACGGAAAGAAATCCGTAGGTAAAGTGTCATTACCTACGGATTTTACCAGTAGATAATAAGCATTTTTTTGTAGTGATTTCACCATTTTTTCATTTCTTTTTTCACAAAGAGTTATTTGTATCCAATTGATTTAACACCTTCAAATGTATGGACTATAACACCAAAATTCTTTCACTTCTCAAGAAAGTCTAATTCTCTTTAATTTTATCTTTCTATTTTGTTCAATCATTTGTTTGTTGACAATCTTTATGACCTTTTGTTTCTAATCTTCAACATCGATTATACTATAGGAAGAAAATTGTCATTAATATTGATTTCACTTTGGTTCTATATTATTTCACTTATGACATAATTAACTAAAAGATCTTTCAATTTTCTAATAATTTTAGGTACATGATGTAACATCCTATTTTTTTAAAACAAAAAAATATGATATAATTATTTTTACGGCTTAATTAAATTATTAATTAAGCTTAAATAATAAAATAAAAGTATAAAAGATAAAATTATAGAAAGATAATGTTAGAAAGATAAAATTAAAAAGATACTATAAAGGATAAAAGATAAAGTTAAATTGGGCTTTATCTTTAAAAGTCCAACTTCACTCATAAGTACATAAATATGCCTTATGATTGAGTATGTGTTAAAAAGGTGATATTTATGCATGTTTATTTCTACCTAATTACTTACAAGTGTTTATAAAGTGAGATATATTTCTCACTCCTCAATCTTTGTTTGTGTTTTTTGTCTGGGTTAAATGCTTTTAAACGTTAACCAATCTTGAATAAGGAAGTACGGATGGATGATGAACCTTATGCTTTTTTTATCTTTATTTCATGGAATGCTTTAATTAGGTGACATCATGGTTGAGAGATCATACATTTATTTTAATTTTGTTTTTAGAATTGTTTTGAAGTTTTGTAAAGGTAACTCTTACCTAAGAGATCTTAAATTATTTTTCTTATCTTTATAAGTTTTATATGAAAAAGTAATATATGTGAATTCTTTTACCTTTTATTTATTGCATTTTATTATTTATTAAAGAAAAACATTTTGGATAGAAAGATGTCACACTTGAGTTCTTCTAAAACTAATATATATTAATTATGTCAAATAAATCTTTTAGAATTTTGATCCTCAATTGACTCATACTTGTCTTTTAGATGAATGAATCTTTTGAGATTTCCATCCTCAATTAGCATATCTTGTATTTTCTTATTCAATGATTCTTAGTTTTTGAACCATTAAGAACAAACTTATGTTATGTTTGAGACTTACTCGCATTATTAGAATACCTAACTGAAACATCAATTATAATTGGAATATTGACGATACATATAAATTAGTCGCTATATTTTGTGTTAATAAATAAATGATTTATGATTGACTAGGTTTCATAAATGAATATTTCCAATATGTAGTTCACATTCTTTCACGAGGATCAACATGAGATAATGATCATTCATTCAAACTAATATATTTTTTCAACTATTTATTCTCCCCCTCATGTTGAAAAACTTATTCATCAAACTCACAATTGACAAATTGAGTCATAAAATAACCTCTGGCGAATGATTCAAAATACTTTATTGTTAATAGAATTCATATTCAACATATATACTTAATCTTCTATGATGAACCATTGATAATTCACTTTGGGGTATAATTAGAACACACCAAAAAAATCTATCCAATGAGAAATATTTTATTGTTGACCCAAAATCAATTGTAGAAGGGTAGTATCTAATATATTGATTTGATGCAAATTTGTATTACAATATGTATAATTGCATAACCCTAAGTAGTGATTGGAATATTCAATCTCACGAGGAAAATTTTGCAATCAACTTTAAATGATTTTGCATGTCTATTTTATGAACATAAGCTATAAGAAGTTTAATATCAATTTCAAATCTCACATAATACTCGTTAAAAGTATGAGATGTAATTTCATCATCATTATAAAAGAAAATTTTCTTAATTTAAAAATGAGCTCTTATCAAATTAATTGAGCTAATAATGTCACAAACGTCTTATTATAAATAGATAAAACAAATATATGACTGTCTAATTGATACATCAATTAAATCATAAAATATATAAATAGTCCACATGGTAGTTATATTTACAAATATCACCTTATATCAATTCCAAAAATATAATAGATTTTTTTTTCAACTTTCTTATGATGATATTATTATTAATTTTCTTTATAACCATGTAGTACATAATAATTGGACTTAAGAAACTTCTAGTTCCTAAGTGGATGGACAAATGAATTTATTCGTAAACTTACCATGACATGTATTTCAATTGTATATATATATATATATATATATATATATATATATATATATATATATATATATATATATAAATAAAGAATAAATCATAAAAGTCTAATAATTTAAATATATTTCTTTCATTAGTGGTATCAATGTGTATGAATTAATCACTACTGCAAAAAAGACTTTTTACGTCAGTTAAAATGGGCTTTTTACGTCGGTTAAAGTGGCGACATAGATACAGGGGTCATAGAAAGTAAGCCTTTCTACGTCGGTTCTTAAGAACCGACGTAGAAAGTAAGACTTTCTACGTCGGTTAGTCAAGGAACCGACGTAGAAAGTCTTACTTTCTATAACCCCAGTATCTATATCGGTTAACAGTAACCGTGATTGTATATGATATCAATGTCGGTTATGCTTATAACCGACATAAAATATTAAACTTTCTACGTCGGTTATGCTTATAACCGACATAAAATGTTAAACTTTCTATGTCGGTTATGTCATTAACCGATGTAGAAAGTACTTTCTACGTCGGTTAATGACATAACCGACGTAGAAAGTGTTATTTTTTTTACAGAACCTGCATTTTCTTCACATGTCCTACCTTTCTTCGAGTAGACCTGTCTATTCATCATAGTTCCAGACAAATATTCACAGTTCCAAACACTTGTACAGACAAATATGCACAGTTCATATATAGTTCCAGACAGATATGTACATATGAAAGATATTGAAATCAATATATGTACCTCAGTTCCAGATAGTTCATTTACTTAAACGAATGTAAATTTGCTAACTTAAATCAATTCAATCAAAATTGTTATAAGTCAAATTTGCTATGAAGATTGAATACTTAAAATGAAAGAAGCCCACTGCTCTCTAATATCGTCTAACACTTCAATCTTCAATGGAGATGAGTCTATAAATTCCTACATATTGAAACATTTCAGATTTATAAACCATTTACATAATTGGCATATTTGACTTAATTATAGTATATTTACCTCCCTCCATTAGTCAATAATATTTTTTGCTACGATGGTGTGCATGTGCTTCATCACATAATACCCGCACTCATGGTTTCCCCGTTGGCGTGGACACTACAAGTTAAATACATGTTAGATTAACTTTAAATGACAAATTGAACAACAGTAAGAGGAATGTTTGGTCACCTTTGGTGCAATATACGTCAACTTCTTTCTAGCATGAGATGGAAGGCCTTGCAACCTTAGGTGAGCTTCCAAAGCTCTACAAAATGACAAATAATTTTGGTGTAAGTGCACATATGATACAATAATTAAAAAAACCAAACTTATGCGTCTATGTGCTTTCTAATATCCAAATCATTTGGTTTCTTGTGTAATGAAGACAAGAGAATCACAACAAATTGCCGAGAAACAATGATTATGAGCTGCCAATGACCCCTGCACGTTGAAATAATATTAGTAAAATTTCAATTTTACATAAATGTGCATTAATTTATAAGATGTATACTTAGTGATGCAAGTAAGGTGCTAAGTAGACTTCTTTGCCCCCATTTTGAAATGTCTCTATTAAGTACGTTTGCACCTCTTCAGCTTTATTCCCAACGGACTGAATGGCAATAGGGTCAACAAATCCATAGATAAAGGCAATCTTCCTCTCAAGGTACACTGTTTTCCTTCCATGTTGTAGTTTATGTGTCTTCTTCACATATCGGGCAAGCTTTATGTCCCTTTGTGCTGTAGCCACTCAAATTACCATATGCTGGAAAGTCATTAATTGTACAAAATAACATTGCACGCAACTTGAATAAGTCACCTATGTACCCATCAAACACATCAACACCTTCCTCCCACAACATCTTCAACTCTTCAACCAATGGGCTTAAAAAAACATCAATGTCATTTCCAGGTTGTCTGGGACCCGAGATCATCAAATATAGCATCAAGTACTTACGTTTCATACACAACCACAGAGGTAAGTTGTAAATAACTAACACCACGGGCCATGAACTATGTTTACTGCTTAAATTTCCATATGGATTCATTCCATCTGTAGCAAGTCCAAACCTAATGTTTCTTGGATCATTATCAAAATTCTGGAAGATGGAATCAATTTTTTTCCATTGCAATCCATCTGCCAGATGCCTCAACTGACCATCTTTAATACGACTATCTGCATGCCATCTAGTGAGCTTTGCATCATTTCCATTAGTGAATAATCGTTTCAACCTTGGAACAATGGGAATATACCATAACACTTTTTTCGGGGTACCATTCATTACATCATTGTCAGAATCACCATCCTTCTTCTTGTATTGTGATTCCCCGCATTGTGGACATTCGTGAAAGTTCTCAAATTCTTTCCTGTACAACACACAATCATTCGGACATGCATGAATTTTTTTGTACTTCATACCCATTGGACACAATATCTTCTTAGCATCATAATTGCGGGTTGACAATGTGTTACCTTCAGGGAGCATGTCACTCAACAACTCAAGCAATTCTGTGAAACTTTTATCAGTCCACCAATTCTTTGCCTTCACATTGCACAATTTTAGTACCACCGACAATCGTGTGAACTTAGTATAATTTGTATACAAAGGCTTTTTTGCATCATTGGACAACTTCTCGTACACATGTGTATGTTGGAAGGCATATTGTCCAAGCTCACGAATCATTTCCTCCAGCTGATCATCCATCTCTAGATCAACTTCTTCTTTGTCTTCTACACTTGGCATGTTTAATAATTCACCATGCCATGTCCACTTTATGTAACTCTTTAGGAAACCATCACAAAGAACATGTTCCCGAATAACTTCAGTCGGTAATCTTCGCTCATTCAAGCAATTAACACACGGGCAATAGAATCTTCCATCATTATCCGGAACATTCATCTTAGCAAATTCAAGGAATTGTTCTACTCTACTCTCATATTCATTTGTTGTTCGTCTATAATTGATCCAACTCCGATCCATTGTTACCTTCTATCACATACACAACATATAAGTATAGTTTGAGGATGATAACATCCAACATGTTTTGCTGAAATTGCGATGTCACGTGATTGGATATTTTAATCTTTCAATAGGAAGTTCTGTCCTACAATGGATCATTTCATGACTGACTCCAATCAAGGCTCACTGTATTGTCTCACATTAGGGTGAGCATAAGTGATGATAGTTTTCACTTAAAATGAAATAACTACATTATAATACAAATCTAATTTTTAAAATCAAAATCAAGAAAGAATGCCTACAGAAACACATTCAAATGACTTAACTACTTACAATACGTCTCTAAATTAGTTAAAGGCACTCGTGATCTTTCCATCTCTATACATACCAGATTCAAAACTGTAAACTTACAATGGCTAAAGCAAACACGAAAACTTACCTCTTGAAGACCTACAGAGGTGGCAGGTGGCGTGACGTGCAGAGCTGGGTGGGGAGAAACGTACACAGGCAACGGGCACCAACGACAGTGACAACAGGAGCAGCAGACGGCACGACGTACAAAGCTGGCAGGTGGCGTGACGAATAAAGCTGGGTGGGGAGAAGCTTACACAGGCGATGACGTTCGTAGTAGAGACAGAGAGAACGGGAAGCTCTACTATGGGTGAAGTGATGAAATGGAGCGTTGCGGCAGGTGTAAAACAGAAGATACTATGTCGGTTGCCCTAACACCCGTCATCAAATACACTTTTCATGTCGGTTAAAATTTACCCGACATAGAAAGTGAACTTTCCCACTTACCATGTCAGTTACCTATTACCTGACATAAAAAGTTTATGATTTTATTACAAAATTGCCACCGCACGCTACATACTATGACGGGTGGACTACGACCGTGATAAAAACTCATCATAGAATCCTATTTTTCCAGTACTGAATCCCAAAACATATTTTTATTAGATATAAGATAAATATATACAAGTGAGATATAGTCAATTAAACCATTTTTGTTAAACTAAATTCATATAAATTTTGAAAATATATTTCTTATATTACTTTTGTGCCCTTATGTAAGTTAATCAAAATATTTGATAGTAATTATAAAAATAACTTATCATTGACTATGTAAAAATATCCATTTCAATGAATATTTTCAAAACTTGATAAATTTTATTAGATTTAAGAGAATAAAATATAATTTTTAAGTTCAAATTTTGCACAATTAAGTAATAATATATATTTCAAATTTGTTCTATCATGTAATAGTTCTAATATTCACTTCTTTACCATCATTATATCAATCATTCTAAAATAATATAAAAATATTACGAAGAAAACGTATATTTAGAATAATACTTTTAAAATTAAACCAATCATCAAACCGTAAAGACATGAGTTTACTATTTAAAAATTTAATCGAGGTCTAATGGAATTTAATAAAATAATATTTTTGTAATATAAAAATATATAATAAGTTTAATAGGAATAATGTTTTTTATAAAAAAAAATAAAAAAAATAAAGATGACTGACATTGTTATAGTAAATTACAATGAAAGTTATAAATATAAAATATATTAGAGTGAGATGAATAATTGTTAAAATAAAATTAAAAAATATAATAAAATAATTATTGTTTAAATAATTAATATGAGATAAAAATAAATAAATATGAGATAAAATATTTGATTGAATAATTATTGAATAATTGTCACATTAAATATCCTTTAAAATATATATATATATATATATATATATATATATATATATAATAAAATATTTTAGAACAATAAAAATAATCAATATTTCATTAATAAATATGTAATTAAGTAAAAGAGAAAATAAAAACATTTAAAAATGATTAATATATTTTAATTTATTTGATTGCCACATTTAAATTTAATTAGAAAGAGATTTACAATATTTTAAATTTAAATAATTTGAAACAAATATTTTAATTATATTATCACATTAAGAACATTAAATGTTATTTTAGGCATAAGCATATAAAATATTATTTTTAATAGAATTTCTTAATGTTTTTGTTACTAACATTATCAATGGTTCCATTTGATGGAGTAAAATATAATGTATTAAAAATATTAATATAAATATCATTAATTTGATAATAATTAGAATCATCATATTCACATTCATAAGCAAAATGTGAATACTTTAATAAAATAATTTTAGCGTTAAAATAAAATATTAATGATCTTTATCATCACAATAATAATTTCATGTTATTTGTTATTATTATTTTTTTTATCTTACTTTTGATGATGTTTTCTA
Organism: Sphenostylis stenocarpa; assembly: GCA_963425845.1. NCBI lineage: Eukaryota > Viridiplantae > Streptophyta > Magnoliopsida > Fabales > Fabaceae > Sphenostylis > Sphenostylis stenocarpa. The sequence goes on from OY731403.1 coordinate 30,072,981, forward strand.
AAAAAATTATTTATAATAATATTACTATTATAATAATTAATACAATTACAATTTTGTTTCATATTCAATTCCACGTAACTACAAAAATATGAATAAAATATTTTCATAATCTTGGGAATAGAACATAACACTAAAATAATTTTCTTATTCACTTTTGAGAATGAAATTTTTTTAGGAACAGACTATAATAATAATAAAAAATTTATATTTATTTTTGAGAATGAAACAGACAAATCTTTTGAATCTCGTGAGTTAATTTTGTTCATAAATTTCAAATAATAAATAATGTGACACGATATCACTAAAAATTTAGAATATTAAATTAATAATAACCCTATTATATATTCAAAGGATATAACACATAATATATATAAATAAAGAGATAATTACTTAATGGAATATGCTATAATCATGGTACTGATAACATGTAATGAAATAAGATCTCCTGACGTAGAGAAAAAGAAAAAGAAAATTAGATATTCAGAGTAACAGAAAACTTAACAAATTGTATTTTTTACATTTTTTTTAATTTCATCATGTTCATTTAAATAAAGAACTAATTTAATGATTATGATTAAAAGAGTAAATTCTTAATATTTAATTTAATTGAATTGACTTCCACTAAAAATGGAAGATGAGAAGAAAAAACAAGTGAAAATTGAAAATACTTTTTAAAATTGAGAAATTTGATTTTATAAATAAAAATTCAAATGAAATAAAATAAATAATGTAAAAGATGTAATTAATTTTTTGATAAACCATTGACAAAATTATTTATATTTTTCTAGAAATAAACTGATGAAAAATAAAACTGAAATGCGAAATACGTGAATCGTTTGGATATTCAACTCTCAAACAAACACGTGCATCATAAGCCAAAGCAATTTCTCTCATCGTTCAAACCTTCAATTCAACTCCGATCCGCAAATTCATTGGCATATTCAATCCTTTCACTTTCTTCAATCATTCAAACTCTCCCATCAACGAAGAACCATCGACATACCACCATGCCAACAGCTTCCGAACACACTGCACGCAATCGTTTGGCCACCCTTGCAGCTCACTTACTTCCTTCCGACGCTGCCGCCTCCGCGATCCACCCCCTCCACCTCTCCGCCGCCGCAGGAGCCTCTCCGTCGGCGAACCTCAAGGGAACCCTCACAATCGTCGATGAGAGGACCGGCAAAACGTACCAGATCGACGTCTCCCCAGAAGGCACCGTCAGAGCCTCTGACTTCAAGAAGGTACTGTTGATGCTGATTCATCCTCCTTTTTCCGATTTTGTGAAGTGGGGTTTCGTCAAAAATTTTCCTTTTGTCTTCTATGAATCGTTTTGGAGTTGGGGTTGGGGTTGGTTCCACTTTTTAAATAGCCTTTGTGTTGTGTTTTGATGTTGATGTGCTTCTTAGAAGAAAGTTTTGTTCTGTCGATATGTTTCGTTGTGATCTTCAATCGGAAGGGGTTATAATTTGGTGAATTGGGTTATGCTCAATTTTGCTTCTTTGTTGGGGGTTAATCAACTTTTTTGTCTTTGAAAGGGGTAAGCCTGGCAGTTAGGTTCTAAAACTATGAAAATTCCAAACAAATCCTCAAAAATACAAGCCGTTCCATCTAAGTCTCCAAATTTAACTAATTACTAACATTTTGGTCTGTGAACTGAATCACTTTAAGCTAAACACTATCGGTAACAGCAGGAGAAACTTGATTGACGTATTACAGTTCCAACTTCCTAGGAATTTTTTGAATTTCCTAGTTTCAGAAACGAAGGTAAGGTAACAATACCTAACAATTTAAAGGATAAACTACGTGTTTTTTGTGTCGCTTGAATTGTTTGAAATGAGTGAATCACCAATTTAGTTTAGGGTCGGAGGATTTGGTCACTGACATCAAAGTAGGCAAAATAATTTATGAAATTAAAATTGGCATACAATTTACACTTTTTATTAGCTGGTGTCGTTTAACGTTGTGCAGAAGTCTTAATTGGCACGGAAAATGCCTGTATGGCATCCAACTAAGCACATACATACCTGCCACTTTGGAGGGATACATTTAACTGAATTTGGTTGAATAATTTTTTACGAAATTAAACAAAAATTCTCTTTGTCTTCTCCGTTTAACTACCACTGTTTTCAGCTTCATTTCACAGTTCACACCATTAACATTTTCCTATACAGAGAGAGCTCAGAAAAAATGTATCTAGAACATTTCCAATTCAGTACTTTGTGGAGAGTGAGGATTATAGTGACCTTATCTGTGAACAAGAAGCAGCAAAACAAGGAGCAAGCAATCGCTTATGCATTGACTGAACTGGAACCTTTGATGTCTTCCACGAACATAAAGCCCAATAGCATAAGCTATGGCCAATTTCAACCTGCACCCCTGCTTCGGGGTTCCCCTGTGAAATTCTTGATTAGGTTTTATGTTTTTACAAGTAAACTTGGCATATTCGATCATAAATTTAGGTTTTTCTGATGTGGAACTATTTGTTTCCTCCTTGTTTTCTTGTTCTCATAGGCCAGATGGATTAATCCTCGCACTCAACTGCTTACCACAATGAAAGTTATTTTTTATTCCTTATATTATGCCTTCAGAATTGGAAATTTTGAATCAATGTTTTTCCCAAGCTCTCATGTTCGAAGACAAGTAGAGCGGTGTGAATGTTGGAGACAAGGTGAAAAGTGGTTTTTAAATAGAGAAGACAAAAGAGACGCAAGGCTGGTCCAACAGTGAGCGGGACCGAATATGAAATTTGAACTAAATGAGAGAGCTGTATGTTGCGTCTTTTTGTCAACATATGTGACGCTTTTGCTTTAAAAAACTATTAGCAAAATATTTTTTTTGTTGGTAAGCCTAGGGTTCGTGAGAAGGGGTCGATTTTGTCAAAATGGTTTATCCAATTTTCAGTCAATTTGGTCCCTCGTACGAGACATGCACTTTTGGATGTCATGCTAACACCTATTGTCCAAATCAGCCTTTCTATCTATTTTACATGGTACCAACTAATGGATGGACTAAATTGAATGGCAATTTACAGTTTCAGAGGTTATTTTGCCTTTTTGATAATGTCAGGGACCAAATTACCTGATTGCTTTAATTTCAAGGATCAAATTGGGGATTCACTCATTTGGAATTCGGGTCTCTCTTTTGTAATTGAGAACATGTAAAGCGACCAAACAGTAAAAACCAGAATTTTTATTTTCATTGATTCTTATGCAAGCTTTGGAAAATAGGAAATAAAATGGAAACAAGGTGACATTTTTTAATTAAAAGTCAAAGCTAAAAATTAAAGGTTTTCAATCCTAACAACTCGAATGGTAAGGTATTTTTCTTTTGTAAGTATTTTATTCAGCTTTTACAGTGACACGATGCAACTGTAGATATGTTGCTTTTTAATTAATACTAATGATGATTATGTATCTTAATATTTAGTATTATATTATATTGTTTTCTACTTTTTGATCTGTAGATATCAACTGGGAAAAATGACAAGGGACTCAAGCTTTATGATCCTGGCTATTTGAACACTGCTCCAGTCATCTCAAGGATTTCTTACATTGATGGTGATGCGGGAATCCTTAGATATAGAGGATATCCAATTGAGGAGTTGGCGGAGAAAAGCACCTTTATGGAAGTGTCATATCTGATAAGTGAGTATTGTTTGATAATTTTCTTGCATGTGCATGGGACTTTTGTGGCCATCTATTATGATAACAAGTTAATGGATTTTTTTTTTCACTGACGATTAGCTGAGATACAAATTTTATATCAGCAAAGATGCATAGGTGTAGGGTCCTTATTAATAAATTCACGCTTCAATTTATGAATTATGTCCATGTTTTTCGTGTTTATTAACTCTACCTTACTCTGTCATTTTAGTGTATGGTAATTTGCCTTCTGAAAGTCAGTTAGCGGAATGGGAGTTCAACATATCTCAGCATTCAGCTGTACCGCAAGGAGTTTTGGTAAGCTTTTCTCTAACAATTGACTTACTACTGGTTTAAGGACCCAAATTTTTATCTGGTAACCTTCTAGTTTCAGTCAGTAACCACTTTTAGATTTATAAACAAATCACATCTGCTGAATTATTACTTTAAATTTAATATGCCAATTGTATTTTTATATTGTCAAAAAACTGTATTGGTTAGAATTTATAATCAGCAAATGATTCAAAGCTAAATTAATCAATCAGAGTATAATAAGCAGTAAATTCATGCACATATACATACTCTTCATATAGTTCATAACTCTTACTTTAGTCTTGTATGTCCCTATTGTTTTTTCTCTTGAAGATGCATATTAGAAATGCTTTTAAGGAGAAAGTTGAGAATCATACTAAGCACTTTGGGTATCTCACTTAATTATTAGGGGTGGTTCATGTATCAGTATTATTCTTGTTCACTTTTTATGTTAGAAATATTCCTCTTTTACCAGATTGGTTTGTGTTCTAAGGTTTATGCCTGTGAATTTTTTGTGCAATCACACTACATAGTTCTTTTGTCGTGATTATTTAAAGGAGAGTAATCAAAATGTTAATTTCTTTTTGAGAAGTACAAGTGTATTAAGCTAACAGCAGCAGTATACATTGTTTTGTAGGATATGATACAAGCAATGCCTCATGATGCACATCCAATGGGTATGCTTGTTAATGCCATGAGCGCTTTGTCTGTTTATCATCCTGATGCAAATCCTGCCCTCAAAGTAAGGAACACAAACTTTGGCCAAGTTCAAGTTACTGAACTTTTGATCTGCTTAGCATTGATTCATAAATGATGATAATATAATATGGATTTTTGCAAACCTTACTTTTTCTATGGAAATATGTTAATTTTATTTGTTGGAACTTTTTTTTTTTTTTTTTTTTTAAATTTCTACTCTTGCAAATCTTTTAGCTTGTTTCATTTGACTTTTTGAGTGTTAAATAGAGCAATGAACTTTGCTTCTTTAGAGATTAAAAGGATTTATGTAGGTAAGGAGGAAGAGAGAGAATAGAGATTTTGAAGAATATTCTCATTTATATAATGATATGATGTGTTGGATGTGAGACAAAAACAAAGATCTATATATACTTATACAAGACTCCTAATCCTAATGAAATGAGTTAACAAATTGTAGAATTTAAGGAAATATGGAAGCTATTCCTTAGAAATTATCAAAGATACTCCAAACTATTCTAAATATATAACCCCCTCTAGATATTCTGACAGACTCTAAACATTATGGGAGTCCCTGAAGATTTCAGATGGCTACAAAAACGAATCTCTGAACTCTTAGTTTTAAATAAAAACTCTGGGGAGTTTATAAATTAATGTTATCTTGTTGTAGTTACTGAAGTGATGGTCTGAGTTGGTAGCTATTGCCTAAGATGATTGCACTACTTAAGTGTATAATGAGAATGTTGAAAGAATTAATGGTTGAGTTCAAGAGGGGGGGTGAATTGAACTTTAGAAAACTTTTTCGCAAAACTTACTTTCTCTTGGAAGAATGAATTATCTTTATTTAATTCTTGTGTAGGTAGGTTTGATTTTAATCACAGCAAGTATATAGACAAGAAATAAAAGAGATGAAAGAAGAAATTCAACACAACAATTTATACTGGTTCACTCTTTACCAGAGCTACATCCAGTTCTTGACAAATCTGCCAAGTTCCACTAATACCAAGTGAAAATTACAACCAGTAGATACTCACCAATCTACCCCAAGAACTATCTTACAAACCCACAAGATAGACTCTTGAAACCTCCCAATAACCAAATCCGATTCATCGTAACCAGTGTAGATCAAAAACCAATCTACACAACCACACTTTACACAAGAGTATGAAAAGAAAAAACCCGGATCGAAGCTTTATCGAGTACAATTGTCCGAAGCAATTCTAACTCAGCAGTTTCTCTCTTTGATTAACAACAATCTTGATCAAAGCACCTTATGATATGAAAAGATTCTAAATGCTCAAAGAAAGTCACGGATATGATTGCTCAAAGATTGCTTTCAAATGTTTTCTCAAATTGTATGTTTCAAAAGATAGATCAAATATGTATTTATAGAGTAAAAGAGAGTACCGAACGTTTGATCTGTTAAAAGCTGATTCGGAGAAGCAAATGATCGATCGAACAAAGCATTATGACCGATTAGAACAAGTTATGATCGATCAGAATCAAATTATGATCGATCAGAATGTATTTCAATCGATTAAAACGACGTTTCAATCGATTGATTTTATTTAAAACTTCATTCAATCGATTGATTCGTGTTTTCAATGGATTGAAATAGCTTAATGAAGTATGACAGCTCTCTGTTTCAATCGATTAAAAAACCTTTCAACAGATTGAAATCCTGTAGACTCTTAGTCAGAAAAATAGTCTCTCTGTTTTAACAGATCGAAAAGTATTTCAACATATTGAAGTTTTGAAAAACACTTAGACTGAAAAAATAGTCTCTCTGTTTCAACAGATTAAAAAACATTTCAACAGATTGAAAATGCGAAACCTTTAATACATGAAAAATCATTAAGACATTTTAACCTGTTGATTCTGCGATTCAACCAATTGAAAATTTCGACTGTATATGACCACTTCTTATGTTAAGTGATTTTAACAGATTGAAATTTCTTTTCATCAGATTGAAAAACTTAGTTTGTTCTTTTAATGCTTAAATGTTAGTTTTTCATGCAGAAAAATGATTTCAATGAGATGCATCATTTTAAGGCGCTTATCACAAGATTTATTGGCCTATCAAGAGATTAAGTTCTAAACTTCTAACCTATTTATCTACACACCCACAAACTAAACTATATCAACTCAATATGTTTTCATCAAATCCACCAAGTGCTTCAATCTCCCCCTATTTGATGGAGACAAATATCCACTCGCACTCGCACAATTCAATAACGAGAATAGAGACATATATGATTTGTGGTGTGTGTGTAGTGACAGTTTTAAGCAAACACTTCTCCCCCTATTTGATCGCATCAAATAAAGTGTTTCGATTATGAGTCCAATAGTACCACATAGGTACCCAAAATAAAAAGAAAAGAAACAAGATAAAGAAATAAGAAAAAATAAGACTTCATTCATCCCTGTTCCGGGACCTTGATTAAGCTGCAGATCAACAATCCTGTTGTAGATATCTTACAATTGATTGTCAATGTGTTGAAATCGGCAATGAAATTTTCATCCGAGATAATGTCGACGAGCCGCAGAGCGACCGTCATCTCCATGTGCCTCCTTTGATTGGTTTGCAGTTCATTCATCTGATGTAGCATGGTTCTTTCGAACTGTGAGAGAGGCGTGCCACGGTCAGGTTGTGGAATATATGGAATCATTTCTAATGGACACTGCTCTTCCATCGAGTCTGATGATCTTGCTGCAGAAGTACCCGGGACACCAGTATTGACATCTTCCTCTTGCTCTTCTTCTTAAATTTCTTCTTTTCTTCCTGCTTCTTCTTTGGAAATCCATTCACCGTCAATTTTAATGAACCCCATTTTATGAAGGACAGAATTATTGACCTCATTTGTTGGACGAACAGTTTCAACTGATTCACCTTCCAAATCAACACCAAAATGAGTTAAAAACTTAGAAATCAATATAACATAAGGATATCTAAAATCAATTAGCCGCTTAGCTTTGATCATGTGGTCCTTGATGACAAAAACCCAGTTCACCCTTATTCTGTGGTGAATGCAGTACATCAGTATCAAATCTCCTTCATTTAGTACTGCATGATTGCTCCCCCTGGGTGTGAGCTGCCAGGACATAATGAACGCGAGTACCCTTTCCTCAAGCTTCAACTTTCCAGTGTTGAAGGAACTTACTGAGTCATGCCTATTCTTCGAGACAAGAACGAAAGTACTCGAACTTTGTTAAATTCTTCTACTTCCGAGGTATACCCTTTGGTGACTTTTACACCTTCATCCTTGAGTCCAAGCAACCTCTTTCCGAGACATTGGGAGTAATTTCAATGTCCACTCCTTTGACTTGAGTTTTTAGAGTAGACCCTTCAAATGACAAGTTGGTGAAAAAGACTTTAATCGAGTCGGGATGAATCCTACTATTGAGCTCCGAAACTTCGAAGTTTCGATGTTGCGATAGTTTCCGAACCCCTCCGAAACCTTCGACATCTAACCATGAAAATTTTAGAACCTTGGGTATATTGATTTGTTTCCTGCTCATTTCATGAATGAACAAATCCATCTTCTCTTGGTTCCCGTTGAACCATGATTCAATGCGCCCTCCTACCGATGGTTCTTGCATTGCGGCAGAGGACTCTCCTTTGTCGAACTTCTTCCTTCCGGATTTGGTGCGTTTGAGCATGCTCGATTTGTGGAATGAACGAAGAAAAACAGAGAAGAGGGAATGTTTCACGAGGAAAAGTATAAGCTTTTCAAACACAATCGTATTCTTAAGATGAAATGAGAACACACGGTCCCTTCATCTTCACGGTTTTGTCTTTAATGTATTATCGCTTCTCGCTTCAGCAGTAGTGATGGTAAAGGTGGAGAGAGAGAGAATTGTTACTGTGCACCTTAATTACCCTCACATCTGATACCCAATCAGAGTCAATCAGCTTTTATTTGATAACTCTGATATTTAAGAGAGGAGTTGAAGGATATCCCGTTGTAAATGCATTCAACCCAATCTGCAGTAATTGTTTAGAGGCAGAGCATACACTACTATCCCTAGAAAAAATTAACCAATTGATTTTTCTTGAAATCAATTGTTTTTGCAATTGCAGATTATCAGAAGTGAATTAAATCGATTGAATCGAAGATTTAATCGATTGATTTATAGAAGAAAAACATGTAGAGCTACAAGGTTATTGAAATAAATCGATTAAAACCTCATTTAATCGATTGAACTGGTAACATATCATGAACAAAGATAGAGAATCAGAAAATCAACAAATTATTTCGCAATTTCAATCGATTAATACAAATAATTTCAAGATTTTCAGACAATTTTAATCGATTGAACATGTTATCAACCTGTTTTTAAAAAAATCATAATCACCATAAAAAATCAGTTATTCAATACTAGTTATATCCAGAATTCCTAATTCAGTTCTAAGCATATTAAGTCTATCTCTAGGAAGTGGTTTAGTGAATAAGTCGACTTAACCTGTTTTTCAGATTCAATGAATAAAATTTCACAATCACCCCTAGATACATGTTCTCTAATAAAGTGATGTCTAATTTCAATATGCTTAGTTCTAGAGTGTTGAATAGGATTCTTAGTCGATTTATTGCACTAGTATTATCACAAACCGGAGGTACCGTGTTAAGAGCCACTCCATAATCTTTCGGTTGTTGTTTAAGATAGATACTCCGAGCACAACAACTCCCAGCTGCAATGTATTCAAGCTTACGCAGTTGAAAGAGCAACACATGCTTGCTTTTTGTTGTGCCAAGATATGAGACTGCTTCCCGAGTAAATGACATGTACCGGAGGTACTTTTCCTGTCCAATCTACATCCTGCAAAGTCGAATCGAGAAAATCCAACAAGTTTAAGAGATGCACCTTCAGGATACCATAGTCCGACATTAACGGTTCCTTTAAGGTATTTCAGAATCCTTTTAGCAGCGGTAAGATGTGATTCCTTTGGATTTGCCCGAAATCTAGCACAAAGGCACACACTAAACATAATGTCGGACCTACTAGCGATCGGATATAGCGAGAGAACCAATCAAACCTCTATATTTAGTTTGATCAACAGATTTCCCTTTTTCATCTAAATCTAGACAGCAATTAGTAGACATGGGTGTAGAGGATTCTTTGCAATTGTGCATATCAAACTTCTTCAACAACTTATTGCAGTATTTAGATTGACTTAGAAAAATGCCATTTCTTAATTGCTTAACCTGGGGACCAAGGAAGAAATTCAATTCTCCCATCATAGACATCTCAAATTCACTTTGCATTTCCTTAACAAACTTATTACACAAGGCATTATTAGTAGAACCGAAAATGATATCATCAACATACACCTGCACTAGAATAATGTCAGTTCCAGATTTCTTAATGAATAAGGTTTTATCAACTTCACCTCGTTTGTATCCTTGATCAATTAAGAAGTTACTTAACCTCTCATACCATTGTCTAGGAGCTTGCTTTAAACCATAAAGAGCCTTTTTCAATTTGTAGACATGGTCAGGATGCTTGTGATTTTCAAAACCAGGGGTTGAGAAACATAAACTTCTTCATTGATGAGTCCATTTAGGAAGGCACTCTTGACATCCATCTGTAGTAATCTGAAACCACTTATACAAGCATAAGCTAATAATAATCTGACAGCTTCAAGTCTAGCTACAGGTGCAAAGGTTTCATCAAAATCAATACCCTCCTGTTGGTTATACCCTTTGGTTACCAACCTAGCTTTATTTCTTGTGATAATGCCGTGTTCATCTAGTTTGTTTTTGAATACCCACTTAGTACCAATTACATTGATATCTTTGGTTTTAGGAACTAATTCCCACACGTTATTCCTTTCAAACTGATTAAGCTCATCATGCATGGCACTAACCCAGTATTCATCATTTAATGCTTCTTTAACAGTTTTAGGTTCTATTTGTGAAATGAATGCCATATGATTGCAGAATTGATTAAGAGAATGTCTAGTGGATACTCCCTTATTGATTTGCCCGATGACATTGTCTAGAGAAAGATCTTTTGGAACAATCCATTCTTTAGGAAGCTCTTCCAGGACATCTTCTTCCCGATCTTCGATAATTCTTGGTGGATCAGCTTTTGCAGGATCAAGCTGATTGATCACCTTCTTCGACAGGTAAGTTGATCCGAGCTATCGGGATATTTTAACCGATAAGAATTATCAGTTAAATCTTCATCATCTGCAGATCACTGTTGTTCTATTCCGCAACACTCGAGGAGACTCATTAAAAACAACATGTACTCGATTCTTCAACAGATTTCAGTCTTAAATTGTAGACTCTATATGCGTGGCCGTTAGTAGAATAACCAAGAAAGATTCCTTTATCGATTTTTCATCAAACTTGCCAATATTTTCTTTCCCATTGTTTAAAACAAAACATGTACATCCAAAAACCCCGAAATAGTTTATGTTGGGTTTTCTTCCTTTGTATAGTTCATAAGGGGTTTTCTTAAGCATGGGTCTAATCAAGACTCTATTCAAAACATGACAGGTAGTGTTTATCGCATCCGCCCAAAAATATTTAGGTAAAGAATTTTCACAAAGCATTGTTCTAGCAAGTTCCACAATGGATCTGTTCTTTCTTTCCACAACACCGTTCTGTTGAGGAGTTCTTGGAGCAGAAAAATTGTGTTTTATGCCAAACTTTTCACAAAATGATTCAAACTTTTCATTTACAAATTCTCCACCATTGTCACTTTGAATAGATGTAATGAAATACCTTTTTTCATTATGTAAAACCTTGACAAGATTTTTGAAAGATTTGTAAGAATCAGATTTGGCTTTTAGAAAGATAGTCCAGGTAAATCTGGAAAAATCATCAACAATTACCATGATATAGAGATTACCACCTAGGCTTTTATTCCTTGAAGGACCAACCAAATCCATGTGAAGCAGTTCCAAAGGTCTAGAAGTAGAAACAATATTTTTGTTTGAAAAGGATTTTCTAGTTTGTTTACCTTTTAAACAGGCTTCACAAATTTTGTCTTTCAAAATTCTAAGCTTCGGTAGCCTAGAAACTAACTCTTTAGAAAAGATGTATATGAGCAAGCCTTCTATGCCATAACCAAGATTCTTCTTCTTTAGTAAGAAGACAACTTTGAGATGATATAGAATGCTTGATATCTAACATGTAAATATTGTTTAACCTCTTACCTACCAACATTACCGTGTCATATTCTGGCTCACAGATTAGGCACTTTTTTGGTTTGAAGATAACTTTGTGACCAAGATCACATAACTGACTTATACTGATTAGGTTGTGCTTGAGACCTTCAACAAGAAGAACATTGTGAATGGTTACTGATTCACCATCTCCGATATCTCCAGAACCTAGAATTCTTCCCTTGTTGTTGTCTCCATAAGTCACGTGACCTCCATTCTTCAATCTCGGTTCGGAATTTTGAAATGTCACCTGTCATGTGCCTTGAGCATCCGTCGTCCGTGTACCAAAGGGACTCTTGTTACTGTTCTCGAAAAACCAAGCATCAAGTATTTGGTACCCTTAAGTATTTTGGGTCCTTAGGAGTCAAATTTTCTGTTTAACATGTTTTGGAACCCATCTCTTTCTGCCTTGTGGCACAAAATATTTCCTAGCATGACAAAATTTTACAGTATGTCCTTTCTTCATGCAGTAATGACAAGATGAGAAAGGGGATGTTGTTGATTTTCTAAAGGAAAAGAAGTTCAAATACTTTTTAGTTTTCACCCCAAACTTAGGTTTGTACCCGATTCCAGTATGTTCAAAAACACAGTTTTGAGACCCAAGAAGTGCATCTAAATTCTCTTTACCTTGAGTAAACTTAGACAAAGTTTTAATCAAGTAATCAACCTTATTCTGTAGAAGGATACACTTTTCACAATTATGATTAGCAGCAGCATTATCAGCAGATGAATAGATTATTTCAAGATGTTCTATATCTCGTTTTGCTTTCTAATAACTCTTTTCCGTAACTTTAACCCTATTTTCTAACCAGCTTGTTTAGTCCTTTTAACCGATTATTTGTATGAGATAAATTTCTGGCTTCACTATGCATTTCATTGAAAGCATTTAGTAATGTGCTGTAATTCATTTCATTTTCTGTGGGAGTTGAACTTACATGTGATGAAGAGGATTCACAGCCAGCCATCAAACATAGTGTTAGATATGATTAGATATTAGTTGATATTATTTGATATTGTTGAGATATTGTTAGATATTGTTAATCACAATATCAAATAATATCTTTTATTTATCCTATTTGTATTCTGTTACTCTTTTGAGAAGTACCTTTCTTTATTATAAATACACTGCCCTATGTGTGGTAAAAAATAAGGGAAATTAACCCTATACAGTTTTTCCCTATATTCAACATGGTATCAAGAGCTTAAGGTCTCTTGGGATTTTTTATCGGCTCTGCCATTGAACCTGCAGCTGTCACCACCTCTGCCGCCGCCGTCGCCAGAGTAGCAGTTCGGACCGCCGAGCACAGGGTTTTGCTCGCCTCCTCCGTGCGACCTCCACCGTGGAAGTTTCGCGGTCATTGGAGCAGCCACGCTCCCTCACGCGCCTCCCGAAGCCGCGCCTCCTTCTCCCGTTCCGCCGCGCGTGGCGGCGCGTCTCGCCGCTGTTCAGGCCGCCGCTCTTTGCGCCGGCGTCGCCTCCTTCTCCTCTCTCTGGATCTGTCCTCGCTGCTCCAATCGGACCTCTTTGGTGTTTTAGGGTTTTTCTCTCTCTTTCTCCATGGCATCTTCCGCCGCCACTTCCACTCGAAGTTACCTCCGTCAGCTCCGGTGGGTCCGAGCAATCTGTTTTTACTAATTATGTCAATGTGAATTTACCCATTGATAAATTAGATGGTACGAATTATGCAACTTGGGCATCCGATATTAGACTTTGGCTTGAGAGTCGGGGTATGTTGATCATCTTACTACCAAGGTAGATGATGTTCCTTCCAATGATCGTGTCCGTTGGAAGAAAGTTGATGCTCATATATGTATGGTTCTCAAGAATACCATCCAATCTTCTTTAAAACAAATTTTTCGATCGTATGGCACATGTTATGACGTTTGGGAACAAGCCAAATTATTATACACCAATGACACTCAACGTCTTTATGGTATTTGTTACAATCTTCTTGATGTTATTGCTCCTCGAGATAAGGATTCTGTGGCGGATTATGTGGGTAAGATCCATGCTCTTCTCCATGAATTTAATGAGTTATTACCCCCTGCCTCGACTCCTGCCCAAGAATTAGAGCAACGATCAAAGTTTTTCATGGTTTTGATGTTACACGGACTTGCCGATAAATATGCCCTCGTTCGTGATCGATTTTGGGTTCCCCTGTTACACCCAATTTTACCGCTACCAGCTTCCTCCCTTTGCGGGTGCCATGTAAACCTCTCAATATTCCCCCTGTAGTTTCTAATGATTCATCTCGCCTTGGCCTCTCACCGTGATGATCGTAATCGCTCTCACAAGCCAGGCAAAGGGCGTGTCAAGTGTGACCATTGTGGCAAACTAGGCCACAAAATTGACAAATGTTATGCTTTACATGGTTATCCTCGCCGATCTGTCGCAGCTTGCTCGGGACCGATTCTTTCGCACAATCCTCTGCTGTGGATCCTCCTTCATCCGTACCTTCGGACAAATCCGCTATCTTCAATGATTTTCTTCAATGGTATGAGGATCGAAAGCCCTCCAGGCTCCACTACTTCGTTGCCCACACAGTACATCTTTTGTCTGGTCCGACTCACTCTTCTTCTATTGGCTCTTGGGTTCTTGACTCGGGCGCCACCGATCACATCATTGGTAACAAATCCTTATTTTCCTCTTTCACTTCTTCTCATAATTTACCCTCTGTTACAATGGCTAATGGGTCTACAACTTTAGCTCATGGTGTTGGAACGGTTACACTTTTTCCCTCGTTGTCCATTGATAATGTTTTGTATGTACCCGGGTCCCCCTTTAACTTATTATCCATTAGCCGTCTAACTCGATCTCTTGATTGTGTTATCTCTTTTACCAAAACTTCTGTTTCCTTACAGGACCGGAGCTCGCAAAGAGTGATTGGCACCGGATGTGAGTCACATGGACTTTATTATCTTCATCCTTCTCCACATTATACTGCTTTAAGTTATCATCGAATTTCTTCACCATTTTATACCTGTCTCTCGTCTATTTCTTCTGTGTCTATTCCTAAATCTGTCTCTGAAGCCTTAGCCCACCCTGGTTGGCGTCAGGCCATGCTAGATGAACTCGGTGCTCTTCAGACTAGTGGAACCTGGACGCTTGTCCCATTACCATCTGGAAAATCTGTTGTTGGTTGCAGGTGGGTCTTCGCTATCAAGGTTGGTCCTGATGGTACTATTGATCGCCTCAAATCTCGCCTTGTAGCCAAAGGCTATACCCAAATTTTTGGGTTGGATTATGGTGATACTTTCTCTCCAAGTGGCAAAGATGGCTTCGTTCGTTTATTCATTGCCATGGTCGCTACTCAACAATGGCCTCTTTATCAATTGGATGTCAAAAATGCTTTCTTGAATGGCGATTTGCAAGAAGAGATTTATATGGAGCAACCTCCCGGATTTGTTGCTCAGGGGGAGTCTTCTGGATTGGTATGTCATCTTCGCAAATCTTTATATGGCCTAAAACAGTCTCCTAGGGCCTGGTTTGGCAAATTTAGCAGCGTTGTTCAACAATTTGGCATGACTAGAAGTGAGGCGAGACCACTCGGTCTTTTACCGTCACTCGAATGCTCGGATGTATCTATTTGATAGTGTATGTCGATGACATTGTTCTTACAGGTAGTGACCATCATGGCATCTCTCGGATGAAACAACACCTTTGCCACCATTTTCAAACCAAAGATCTTGGCAAACTCGGATATTTCTTGGGTATTGAGGTAGCACAATCTACCGATGGCATTGTTATATCTCAAAGAAAGTATGCATTGGATATTTTGGAGGAAACTGGGTTGATGAATTCAAAGCTCGTTGACACACCAATGGATCCTAATACCAAACTCTTGCCAAATCGGGGGAGCCAATGTCGGATCCTGAACAAGTATAGAAGATTAGTTGGAAAATTAAATTATCTTACAGCTTACTCGCCACGACATTTCCTTTGCAATCGGTGTGGTAAGTCAATTCCTCAATTCTCCTTGTCAAGATCATTGGAATGCGATCATCCGTATATTGAAGTACATCAAAAAGTCTCCTAGAAAAGGTTTGGTGTATGACTCCCATAATCATACAAGAGTTGTCTGCTATTCGGATGTCGATTGGGCAGGATCTCCTCTCGATAGAAGATCTACATCCGGGTATTGTGTTTCCATTGGTGGTAACTTGATCTCATGGAAAAGTAAGAAACAAAGTGTCGTGGCAAGATCCAAGTGCGTGAGCGAGTATAGAGCTATGGCCTCAGCTACCTGTGAACTTATTTGGCTCAAGCAATTGCTTAAAGAGCTACAATTTGGAGATGTCACTCAAATGACACTAGTGTGTAACAATCAGCCGCTCTCCATATAAGCTCTAATCCCGTCTTTCATGAGAGGACTAAACACATTGAGATTGACTCGTCATTTTATTCGGGAAAAGATTATGTCTGGAGACATCAAGACCGAGTTCGTTAACTCATGTGATCAATTAGCGAGATATTTTCACTAAGTCTTTACTGGGACCTAGGATGGATTATCTTTGTACCAAGCTAGGCACATACGATTTGTATGCTCCAGCTTGAGGGGGAGTGTTAGATATGATTAGATATTAGTTGATATTGTTTGATATTGTTGAGATATTGTTAGATATTGTTAATCACAATATCAAATAATATCTTTTATTTACCCTATTTGTATTCTGTTACTCTTTTGAGGAGTACCTTTCTTTATTATAAATACACTGCCCTATGTGTGGTAAACACATAAGGGAAATTAACCCTATACAGTTTTTCCCTATATTCAACACATAGGTTCACCTCTTCACCTTCGGATGCAGAACTGGAGGATGAATCATTATCTTGCCAAGCTATGTTGGCCTTTTTCCCTTTGTACTTTGACTCTTTCTTGTTCTGATTCTTGGTCTTTTTCGGACATTCACTTCTTATGTGTCCCTGCTTACCACAAGAATAACAAGTAACGATATTTTGAATAGAGTCAGTCTTTTTATCGATGTACCTTTTAACTTGCCCAGTTCTGTTCTTCCTTCTAAGAAATTTTCCAAACTTCTTAACCAACAGAGTTAGATTCTCGGATTCATCTTCTTCGGACTCATTGTTTTCTTCAATCGTCTTGAGAACAATGTTTCGCTTTTCTTCTCTGCATTCTCTTGTTCTTTGAACCGATTGATTTTCAACTCATGTTCCCTTAACTTACCAAATAGTGAAGCAAGTAGTCATTTCAGTCAAGTCTCTTGATTTTGATATAGCTGTCACCTTTGGTTGCCAAGTTCTCGTCCAAACACTTCAAGATTTTGATGTTCAACTCTTCCTTGTCAAAAGTCTTTCCTAGCCCAATTAAATGATTGACTATGTGCGTGAATCTTTTCTCGTACATCCGCAATTGTTTCTCCTTGCTGCATTTTGAACAATTCATAGTCCCCGATTAACTCATGCTTTCTTGCCCTTTTCACGTCGGATGTACCCTCATGTGTGACCTCTAGAATTTCCCACATCTCTTTGGCAGAGGCACATTGAGACACCCCGAAAAACTCATCAAGATTTAAAGCAAAGGTAATAATATTTTTAGCAAGTATAATCATATTGGACTCTCCTATTTTCTCGCATGAGTCAATTCAGCCCAATTTTTTCAACTACTTTACCATCCACTCGTATGAGTTGGTTTGTAAGGACCATTAACAATTGTTTCCCAAATACCTCTATCAAGAGATTCAATAAAGATTTTCATTCTAACCTTCCGTAAAGAATAATTCACACCGTAAAAAAGAGGAGGCCTGTTTATGGAGGCTCCTTCGGAAAAATTCATCTTTCCCTCGACCATTCTTGGACCAAATTCTTGAGTATCTTACAAGAACCAACTCCGGTACCAATTGAAAGAATTAATGGTTGAGTTCAAGAGGGGGTGAATTGAACTTTAGAAAACTTTTTCGCAAAACTTACTTTCTCTTGGAAGAATGAATTATCTTTATTTAATTCTTGTGTAGGTAGGTTTGATTTTAATCACAACAAGTATATAGACAAGAAATAAAAGAGATGAAAGAAGAAATTCAACACAATAATTTATACTTGGTTCACTCTTTACCGTAGCTACATCTAGTTCTTGACAAATCTGCCAAGTTCCACTAATACCAAGTGAAAATTACAACCAAGTAGATACTCACCAATCTACCCCAAGAACTATCTTACAAACCCACAAGATAGACTCTTGAAACCTCCCAATAACCAAATCCAAGCTATCGTAACCAGTGTAGATCAAAAACCAATCTACACAACCACACTTTACACAAGAGTATGAAAAGAAAAAACCTGGATCGAAGCTTTATCAAGTACAATTGTCCGAAGCAATTCTAACTCAGCAGTTTCTTTCTTTGATTAACAACAATCTTGATCAAAGCACCTTATGATATGAAAAGATTCTAAATGCTCAAAGAAAGTCACGGATATGATTGCTCAAAGATTGCTTTCAAATGTTTTCTCAAATTGTATGTTTCAAAAGATAGATCAAATATGTATTTATAGAGTAAAAGAGAGTACCAGAACGTTTGATCTGTTAAAAACTGATTCAGAGAAGCAAATGATCGATCAGAACAGCATTATGACCGATTAGAACAAGTTATGATCGATCAGAATGTATTTCAATCGATTAAAACGACGTTTCAATCGATTGATTTTATTTAAAACTTCATTCAATCGATTGATTCGTGTTTTCAATGGATTGAAATAGCTTAATGAAGTATGACAGCTCTCTGTTTCAATCGATTAAAAAACCTTTCAACAGATTGAAATCCTGTAGACTCTTAGTCAAAAAAATAGTCTCTCTGTTTTAACAGATTGAAAAGTATTTCAACAGATTGAAGTTTTGAAAAACACTTAGACTGAAAAAATAGTCTCTCTATTTCAACAGATTAAAAAACATTTCAATAGATTGAAAATGCGAAACCTTTAATACATGAAAAATCATTAAGACATTTTAACCTGTTGATTCTGCGATTCAACCAATTGAAAATTTCGACTATATTTGACCACTTCTTATGTTAAGTGATTTTAACAGATTGAAATTTCTTTTCAACAGATTGAAAAACTTAGTTTGTTCTTTTAATGCTTAAATGTTAGTTTTTCATGCAGAAAAATGATTTCAATGAGATGCATCATTTTAAGGCGCTTATCACAAGATTTATTGGCCTATCAAGAGATTAAGTTCTAAACTTCTAACCTATTCATCTACACACCCACAAACTAAACTATATCAACTCAATATGTCTTCATCAAATCCACCAAGTGCTTCAAATGTAACCCAGAGAACTGCATCTTATTTTCAAAGTTAGAATCATGGTTTACCTTAGCTTTGATATACTTAAGAAAAGGTAAAATAGGTGATTCTTTTTCAGCCAATTTCTACATTATTTACTAGATTCTGTCAAGTAATGCGTAGTTGGTCCATTGGAAACAATGATCTAATTTTTAATCAATTACAGCTGTCACCATCTGATAATGCTTAGTTGTTATATTGGAAAAATTGGCACAACGGAGCTTATGTTCTGTTGATTCTAGCTTGATAGTGTATTAGTATATGAGATACCTGTGGGTAGATTACTCTCTAATTAATTATGACAGTTGTTATTTTGTTATAACAGCTGTCTTGTCAGTAACTATCAGTTAGTTAACTTGGCCTTAGTTATGTCAGCTGTTAGTTTGTTATAACAGCTGTCAGTAGCTATATGTTAGTGACAATGTAATCATGAGTGATATAATGGAAAAGAGATTAAGAGTACTCTCTCTGTTTCTTTCGATTTTACATGGCTGCATACTGTTTCATTATTTTGATAGTGATTGTCATGAGATTTCACGTTCTCCTATGTCTTAGTTCAATATACATGTGTGCAGAATAGTACTCTATTGCCTTCTTGTATTCGGTTCAGCTTTGATTATATCTTTTAAAACTTTTATATATTTTAATGTAGGGGCTTGATATCTACAACTCAAAGCCAGTGAGAGAGAAGCAAATAACACGGATTATTGGAAAGGTTTACTTATTGAGTTTTCTTTGTTCTTAATTATCTGTCCATGATACATGTGATAAGTAATTCAATTAATTTGAATGCTTCTCATGTGCTTATTGGTTATTTTCTGAAATTTTGAGAAATATTCATTCAATTCAATGCTTTTTTGCAAGCTGTCCAAGTGCTTAGCTGCATCATCATTTTCTACTTTGACTGCAGATAACAACAATTGCTGCTGCGATTAATCTTAGATTATCAGGAAGGGCGCCTGTGCTTCCATCCAACAAACTTTCTTACACACAGAATTTCCTATACATGCTAGATTCTTTGTATGTCATACCGTGTAAAGTTTGATTAATATTTTGGATTAACCTTCAGTTTCTTTTTTGTGTTAAGTCATTTTTCCATCTGAGCTTCTTGATGGTTTTCTTGTCTTCACATATAAAAAAAGTCTAAATCTTATCAATCAAAAGTTATATTATTTACTCACCAAAAAATACTAAGAATGTTAACCACATAATTAGCTGAATTTTGTTATTGTGAGAACATGAAATGAATTATCAGCATAAGTAAAATAATATCCATTATTCATGTTTTCAGTGGCAATCTATCGTATAAACCTAATCCTCGGCTAACTCGAGCACTGGACATTATCTTCATCCTACATGCAGAACATGAAATGAATTGCTCCACATCTGCTGTACGACACCTCTCATCAAGGTAGACATCTTACTAAAGCATGATAGTCCTGCAAATCAATTTTACTGAGTCTTCTTCGACTGCTTTTAAATAGTCCTATCTTATATTGCCTTATTTTCACCTTACAGTGGTGTTGATGTATATACTGCTATTGCTGGGGCCATTGGAGCTCTATATGGACCTCTTCATGGTGGAGCCAATGAGGTAATGTAAATAAGTAAAACAAATAAAGTAGAATTCTATCTAACCTGTTGTATAAAGTAGAAATCACATGTGAGTTCTTCATGGATTAGGATGTTCTCATGATTATTTTTTATTGATTACTTAAAATATGAAAGTAGAGTAGAAATCTAACTTCAATTATACTCGTTTGACAACTTTTGGTTATGCAGGCTGTCCTCAAAATGTTGAGTGAAATTGGAACTGTTGAGAACATTCCAGCGTTCATTGAGGGTGTTAAAGCCAGGTGGCTATTGCTTTTTATTTCTTGTGTCTTGTTTTCCCTGTCTGTGAAGAATGGTGATGGTGTGATGACTTCCTCTTTTGTAAATCCTATTTTTTTTTTGTGATGATGTTGTTGCTGGTGTGTTATTTCCTTCAGGAAACGAAAGCTCAGTGGTTTTGGACACCGTGTGTACAAAAATTATGATCCAAGAGCAAAGGTCTTGAGAAAACTGACAGAGGAAGTGTTTTCCATTGTTGGCCGGGATCCTCTTATAGAGGTGTCTATCCATTTTCTATTCCCTGTTTGTGCTGCTGTGTATCTGCTGTATATTCCTTAAACTGTATGTGCTGTTCACAAGGCCTATTATTGAACTGTGAATACAATATCAAAAGTTTATATTTTGAAAGATTTTTCTGTGTGTATTATTTCAAGACATTTTTTAAAGAAAACGGTGCAAACTACTTTGTAAAGTTTACATATAATGTAAGTATTCAAATTTATTTCTACAACAATTCAGTCAAATTCTTTAAACTCGTTACAGGAAAAGTTCTTTTATGCTTAATGCAACATTTCAATAAATTTAGTTTGAATTTGGAAGTTCCATCTGAAATGATTTGATTGTGCAGATTGCAGTTTCCTTGGAGAAGATTGCACTGTCTGATGAGTATTTCATCAAGAGAAAGCTATATCCTAATGTGGACTTCTACTCTGGATTAATTTATAGGTAAACTATTATTACATCAAGTTTTTGCAACCACAGAGGATAACATGTTACTCCTCCCAGATTATTGGACTAGGATTGAGCTAATGCTTTTTGTGCCATCAGGGCCATGGGGTTTCAACCTGAGTTTTTCACTATTTTATTTGCCATCCCTCGAATGGCTGGGTACTTGGCCCATTGGCGAGAGTCCTTGGATGATCCTGATACTAAGATTATGAGACCTCAACAGGTTATTTCCTGTCTTTAAATAATTTCTTTGGTTATATTATATTCTTACACATTGGCATAATCATTTTTTATTAATGCTGATATGCTTGTATGTATGTTTTTTTATGTACCATATGGTATCCTTGAAAATGGTTACCTAGTTGTATCACATTGAGGCTGCAGTATATCTTTCTTTAATAATGGGAAATATTTGCAAATACATCAGACTGATAGAGTAAACCAGTAGTGGATATGCTGATTAACTGTCAGTATTAGGCTTGATGTGGTGGTGGAAATGACTCAAGCAGAGTTACTTTTGGATTAATGGTAGTTAGTTTTCTGCAACAATTTCTCATACCAAGCATCCATTAAGCAGTTAAACAAATATCCAACAGTATTTTGCTGTTGTTTTTGGTAGTGTTGCATATGATACCATTTTACAGGTTTTGGTTTCTTGAACTAGTACTATTATTGAATGATTTTGAACCATGTATGATACGTTCCAGGTTTATGTTGGGGAATGGTTGAGGCATTATACACCAGTCAATCAAAGGACTGAATCAAGTAACAGTGATAAATTTGGTCAATTGGCTGTATCAAATGCCTCAAAGAGGCGACTTGCTGGATCAATGGCATGATCTTCAACAGCACTAACTTGGATTTACTAGTGAAACTGCCAAGTGATCAATAAAGTCCAGACATCAGAGAATTTTTTTTTTTCAAGTAAAAATATAATTGCTTGTTTATGTATAAAATTATGGCACTATAAATAAAATCCTTAAATCATTTAGACAATCATGTCAATATTTTGCTACCTGGAAAAAACTCCTTGTATTTGCCATCTTATTAATAATTTTGAAATCTCAGTCTCTACATATTGAAGTTGGATCAGATGGAGGGAATTTGAATTGTTAGAGATATAGAGGGACTAAGAAAAACTTTAGTTAAGTCATAATGGAAATATTTATTACTTTAATTTTTATTATTATATTACTTTAGTGTGATGAAAAAAGTATCTTAAGTTTATATCAACTATGAATGACAGCTAAAAATTATGCTGGATAATAATTTGTATCAATGATTAAGTGTTATGATATAAAAAATGCAAATAATTTCAATGAACGAGGATATAATCAAACAAACTTTTATTGTGTTTTTTATGACTGATTCTAACTTAAAAATTAAATAAGGTTGGTTGTCTCCAAAAGGTGATTCTTTTCTCCGCACTTAGTACTGTTTGGGTACACATTTACATAGCAGTGTCAAAATTTTTGACACAGAAATAGCACATTTTTCGTACAGGTCAGAATTCGGTTCTGAAGTTAAATTCTAATATTTGATTTTATATTGTTTTTACACAGAAATATATAAAAATATATTTATTAAATATATATATATATATATATATATATATAAATATACATATTTATATATTTAAAATAATTATTTATATTTTTATATCTAATAAATATAAATCTATATTTTTATATATTCTAAAAACATATTTATATAATTAGATTTTAATATATTTTTATAAATATAGTAAATACATATATATAATTATATATTTAATAAATACATATTTATATTTTTTGACATATATATATATATATATATATATGATTATAACTTTATTAAATATATTATATATACATATAATATTTAAATGTTTATTTAATATAAATTAGGGGAAGAAAAAAATTGATAAAAATAATAATTTATAAGAATAATAAATAAAAAATAAAATCATATAAGACACTATAAGAATAATAATTTATTTAATAATAACTTTGGTGTAAAAATTAGAAAATAAAAATAAATAATAAGATTATATAATGAAAATTATTTAAAGTGTTTAATATAAATTTAAAAATGAGAAAAAAATATAATTTTATTGATTAATAAAAATTTATTTTAAAAAAATTTAGTAGTGCAAAATTAGTAAAATAAAAATTAAAAAAATGATGATTTAAGAAAAATTATTTGAATCGAGTTTGTTTAATTTTGAAATTATGGTAGTTTATTGTATTGAATTAATTAATTGAAAATAATAATTTTGTTATATTTTTTGTATTTAATTGTTTATATTTGAATAAAGAATAATTTTTTATTTATTTTGTATTTAATTATAATATATATGTATATATTATTAATGTATTGTATTAATATTTAGAAAGAAATAAAATAGGATAAAAATTTACTAAAATAGTTGTAGACAAAAATACAATTTACATTAATTAAAATGAATATATATATGATTATAAAATTTTAGATCTTTTAAAATTGTTGTGCTCGATATAAATATTGTCTTTGAAGTCATTAACCAATTCCTCAATGGTTGGTAGTCATAGATTTTTTGTTTGGATGAATAATTCAATGGTATCTTGTAAGTATTTACGTTACACGGTTGAATGTAGAAATTGAGTTTTTTTCCAATAATTGATCATTTGTGTAATGTTAATATCAAATTTGATTTGAACTAAATCATGCATAATTTGGTTATAAACCATTGTTATTGGACGACGGTAGTTGATTTCTTTAACTTGTTTGCTGTCTCCACACTAAATAAATTGGGTTATATTTTGTAACAATTGATGAAATGATCAATTGTATTGTATTAACATTGTTTTTGAGTTATCACATCTATAGGTAAGACCTAAATAGTTTGAGTTTTTTTATTATAGTGGCCCTTTGGATAGGTCCTCCGAAGTAAACTATTCTTGTATGGAAGGGATGAGGTTTGTGTTTGTGGAAAATGTTGCATTATGTGGGTTTAGAAGACTCAATATTTGTTTAGTAGGGCTTGTAAACTTAACATACAGTTCAATAATTATATTTATAGGAAATTGAGACTTATAATTTATCATTCAAACACATAAAAAACTGTTACTATTTGAGTTGCATGATAAGTAATCACACAATTCTCGTACATTTTTTGTTGTTAAAAGTACACCTTTTTGAATGATGTATTGTTTGGAAGTTCCTAAGTTGTGTAGACTTTCTCCTTTAGAAGGGTGAAAGTACAATTATATGACAAAGTGTATGTGAAATTGTTGACACATGTGCTGAGCTACCCTTGTATTGTAATGTGTCATTTAATGTCACATTTGTCTATGAGGTAGAGTTCATGTTGGTTATTATTTAATTTGTAGAATTTTGGTGTTGCTTTTTTACTTCTTGTTATTTAATCTAACATCATTTACCCCATCCACACATTCCTCTCAAACATTTTGAAACCTATATCACACTTTCTTATCAACAAAATAATGAGTTTGGTCATGCATTTGATCATGAATTAGTGGAACATCCACCTAGATCATTATTCAAGGGAATGTGTGAAAGTGATATTAGCAAAGATCTCAGTGATTTGATGAAGTCAAAGATAAAGTCAAAGGTCAACTCTGCAACAGTCAAACAAGTCACTCAGAAGAATGGAGCTGAAGACTTAGTGTGTCTTAACAGAAAACTTAGGTAAAACCACTTTACCTTTTTCCACTGCATGAAGCTCCTTCACTCAATTTGCAAAATGCCTCAAAAATAGTTTTAAACAAATCAAACAAAAACATTTTGACAAAGAACTTTCTTAACAATGTTTTTAAGCGATATAGTTTTAAAAGAAACAATTAAAATCACTTAGAATGCGTAAAGAAGTGTTTTTACGGTATTTTAATCGATACAAACTTCTTTTAAATCGATTAAAACCCTTTATGACCGATTAGAATTCGAATATGACGAGTCAGAATGAAATATAATCGATCAGACTTTAAAAATGAGCGATCAAATTTATTTTAATCGATTAAAACACGTTTTAATCGATTAAAACCACTTTGGAAGTCAGGATGATCGATCAGAATGAAATTATGACCGATCAGAGTTGGTTATGATCGATCAAAATTGAATTATGACCGATCAGACTTATTTCAATCGATTAAAAGCGAACTTTCAATCGATTAAAAAGACTTGAAAATTTATGTGCAAATTTTCAATCGATTAAAACGACTTTATATCGGCTAAAATAACTTGGAAAGTTTTATAAGAAGGTTTTTAAGCAAATCAATCGATTAATACGCAAATCAATCGATTGAATTACTCTTTGAAAATGTTTGTAAAATGTTTTAAGCTGATAAAAACGTGGTCGATATCGGCTAAAACAATTTTGTTAAAGAAACAAGAACGCATTAATGGGTTGAAAGGACTTTTAATAGATTATAACGGCTATTTTAACAGATTAAAACAAACTTTCAACAGATTAATTAATGCGACTTTTTCGAAAACTCTTTTAAAAAGCAGATTTGCTTGGAACTTTTCATATATCGGTTTTCATACAAACTAAGCAATAAATTCAAGCAAGCTGTTAAGCATCCTTTTCCAAGAAAGATTCGTAACTTGCTTTATAAACTTCTTTTGAAATCTTTCTTGAGGCACTTTTGCATTCTTTGAAGGAGGAACTTACGGTGGATAAGCGTAATCCGGTTTGAGCTTTCTAAGTCTCTTCTTTTCAATTACTTGTTAATTCTTTTGTATTGTGTTGTACACGGAATTTGGGTACAAGTTTTACTGCAGTTGGTAGGTGGTTGTAGAAGTTTCCAAGAACTGGAATTTGGTTCTTGGTGGAGAGGTTGAGTACGAGAGCTGGAATTTGGTTCTTGTCTTGTGTGGTGCCTGGAATTTGGGTACTTGGGTTCTTTGCGGTTGGAATTTGGTTGCGAGAGGTTTCCAAGAACTGGAATTTGGTTCTTGGTGGAAAGGTTGAGTGCAAGAAGCTGGAAGTTGGTTCTTGTGTTAGAGTAGGTGTAAGATTGTTGAGTCCGTAAAACATCTATTCTAGTGGAACCCAGTGGAATTTGGTGGAGACTGGACGTAGCCCTGGTATTGGGTGAACCGAGTATAAAATTATCGGTGAAATCTTTCCTAACCTTTCTCTCTTTAATTTCGGTTGTTGCGCTTGTATTGTTTAATTGCTTTGTGATTCGTGAATTGATTAGTAAACTTAATTTTCGAATTAGATAATCTGTTTATTGCGAAAAACTTTCAAAAATCAATTCACCCCCTCTTGATTTAAAACTACTTTTCTAACAATTGGCATCGAGCAAGGTGCTTGAAAGTTATTCAAGTCTCTTGATCCATGGTAGAGAACAGATTACTGGTTTTACGAGGGGCATCTATTAACGGACCTCCACTATTCGTGGAGCAGTTATCCTTTACGGAAAATTAGGATGAAAATCTTCATTGAATCCATTGACGAAATGCTTGGGATGTTATTACTAATGGTCCTCTAATTACGAGATAAAGGATGGTCAAGCTTGAATGATGAGGAGAAGAAGAAAGTTCAAAGTGACTGCAATGCAAAAAATATAATTACTTCACTCTTAACATGGATGAATTTTTCGGGGTGTCCCGGTGCAATTCGCCAAAGAGATGTGGGATGTTCTTGAGGTCACTCATGAAGGGACTGCGAGATGTTAAAAGAGCCGAGAAAGCACACATTAAGAAGAGAGTATGAGACTGTTCAAAATGCAGAATGGTGAAAGCATCGCGAGATGTGCGGAAACGCTTCACGCACATCATCAACCATTTAATGGGTCTAGGTAAGACTTTTGATAAGGAGGAATTAAATATTAAAGTATTGAAATGTCTTGACGAGGTCCGGCAACCAAAAGTCACGGCAATATCGGAATCAAAAGATCTGTCACGCTATGACAACGACCTCTCTGTTTGGAAAACTTAGAGAACATGAAATGGAAATCACAAGATTCAATGAACAAGATGTCTACGAGAAGAAGAACAGAAGCATTGCACTTAAAGTTGAAGAAAATCAAGAATCGAGAGGAAAAGAATGAAAACCTTGGACTGCTTGTTAGGAAATTCAACAAATTTCTCAAGAAAAAGATCCAAGACAAAGAAAGACATAAAAGGTATGAGAAAAAAGCTGATTCTTCTAACTTTAAATGTTATGGTTGTGGCAAACAGGGCCATGTTAGAATGGAATGTCCAGAGAGAAATAAACAAAGTGAGAAGAAAGAGGAAAAATCAAAAAGAAGAGCCTACATAGCCTGGGATGACAATGATACTTCATCAACGAGATAATTCGACAATGAAGAAGCCAACCTTTGTTTAATGGCAAGTCAAAATCCACAATCCGACCAGGTAAGTTCTAGCTCCTCTTCCAATTTGGTCAATTATGATGCATTACAAGAAGCATTTAATGAAATGCATGAAGAGGCTAAGAAACTTCAAAAAGAAAATGATAGGTCTGAAAGGGCTAAACAAGCTGGCTAGTAAATAAAGTTGATTCTCTAGAAAAACAAATTCTTGAAAATGAAGCTGAGCGTGACTTCTTGAAGCTGATTCATGCTAATTCGATTGTGAATGCAATAAACCATGCAATAAGCGTTACGAATTGCAAAAGAAAATTGACTTTCTATCTCAAACTATTTCAAGATTCACACAAGGGCAAGTCAATCTAGATGTATTACTTGGATCTCAAAAATTAATTTTTGACAAATCTGGAATAGGATTTAAATCTAGATCCGAGTAAAACAAAAACAAATAGGAATTCATACTCCGTAATTAAATGCTCTTACTTGTATGAAAAAAGGGCACTCTGTTAAAAATTGCGAGAATCAAAAAGTATGCCATTCCTAAAGGTAGAATGAAATGGGTTCCAAAGATTAATTCTTTCCAAATAACACTGATCAGGACCCGAGTAATTATAAAGGGTACCAGAACAATTCTTAATTTGTTTTGCGGGAACAAGTCCAGGAATCCCTTGAAGATCAGAGCTGCGAAATCAGGTTACGAGTATTTAAACTAATTGTTTTAATTGATATATAACAATATTAATCGATTAAAATAACTTACGGAACATCTGTCCAGTACCATTTTAATCGATTAAAATGTCGAAATAATCGATTGAGCTGATCTCGGGATTTTGGTTTAAATGTTTTAATCGATTATAATAACTGTATATCAACTAAAAACACTTAGGTATCAAAATTAATTGATTCATTTACGTTTTAATCGATTTAAATTACTGGTGTCATTTTATTAAGTTCATTCTATACCAAACTAATCGATTCTTTTATAAACTAATCGATTAATTCACTTATACTTGTTTTCAAACCCAATAGGAAAAATGAAATTAATAGATAATTAGTTGATTAATTGATTAATTAGGTTGTATAAATAAGTCTTATAACATTCAATTGATTATTGATAAACAAATTCAAGTCAAAATCCCAGGTTCTTGTGAAAATCAAAATCTACATAATACTTTCACCCAATGTCACGTAACTTGTGCCTCTGTAGCGATCAGATAATCATAAATGAGTCTCGGACATGTCGATTCAAGTTATACGTTATGAAACACCCAATTTCCTTTAAATGGCACATCTTGAACAAATCCTTGAATTAGAAACTAAGACTAGTGGAATAAATGTGGGAAAGTTATTGCAGATTGAATTACTGCAAACTTTACATGTGGGAAAGTTATCCATAGATGAAAAAGCTATTTTAACATAGTCATGATTCATGTCTGTAGACGTCTACATCTCTCTTAATACTTTACATGGAATGCTTGCGTAGTAATACATTGAAAATCAAAGGAATTATCAAAGAATAGACTGTAACTTTTCTTATAGACACTAGTTACAAACGAGGTCAAGTCTGTTAGGATTGAAAACATAGTTTATCAAAGATTTTTTCGAGTGATAGTTGCTTACGGTAATAAGTTATTGATTACTAGGAAGTTCAATGAACACATGTTTACATTAAATTTCTTGATATTACCTAGCAATATATTTGAAATAATTTTGGGCATGCATTGGTTCAAAACTCTTGGTGAAATTCATTGGAGCTGTGCAACCTTGATAATTAGCTTTAATCGGCAATGTCACGAGGTGACATCGTAAGGGAACCAATGCGGGACAGACAATTCAAGAATTGAATAACGTGGCACAGGGAATGTGTGTACGGGGATCAATTTTATACTTGTTGATTTGTTCCTCGTTGAAGGCAAATTTAGTGAAAGTTACGGATTCTTGTCATCACTAGTTACTGCTATGTATGCATTACTAATCTTTACCCACTCTACCAGAATAAGTTTTAGTTAATCACTCGTGTTCCGAGTATATGATACCACTTGGAAACAACAAAGTTAAAGATGATTCATTCCTCAAAGATAATGATGGCTGATTCACTTGAAAGTGAGAATAACATCCATCATACTACATTAATAAGAATGCGAGTCATTCGCTTGGATGATGATATTGCAAAGTTTGAAATAGGTTAGCTATTATGGAAGGAAATTCGATCTCGGTACATCATTAACACTGTGATTCATGCAATTTATGGTATCGTGCATTACGTGTGGGATCCGATTGTGAATGTACGTACGTCGGTACATGGTTACGCCTCGATGTGTAGTAGAAATTCCATTGTGGTGTCAACCATGGTATGTCATGCGATCAATAGTAACGATGAAGCTGCTAAAAGATTTCTTTTCGGGAAAAGTTTACGTATGCATTCTGCGATACTGGGAGAGACAGTCGTTGTTGTCTCAATAGTTGTTAGAGCAAAATTGGTTCCAGCAAAAGGAAAGTCTATTATCTTTTGATATTGGTGGGGATCAAATGAATGATCACCAAGCTTGGAAGATTTGCGACTTAATCGGGGAATTGGGATGACTAATCTACATCATCATCTTTATCTTACGCTTATTTCTATCTTTATATTTTTTGCTTGGACTGTAATATTCTGGTGTTATACCAGGTACATTTGCCTTAACCTTGATTGATATGATTTAAGGTCTAATTGAGATTAAGCTGGCATAGATAGAAGTAGATTATAGATCCCTAAGAATCTAAAAGCTGATATTGTTAAATCTGTTAGTAAAAAGACAATCAATATAGTTGATAGTAATCTAGACAATCGAGTTCACAACATATCCAATAGATTACATATAAAAGATTAGCATCAGATATATCATGGTTTTCAAGTCTGGTTGTTTTAGTCAATAAAAACACCTTTTAATCGGTTAAATAAACTTAAACAACAGTTTTCATTCTTGTTTTAATCGATTTAAAGTCAAAATAATCGATTGTTTTTACTAAAAATTCATGTTTTCAAAATCTTAAATGTTTTAATCGATTAAACCTTTCTTTCAATCGATTAAAATCATTTGTCGATAATGCTCTCGTTTTTAATCGATTTTTATTCGAAAAGAGGATTAAAGGCTTTAGTTAATGGATGTTCTGTAACATGCTACTAAAGCGTGATTCCCTTATCTTTACACGTGTTAATTGTATTCATTACAAGCGTGTTAATGGAGATAAGTTTGAATCAACTTTAATTGATTCTTTTCATGAGTGAAAAATTGATTCACTTTGTATTTTTCAAAAACTTGAGCATATTTTCGAAACCTTACATTTTTTTCTCTTCTATTCCCTATTTTTGATGAAGTCAAAAGGGGAGAAATAGTTGCATCACTTTAAGATAAATTTAAGAGCAACGAGTTTAGGGGAGAAATAAGTTTTAGGGGGAGAAATAAAACATTATGGGAGAAATAAGTTTTAGGGGAGAAATAAAACATTATTACATTTTTTTCTCACCTAACCTCATTATCAAGTGACTTATTTTGCGAGAGATTGTTTTTTCAAAATGGTGTTTGTCTTCATCAAATAGGGGAAGCTGAAAGTGATACTAGCAAAGATCTCGGTGATTTGATGAAGTCAAAGATAAAGTCAAAGGTCAACTACGCAGCGATCAAACAAGTCACTCGAGAAGAATGGAGTGAAGACTTAGTGTGTCTTAACAGAAAGCTTAGGTAAAACCACTTTACCTTTTTCCACTGTATGAAGCTCCTTCACTCAATTTGCAAAATGCCTCAAAAATAGTTTTAAACAAATCAAACAAAAGCATTTTGACAAAGAACTTTCTTAACAATGTTTTTAAGCTGATATAGTTTTAAAAGAAACAATTAAAATCACTTAGAATGCGTAAAGAAGTGTTTTTACAGTATTTTAATCGATACAAACTTCTTTTAAATCGATTAAAACCCTTTATGACCGATTAGAATTCGAATATGACGAGTCGAGAATGAAATATAATCGATCAGACTTTAAAAATGAGCGATCAGATTTATTTTAATCGATTAAAACACGTTTTAATCGATTAAAACCACTTTGGAAGTCAGGATGATCGATCAGAATGAAATTATGACCGATCAGAGTTGGTTATGATCGATCAAAATTGAATTATGAACGATCAGACTTATTTCAATCGATTAAAACGAACTTTCAATCGATTAAAAAGACTTGAAAATTTATGTGCAGATTTTCAATCGATTAAAACGACTTTATATCAGCTAAAATAACTTGGAAAGTTTTATAAGAAGGTTTTTAAGCAAATCAATCGATTAATACGCAAATCAATCGATTGAATTACTCTTTGAAAATGTTTGTAAAATGTTTTAACTGATAAAAACGTGGTCGTATCAGCTAAAACAATTTTGTTAAAGAAACAAGAACGCATTAATGGGTTGAAAGGACTTTTAACAGATTATAACGGCTATTTCAACAGATTAAAACAAACTTTCAACAGATTAATTAATGCAGCTTTTTCTGAAAACTCTTTTAAAAACAGATTTGCTTGGAACTTTTCATATATCAGTTTTCATACAAACTAAGCAATAAATTCAAGCAACTGTTAAGCATCCTTTTCCAAGAAAGATTCGTAACTGCTTTATAAACTTCTTTTGAAATCTTTCTTGAGGCACTTTTGCATTCTTTGAAGGAGGAACTTACAGTGGATAAGCGTAATCCGGTTTGAGCTTTCTAAGTCTCTTCTTTTCAATTACTGTTAATTCTTTTGTATTGTGTTGTACCTGGAATTTGGGTACAAGTTTTCTGCTAGTGGTAGGTGGTTGTAGAAGTTTCCAAGAACTGGAATTTGGTTCTTGGTGGAGAGGTTGAGTACGAGGACTGGAATTTGGTTCTTGTACTTGTGTGGTGCCTGGAATTTGGGTGCTTGGGTTCTCTGCGGTTGGAATTTGGTTGCGAGAGGTTTCCAAGAACTGGAATTTGGTTCTTGGTGGAAAGGTTGAGTGCAAGAACTGGAAGTTGGTTCTTGTGTTAGAGTAGGTGTAAGATTGTTGAGTCTGTAAAACATCTATTCTAGTGGAACCCAGCTGGAATTTGGCTGGAGACTGGACGTAGCCCTGGTATTGGGTGAACCAGTATAAAATTACTGGTGAAATCTTTCCTAACCTTTCTCTCTTTAATTTCAGTTGCTGCGCTTGTATTGTTTAATTGCTTTGTGATTTGTGAATTGATTAGTAAACTTAATTTTCGAATTAGATAATCTGTTTATTGCGAAAAACTTTCAAAAATCAATTCACCCCCCCTCTTGATTTAAAACTACTTTTCTAACAATGTGGTTCTAGAACAAGCAATAAGTGGTTGACACGCTTAACATGTTTCACATAATGAATCATTGTACCTACATCAATTGGGAAGAATCATTCAACAAATTATCCAACCTATTACAAGCCATGTCATGATTTCTTTCTAGTTTCTACTACTGATTGACTACACAACAATCTCTAACGAGGATAAGATATACTTTGAAATACTCGTCTGGACCTTCAAGTCATGCATTGATGACTTTTAATATTGTAAACCACTAGTCCAAGTAGATAGGACATTTCTATATGGCAAATATAGGAACACCCTACTACTAGTTGTTGCATAAGACAGGAGAAACAACATACTCCCCGTTACATCTGTGATTGTTGAAGGTGAAACTGCAAATATTAAAAGAAAAAAAAAACTAAGGAGGCATGTCACACCTTAGGATAACTTATACTTAATTTCGGATTGCCTCAACTCCATTCATGCAGCGTACATAAAACCTAAGAGTGGATGGACTATGGGTAATTGTATGTATTTGTACTGCATTCAACACATTGCACAAAATTTTATGAGAAGATTGAAGAATGCAACTTTAAACAAAGACCTTACTAATATGGGTAACAACTTATATTCTATATTAAATTTTTTACTATGCAATGTTGTCTATTCTATGTTAACCTTTTTTACTTCAATAAGCAGCATATAATGAATGAATCAAGAGCAAATTACTACTATAACACAATAAGGCAAGCTAATCCAGAAGCAACGACCTGAATTGACGAAATTTGTAGGAACAAATGGGGACTTGCATATGATGAAGATGAGGTTACCTTACAATCAAATTAGTTGAATCCATCAATTTAGTCACGAAGAAAACAAAATTTGTCAATCTCTTCCATGGTCATGGTCACATACACAGGATACAACAAATTCTTCACTGAAAGAGGGAGTCAAATCACTATAATGGTTATAGTTGACCATGTCCATTCAGAAGTTGCATCAAAGGTCTTGTTAGATGTTTATACTAAATCAAACACTCATAAGGTGCTTGAATTCAATAGAAGCAACACAAGATTTTTGGTAGAAAAGATAGTCAACCCAAGAGAAATTTGACCTGCTGAAAATTTTGTCGTTAGACTAGATGAAGTTTGGAGTGATTGTGGGAGTTCCAAAAACTTTATCTACTATGTTTTCATGTGGTTGCACGTGCAAACATATACATCAATCATGTCTACAAGTTGGATGTAGTACAAAAGTTTATGATAATTTATCTGGGGAGTTTAGACACGAAATTATTGATCACCTCACTAAGGCCCTCAACTTTATCACAATTCAACAATATAAAGTTTCAAGGATAGTTTAAAACCATTACGAATTAGGATTGAAATGGATATCCACAAAGAAGACAAGTCAAGAAAATACTCATATTATCAGACTTTAGACCACAGGGCTTCTGCATAATCCTAACCTTAAGGGATCACCTTCTCATAATTAATTATGTTGTATTTTTGTAATATGTCATTATAATAAATAATTATTTTACTTATTTGTTGTTTTCTAATTTTCTTATGTCTCATTGATTTAATACCTAAAATATCTATTCATTTTAATTCAAATTGTATATCTTCCTCATTATCTAATTCAAATTTTTATTTATAAAAAATTTTAACAAAATATTTATACCAAATCTATTTTATATTATATTAAAGTTAAATAAAATAATTTTCAATATAAATATTATATTTATTTACTAATTTTTTTATATATTAAATAAATACTTAAATATTATATATATATATATATATATATATATATTTACTATATCTATAAAAATATGTAAAAATATATTAAATATATAATTATATAAATATTTTTTATTATAATATATATATATATATATATTAAATAAATATATAAATATACATGTTTATATTTTTATATCTAATTAATATAAATATATATATATATATATATGTATATATTTATATTTAATAAAAATATTTATATATTTCTGTGAAAATAATAGAAAAAAATTATTTGAATTTACAAAAAATATTTTATATTAAATAAATACTTAAATACTATATATATATATATTAAATAAATATATAAATATACATGTTTATATTTTTATATCTAATTAATATAAATATATATATATATATATATGTATATATTTATATTTAATAAAAATATTTATATATTTCTGTGAAAATAATAGAAAAAAATTATTTGAATTTACAAAAAATATTTTATATTAAATAAATACTTAAATACTATATATATATATATATATATATATATATATACATACATTATATTATATTTAATAAAGTTATCATCATCTATATAAAAAATATATAAATGTGTATTTATTAAATATATATTTACTATATTTATAAAAATATATAAAAATATATTAAAGATATAATTATATAAATATGTTTTTATGATATATAAATATAATATTTATTAGATATATTTATTAGATATAAATATGTATATTTATATATTTATTTAATATATATATATACATATATTTATATTTAATAAATATATTTTTATATATTTTTGTGTAATTTTTTTTTTAAATTAGTGGTTAAAATTGGAGACCTGAAAACCAAAATCTGACCTGGGCCTAAATATTTGACATAATGCTAGCTTGTAAATACGTGTGAAAAAAAAAATCCGAAAAGGTTCCAGTAGGATGTTAATACTTGAATTAGTGGTAAAAAGACGATTTTTGAGAAAAAGAATATCTTTCATGATTAATTTTTGTCTTGTAAATTAAATTCTTGTAATTCATTCGTTATAATGACAAAGAATAGCAAGTGAATATGCATATTTTAACTTTAAATCCAAGTAACTATATGTTACTGTGAATTATATTTCTTTCATATATATATATATATATATATATATATATATATATATATATATATATGAATGTAAAAATTCTCTTCTCCAAAAATTTGCCTCCCAAAATGAATGTAAAAATAAAAATATACCCAGTTACATCAAAACGGATGATTCAGCGACATACCCAAAGAAACATCAAATTCATTTCATACCAAACATTTGTTTTAACTGAAATAATAATAATAATAATAATTATTATTTCGGTATATTCATAAGTTCTACCTCATCTTAAAAATTAAAATGAATAATATTTTATATGTATTCTCATATCTTAAATTATTAAAAATATATTTTTTTAAAGATAAAATTCTAATAGATAAAAATTCAAAAATGGATAATATTTTGAATGTAAAAATTGAATTCTAATAAAATTAGAATAAGTTCAAATATTATTATTATTTAACTCTCTAAACTTTAAATATTGAACCTCAACTTTCTTCCAATTTATATTTATTATAATTTTTTATTTTATTATAATTAATCTTTAAAACTTATAAATGTTCCATAAATAATATAATATACTGTTTATTTTATTTTTTGTCCCATTATTATGTTTTAAAGTTTGATAAGTGATTTATAAATATAAAACTAATAAATGATTGTAATTTAAAGCAAATAAATAGTTAAAATATTTTTTATTGCTATATATATTAATCAAATTATATTATAAATAATTTTAGAATTAATTAAGATGAAATTGAAATAAAATTTTTTATTTTGAAAAAAAAAGGATATATAGTTTAAGAACCAATTAAAATTTAACATGTTTATTATTTATTTGGAGTGTTTATTTATAAAAAAGACAAAATTTAAGAAAGTCATGCAAATACAAAAAAATTTTATTATTTGTCAAATCTTTTCAACAATCAGAGTGGCGCAGCGGAAGCGTGGTGGGCCCATAACCCACAGGTCCCAGGATCGAAACCTGGCTCTGATAAAAAAGAGTGACTTCCTATTTTTTATATTTTTCACATGTGTTTTTTCAGTTTTTTCTATTTAATTTTAATGGTACAAAAGGCAACTATTATACAAAATAAAATATTACATAAATCAAAGCCTTTATTAGAAGACAATTATTACATGGATCAAGGACCCATCCTGTGACCAGAAAAGAAAAAATATTACATAAATTAAAGGTTAAATTGATATAATCAATGTTTGTAAACCAGACAAGTAATTAAGCTGACAAAAGTTACTGTTCAATTGATAAAATTTACTTCGCCATTGAGTGCATCATTTTATTAGTTATTAGTATACATAATTTACATTATTATTTAATTATAAATAATGATTATCATTATCAAATTTAATAATAAACTTATACAAAATAAACCTATGCTTTTTTTATTTAAACAAATGAAGTAGTCGTTATGATTTGATTACTTTTCTCCTGTTACCTCTTCTAGTAAGGTCCAATGTTACTTTCTGGCTTTAAGTTTGGTTGTTATGTATACCAAATTCCACTTATTATGAATCTTATTTCTCTGAAATCTGTTATGATTAATGGTTGATTTGACTCTTATTGAAGTAAGCTACAAAAAGCCAAAGATGCAATGAAGACAAAGTCAAGTATTATTAGAAAAGGATTTAACCGAGTCTGCATAATTCACGGTAGGGTACGTTTCTGATAAAGATTAATTATTAAAAAACTGATAGATATTTTATAACATATATAAATAAATTAAGATATTGTCATGCCTTGAATTTCCAATTATTATTATATATGATTTCCATTTCTGTGAAAACATTCATGTTGCCATCATCTCTGTTATTAGTCATCTTAAGTTATTTTAGGAAGATACAAGTATTGCATACAAATCTACCTACCATTGCGAAGGTTAGTATTCAAGATCAGACCGATCATCACCCCTTAATTGAGAATTATAATTTTCCAATTCAAAGCTATAAAATATAGTTCATGGTGGCTGTGATTGCTTTACAAACGTTTGCATAACAATCTCACAACCTTGGAACGTAGAGCCATTAGCATGACCGTGAAAACGTGCACCTGTGTTAACAATATTAACACTTGGCTCATCAGAAGCACCTTGGAAGAGGATGTACTCTCTTCCCTCAAACTCACTCTCAGCAAAGCCTCTCATATCTTTTGCTGCCTCTTCTTCTACCACGCGTTGAATCAGTGACCCTCTTTCACATTCGGCTGTCACCAAACTGTCTCTCAAAACTGGACCCTCACATTTGAAAGGGCCTCTAATGTTTGCCCTAAGTCCTCTCTCTTTGTCACACTCAATGATCACATGGTATCTGATATGGGTGATCAGAAAAACTGTATACGAGTGGAAAAACTCCCAAGAAACCTTCTCCACCGAACCAATATTTCCAACTTTGCGCGTCACTTCATAAAAACAACTTTTCCTTCCACACAGGTCGCTCCAAGATTCAGTGCCCATACCTGCTTCCAAGGGTGAACACTTGAAAATATAATTAATACTTTGACTGACTGCATACAAACACTTGAATATGATCATAAACAAGCCGTTAACTCTAGTAATTTCACGAGATATGGAATAAAATAGGATTCCTTAACATATCACAAAAAGAAAAAGGAGAAGTATTGAATAGGGCTCTTCCATCAATTTCTCTAAAACCCAAGTTTTAGGTTTGCTGATAAAAGAAAGTACATGTACTGATAGGTTTTATTTGAAAAGAAAAATCTGATGGCATTTTGAAGAACAAAACCCTTAAAGTTTGGTTGAAGTTTGACTCACCCATGGACTGAGTCTGTTGAGAAGTGCCATCGACGACCACTCTCACCTGCTGAAAGTTGAAACAGTTGATGGTGTCCCTTTGAGCAGTGACCTCCATGTGAAGTAAGCGAACTGGATGATGGTCGCACACAGACTCTGCGACTCTCAACACCACCCTTTCTCCATTCACTCTCAGCCGCAAAATGCTACGCTTGGAGTTGTCAATGATGTGTACGAGAGCGTACTCTTCCGGAAATTCAGCACTTGACCATTTGTGAAGCACCAGACTCACTTCGTTACCCATGATATCTTAGGTTATGTCTGTTCTATAATGTTTATGTTTATGTTTATGTTTATGATGGAGGTTTTCATAAAAGAACGAAGGAAATACTTGGCTTTTATTATTCCCAGAAATTCATTTACACAGCGTTATATAAGAAGGAAGACCAATTCCATTTGAATTCCTAATTAATTATTATCACTTATCAGTTATTAATTACTCTTTGATTAGGTAATGGTCATAATGAAGAGAATATTTTATGAAGACTTTTCTTCCTATTGCTATCACTTCCATGTAATTAATTAATACAACAGGCTATATTGTTAAATATATACCATGGTTGTTTGAGTGTATATATAATTATGATAATGAAGAGAGGAAAAATAGATGAAGAATTTCCTGTTTCTACTTCAACTACCATGAAAGGAGATATTTTTATGCATAATGATAAATGCATGCAAATTGTTTTATACTTGTTACGGAGGGAAATCTAACAATATATATCGCTTTGAAAGTGAATTTTTATGCAATATTATAAACCCATATGCATAAAATTAGTTAAAACAAAATGTAATAATAGTAGCATTCGACTGAATTTTTATATAAAATGTATAAACCTATGCGTTATTAACAAAGTTAAGATAAACAACTCATTTAAGCAATTATGCAGTGCAGATGTTTGATAATCCATATTTTAATTTTACTATAACTTGATGAATTTTTTATCATCAAGGCTC
Organism: Sphenostylis stenocarpa; assembly: GCA_963425845.1. Taxonomy (NCBI): domain Eukaryota; kingdom Viridiplantae; phylum Streptophyta; class Magnoliopsida; order Fabales; family Fabaceae; genus Sphenostylis; species Sphenostylis stenocarpa. The sequence continues at coordinate 30,112,920 of OY731403.1, forward strand.
ATTTTTTTTTTTTTTTTCATGTGGAAATACCGATGTTGATATAAAAAGAGCACTAAAAACCAATCAAATAAAGACAAAACATTTTGAAAAAAAAAATCACAACGTCATTCAACACGACTATTTCGGTCCAGCCTACCCATATTGTCTGTTGACACCTGTATGACCATGATGGAATGTGAAATTTTATAAATTTTTAAGTTACCCAACACAGTTTGAGGTTCATATATTCGTATTGTTCTCACATGACCATGGTGAAAAGTAATCACCAGTGTTGAGTATAAATGTAGACAAAGTTGTGTATCAGACATTGACATCCTGGATATCATGTTTTATATATATTGAAGGAGAGAAATGCATTGAGAGAAGAGACAAATAAATTGCCTTTGAATTAGCATTACAGATAGATAAGTCAGACCCTAAACTGAATATATCAAATAGTACTACGTAAGATCGTTTTTATATAGTGCATGCAGATTATCACAATTCACAAGGCACAAAGTTATAAATGATAAAACTCATTACATTATATAATGTCTAAGATTTTGAGTGAAAAGTATATTCGTGTCCCATCTACGCGAATCTCGCTATTGTTACCAAACACATTCTTGGTTCAGCTTAGACTTGATAGAGTAAATTTTCATTATTCATTCCAGAAAAGATTACCATTTTAATTATTCATTCCATGTCTTGATTCACGGTTCTGGTGATGAGTTAAAATACGAATTCATAACAATATCACAATTTTCATATTTAGAACCATTACCATCACCATTAAAAGTTGCACCTGTGTTCACAATATTATTCACCACTGTAGCACGTTGCTCGGAACCTCCTTCATAGATAATGTACTCTCTGCCTTTGATAATACCTTCCATCAACTTTCTCACAGCTTCTTCAGTGGGCTTTGTGTTCACCTCGCGCAGAATCAATGAAGCCTCAGATTTTAGTTCTTTCACCAAACTCGTGCATTTAAAAGAGCCTCTAAACTCTGCCCTAAGTCCTCTCGTTTTGTCACACTTGATGATCACATTGAACGCGATGTGGGTAGCACCCACGTAATACCAGTGACAAAACTCCCAATTCACCTTCTCCACGGAACTCATGTTTCCAACTTTCCGCATCATTTCATAGAAACAACTTTTCCTTCCACAAATATCGCTCAAATATTTGTTGTCACAAACCTGCATCCACAAAGTCGGGGAGAATAGCTGTCAGAAATCTCATTCAAGCTTGACTATGCAACACACTTTTTGTGTGATTACAAATAATACGGTAATTAACCGTTACAAATTTTTTAGATTTTAATTTTGAAATTTATTAATATTTACTTCGACGTCGCACTCAATTCCTCTTAATGCAGACTTTTAGTTCAATGGTTACTCACTTCAAGCTAGCTTTTGAGATGCGTCTCTTTCACTTGTTCTTGACTTGGATGCCATATTTGTCTACAATGATGATAGAGGTGGCCATGTTCAAGAATAATCTACTCGACGATGCCCTCGAGAGCGGAGATTTTAAGAGAATCCCTAATTGAAGTTTTGAAGTACTAATCCACTATGCAACTGGAATTATCGGTAACATAAGTTTTGCCAGATTCGTCCAATCTCAATTTGGCGTCATATCCTTCTTCCTTGTACTTCCAGTAGAACTGAACCACCACCACCTCATGGTGAGACCACTGCTACCAAGGCTGTTGACTAGCTTTATGTCAACTTGTCAGAGGCGAATTCAGTTTAAGGATTACGAATAGGACTCATTGGTGTAGCTGATTATTGAGAGTGTAATAGAGTGAGTCATATTTTGTTGGCTAATTAGAAGCATAACAAAATAAAATGGTACGGTAACACTAGATTTTGTAAGAATCGAAAGTTTGTAAGAAACAATGGAAGGAGAGGCAGGATTGAAATTACGGAAATTGCATTACCTTTTATTCTTCTTTTGAATTTTGGATAAGAAAGAATAATAGAAGTAGGAAAATTAGACACTTTTAAAACACTAATAGGAAGGTCGCCCATCAAATTGAAACAAAACTAAGTTAAAAGAAAAATTTCAATATAGAATTGTTTGTTGGCTGTTAACTTTGCAACTCTATCAAGGGTACTCTTCGGCAGAACCCCATACCATATGTTGAACCACTAAGAAGGTCAATCAACAATCTTTTTCAAAAACATGATTAATTAGCGAAGTCACAATTCTTTATTATTTCATATATTCTCTCTTTAAACCAAATTCAATAGGGATGTTTGATTAATGCATGAATACAATGCTTGACTTTGAAATTATATGACATATGCCTAGTGCAATTTCAATATTAATATATTTATTAAATGTTCAAATGACTAGATTGGTATAAAGGCATGATGTTACTAAACTTTATTTTTATTTAGCTCTAATTATGTTTCAAAATTTTGTCATCTTCTTCAACTTGTACACTCAATATGAATGACATTCAAATTTTATTTTTAGTTAGTTCTATCTTTAGTTAGTCCACACCCTTACCCTGATCCACTTGGTGTTTGGCATGCATAAAATAGGTACCATAGCTCATGCTATCCATTTAGATATCCACCAAAAATGAACATCTATATTCAAGCTAACCTTGATAGCCAATAGGTTGATCGCAGTCAAATTATAGTTATTGTCTGTTAGGTTGATAACACATACTGGGTATTCGGTATTTGAATTTAATTTTATCTACATTTGGTTGAGAGACTAAATTGTTGTTTTTAGATACTTTGTTGGAAAGCATGCTTCGGTTTTCCAAGAGCTTAGGCCCCAGGATTTTGATCCCAAGGAGAAGTTCTGGACGAGGTTCCCTCTAGAAGGGTCTAAGTTTACACCTCCTCTGTGGACTATTACTGTCTTGTGTTCAGGTATGCCTAGTGGAGATTTTTTTTTCTGTGAACTTTGTTTGATTGGTATTGTGTATACTAATTATGGTTATGTCTTGGTTGGTATTTAGACATACAAATAGAACTGTTTGGAATAGATCTACTTGCTTGTTATTTATGGCAATGACATTATAAGGGAGATGTCATGTCCTGCCAAAACTAGAATCTTCTTTTGCCTCATTTAAGATGACTAGTTCATGATTAAACCTTGAAGAAGTCTGAAGTCAAGGTTAGTTGCTAACTAGACTTTAAGATGTATTCAATTTGATGAGAAAGAAAACCATAAAATCTATATTTTAGTAAGATAAGGTCTCACTTTCAGTTATTGGCCAACGTTCTTTATTTATTCATTTTTTCTATGGATATTCACCATTTAATAATTAGTTGGTGGCCATGTGATGTGCTCATCAGGATTTTTTCGAGTTACTGTCAACATGTACAAGAATTCATTGTTAACAAAATTGTTTCGGATTCACTGTGTCAAACCTATTGTTGGTCAAATTCTCTTTTATGAATTTTTCTTTCAACTGGTTTACTGTGTATATAAATGCTTGTAACAATTACAATAAGATGAACACTTGTAAACTCACTTGTAAATATTCTATTAAAAATAGATTCAATTTATTGTGATGGACAATGTAGTGTGTTTTGAATATTGAATCTATATGCGATTTGACCTCAAATATTCTGCTTATGATTGAATAACATATAAACCCTGAGAGGAGATTGATGAGATTATAACTTTTAAAGAACTTGATCTTTGTTGTCTTTTGCCCGAAATAGTCTTGGTTTAAAGAGTTAAAATGGTACAAAATCTACTGCTACAATTTTACATATTGTTTTTACTTTAAATATTTTTCATGTTCTAAAAGTTGGTCTTTTGTGTGATGACTTCTACTCAATTAACTTGGTAAAGACTGTGAACTCCTAGAAATTGACCTTCACTCTCAGTCGCACTACATCTCATTTTCAGTGTAAGTAGCTTAAAGGTTGTTTTAAAAAATAATTATTATCGAAATTTATTTAATCAAGAGAATAGACAAAATATCACAACACTAAAAGGGAGAATCCTCTATCATCATTTTTATGAAATTTTGAAATTTGTAGATTTATTAAATTATCCGAATAGACAAATTATTTTTCAAAGTTTGATTTATACTCACCATTGAATTCATTATGTTTAGAAGTGTCATCTGTGATGACTTTCACTGCCACAATTGAAACATTCCAGGTTGTCCTTCTGAGCAGTGACCTCCATATGAAGTGCACGTACGCTTTGGATGAACGTCACAGAAAGAGTTGGAGAGTTTCAATAACACCCTTTCTGAGTTGAAGCTTAAACGGAAAATCTATGCTTGGATTTATCAGTGAGTGAAGTGTATATGAGAGCGAATTCTTGAGGAAATTCCTCACTTGACCATCTGTGAAGCTTCATACTCAAACTTTAACCTATGTTATACCTCGTGCATGGGAGTATATATATATATATATATATATATATATATATATATATATATATATATATATATATATATATTGACATTTCAAATGAATAGTAAATAAATTTTGGTTGAGAGAGAGGGATAACTAACTCTACCTGCAAAAGTTGTTAATGCATTCACATATTTATTCTATATCCTTGATAATCAAACATGCATGAGTTTTTTATTAGAGAAACGATACTTTGACAACCGAAAACAAACAACCGTTAGACAACCGGGGCTAATAAGAAATTAATTAAAAAGAAGGGTTTGATTAGTAAAATTGTAGAGGGGTAGAGATGTAATATTGTAAAAATGGGGGATGTTATCGTAAAAAGTGAAATATATGTTTTGAAGAAGTTACAGTGTTTTTCGCTTTTCACATTCGCTCTCGACTTCTTCTCGCTCGACTTAGGGTAAAATTTCTCCGTCTTGCTCTTCACGGCGCTCGACTTCCTGTCGCTTGGCTTCGTCCGTGTCATTGGAGCTGAACATCACTGTTGCTTGAGCGACCCTGCGGTGGTGAGTGTTCGTTTAACAACATTTGCTTGATTTTGTGATTGGGTTTCCATTGTTGTTTTCTTTTCTGTTTATGTTTGATTGGGTTTGTAATGAAGGTGTTTTTCACGGTTTAGGGTTTATTGAGTTGTGATGGAATATTAATGTCGAACATGTGTTTGATGAAATGCTATAATGAACGTACCTTATTTGCGCATTCTTGCTTTGTTTTCTGTTTATCTTTGATTGGGTTTGTAATGAAAGTATTATGTAGGGTTTAGGGTTAATTGAGTTGTGATGCTATATTAATGTCCAACAAGTGTTTGATGAAATGCTACAATGAAGAATTGTATTTGCATGACAAACATTTTGTATAATATGCACAAGATTTACACCCACGTTTGCATAATTCACAAATTGTCCAAAAGTATGTGTAACATGGTTTGACTTAATTTTTTTGTTTGTACTATTTTGTGATTGTAAGTTACAATTTTAATAATTTGTAACAGGATTAGTTTGGGAAAAAATGTCTGCAAAAAGAGACCGTCGTGACGAAAAAAAGGTATGTGCATGTTAATTATAGTTTTTTTTATGAAAAGTGATTTACTAAATATTCAATTTGTTATATGTTATGTATGTTATATATGTTATACATGTTATATGTGCAGATAAGATTAAGACACAAGATTAAGACAGAGTATATAGCTGATATAAATTCAAAGTTGACCAAACACCAACGAGCAGCTATTGAACAAACTCCGTTTAAATGGCTTCTTCAAATAAAAGAGTCATTGCAAATATCAAGCAATATTATAAGAGAACTAGTTAGTCGATGGTCAGTTAGTGATCATTGTTTTAGAATAAAACAATATCTTGTCCCATTCACCCCTTTAGATGTTTGTTTTTCGTTAGGTTTACGTATAAGGGGGGAGGTAGTTGTTTTAGAAGATAGTGGTTCATGTTTAGTAAAAGATTTATTCGACGAAGAAGAACCAATAACAGTCACAAATATAGTTAGGAAGCTGAAAGGGAAAAAAATGAAGCATGTTAAATATGTAGTTGACTTTTGTAGGCTTTATATCCTACTTGGGTGGGCGGTTTTTTACTTTCCTCGCACATCCCGCACTGTTCATAGTGTTCCTTTTAGTTTATTAGATGATTTAGAGACATTAGATAATTATAATTGGGGAAATGTTGTGCACGATTTATTAGTTAATAGTTTGCATCGTGCTAGTAGAAAGTTAAACGAGCAAAAAAATGCTTCTCAATTGTACGTTACTAGTTGTGTGGCTGTCTTACAGGTAACTTTCTTACAAATGATTGATTTATTAGTTGATATAAAATTATTGTGACTGATGACATTGTATTATGTAATAGATCTGGGCAGTGGAGCACCTGTCTTTGCCTACTGATCCACCACGAAAGATTTGTTTTCCGCGTTTTGTTGAATGGCCTAAAGTGAACATTCGAAGGTCCAAAATAGAACGTGTATTCATCTCAAACAATGTAAGAAATTTTGTGTACAACATATATAAATTTTCCTTAAAAATGTGGACTTATTATATTATGTTCCTAACATATAAAGTTTTCCTTTATATGTTAGATTGTATGGGATTGGGCACTATCTGTGGATGATCTGACAATGGAAGTTGTGCAAGAAGCTTTGACGCATTCACAAATTGAGAATACGGACATACCTTCCTCCAGTGGTGCGTCATGTGACTTGCAACAACTTTTATCGGACCAGCACATATGGAGATCTAAAACAGAAGAAAATCAAAAAAGGATCATTCAACTTGAACGTGAAGTTAAAATTTTGAAAGAACAAATCGGGATTCACATGAATAAGTCATCGATAAAGGTGAAGGGGATTGGTGAGGATGATGACATGTATCAATTGTATAAGTTTTGCACCACCAACCTTGATAATCCAAACCGGTTAGTATATAATCAAATTTATTACATTCATTCAATTTAATTAGTATAAAATGCAATGTAATCCATTATTGTATTTCAGTGTTGTAGTGGAAGTGCATGGGCAGATATTGACTATGCAGAACTTGCACACATTAAAGCCAAGGGGTCATATTGACAATATGGTAAGTTTGTTTATTTACTGAAAAAGTGTGATTCAATAGATTTTTAAAAATTATATTTATTAATATCATATGGGTTGTTAGGTGATGCTGTTTGCAAGTAGTCTAATGATGTATGACCAAATGAATGTCACTGGTGGCAGCATTCAACGTTTTTGTTTCAATCCTTTGTTTGCGGTATGTTTATTGTGCATTTAAAAAGTTAAGTTACACATAGGTTTATTATCATTGATTGTCATTTATTTTTGTGCCTTTTGATAGACACAAGTGATTGAACAAATGTATATTCGCAAAGGGAACACATCGACGTGGACAATGAAAGACTTCTCACTTTTCTATCCAAATACAATTATTCCATTGCAGCAGTTATTAAGTTGTGAATTTGTGAGTATTTATACTTTGCCTAAAATTTATATTTTTGTCAACATAAAATTCAATTAACCAGAGTTTTTTCTATTTCGATTTTTGCTCCCACTCGTACACAATGGTCATTGGTGGTGTTATGTGCTGAAATGTAAGGATAGAGAACTGTTTATATTAGATTCGTTGGGCCATGATAATAGATCACGAAAACCAATTGATAGAGCTATGGTAAATATTTGTTTTAAGTTGTTTACATAGGTAATATTGTTAATTCAGAGCTATGTTTATTTGGTGAATAATGTAATATTGTGAACAGTTGCAATGTTTTGAACATCTATTGTCGTTGTTGGAAACAAAGTCATCGAGGACCACTGGAGAACTTAAGGTTACAAAGGAGGACTTGCCAATTCAACCAAACATGTTAGTATGTTATTATAGTTGAAATTTTGTTTGCAAAATGTTGTATGTAACATGTGTAATAACTACATTCAATTGTGCAGATATGATTGTGGATTGTTTGTTTTAAAATATATGGAGTTGTGGGATGGTGTGAGCAAAGTGAATGGGAGAAACATGCCTCATTACACATCGGTAAACATTAAAGTCATTGTATTATTGTTTTGTTTTTTATTGCTATGAATATAATTTATTATGACATTCTTCATATTGTACAGGAGCTAAGTTCAGAAATTTCGAGAAGAATATGTATGCAGATGGGTACTTCATCCTCAAAATCTTCATCGACAAGTCATGGTTATTGAATCAGGAGTTAACATCCTCATGTAGGAGTAGAAATTTAGATATTGTATTTGATTATTTGTTCATCTTCATTGATGAATGTTGTACAGTTTATTCATATGTAATATAACTGTTAAGTTGGTTATGGATCATTTAAATGTTAAATATTATGACATTATAAATATTTGTATCATCTTTGTACATAACAGATAACTTCATGCTTAATAGTTGTAAAGAATACGCTTAACAAAAAACAGATTGAAATTTGAAGGTTTTGTCGCCTAAGCGATGCCTTCGTCGCTTGAGCAAGTGTTGATCCACTAACGAAACGCCCAACACAGCTAGCCATATAATATAACTTGGTTCACCTTATATAAGAGTCGCTCAAGCGATGATTCTGTCGCTTGAGCGAGTATTGACCCAAAACGAAACGTTAAACGCAGTTAGCCAAACAATATAACTTGGATCACCACATATTAGAAACACTTGTCGCTCAAGCCTTCATAACGTCGCTTGAGCGAGACAGAACCCGAGGGTCCCCTTTGGTTAAGGTTCCATCGCTCAAGCGATTACATAGTCGCTTGAGCGAGACAGATCCCGAGTGTCCCCATTGTTTCGAGGGACCTTAGATAGCGGTTAATCAGAACCGCTTTTAAAAATATATATTAGATAGCGGTTATGCCTTAACCGCTGTGTAATGTATGTTTACAATAGCGGTTTTTTTATAACCGCTCTTTTATATCATACTTTTAAAGAGCGGTTTGCTCGCGGAACGCTATAATAAATATAGTTTAGATAGCAGTTAGCCAAATAACCGCTATCTAAAGTCATATATGTCAAAGTGATCAACTATAATTGGACACTAATCAATCATAAACCATGGCTGGCGAAACCATGGCCGGCGAAAGAAAAAGCTCCAAGCGCACCCACTCAGAAGCGACTTCTTCAAGTACCCAAACTGTGACCACGAAGGAGGTCATAGCCCCAAAGCTCTCTTGTTTGAAGGCTGCGTCGCTCAAGCGATAACTTTATCGCTTGAGCGAGTTTATACCCAATGACGAAACGTCAAACGCAGTTAGCCAAATAATTTAAGTTGGTTCTCCACATATTAGAATCACTTTTCGCTCAAGCGTGCAAAACATCGCTTGAGCGAGATAGAACCCGAGAGTCTCCCTTGTTTGAAGGATGCGTCGCTCAAGCGATAACTTAATCGCTTGAGCGAGGTTATCCCCAATGACGAAACGTTAAACGTAGTTAGCCAAATAATTTAAGTTGGTTCACCACATATTAGAATCACTTTTCGCTCAAGCGGTAAAAACATCGCTTGAGCGAGATAGAACCTGATGGTCCTTATTGGTTAAGGTTCCATCGCTCAAGGGATGTCATCCTCGCTTGAGCGACTATTGAACCACATACCACAGACCTTAGATAGCGGTTACTATGAACCGCTTTTAAAAATATATATTAGACAGCGGTTTGCTGTTAACCGCTGTCTAACGTATGTTTATATGTCAAAGTGATCGACTATAATTGCATAATAATCGATCATAATTGCATCTCTCTCGCCGGCGCACGCAAAAGAAACGTTCGTTCTCTCCCGGCGTTCGTTCTTTCCCGGCTCTGGTCTATCTATGTTTAATTTTGGGTTCTGTTCATTTGTTGTAGGGTTTATTATGGTTGGAGATTTCGGTTTTGAATTTTAATTTGATGGTTCAAGTACCCACTCAGAAGAAAAACTCAGAAGCGACTTCTTCAAGTACCCAAGCTGTGACTACGAAGGAGGTGATAGCCCCAAACTGTGAAGGCGAGGGTCCCCTTTGGTTAAGGTTCCAGCGCTGAAGCGATGTCATCCTCGCTTGAGCGACTGGTGAACCATAGACGAAACGTCCTACGCAGTTAGCCATCTAATAAATCTTGGTTCACCACATATAAGATTCAATTGTCGCTCAAGCGATAACAGAGTCGCTTGAGCGGGACTGAACCCGAAGCGACCTTACATAGCGGTTAATAAGAACCGCTTTTAAAAATATATATTAGATAGCGGTTAAACGTCAACCGCTGTCTAAGGTCTGTGAATAATCGACTATAAGCTATAATAATCGATCATATTCTCTCATTTTTCTAAAATCGCCCAAGCGACTTTATCATCGCTCGAGCGAAGCCACCTGATAGAATGGGGATTCTCGGGTTGTGTTTCGCTTGAGCGACTATAGTCTCGCTCGAGCGACATTTGATTGACTTTGCAGAGCGGTTAATATTTTAACCGCTCTTAAAAGTGAACATATAATAGCGGTTCCATGTTAACCGCTATCTAAAATATACTTTTAATAGCGGTTATTTTTAGAACCGCTCTTTTTAGTAGGTTTAGATAGCGGTTTCTAGAACCGCTATCTAAAGTCCCAATTTAAAAAAAAAATTGCTTAATATTTGGTTTGCTTATTTGGTCCAAAAACTAGGTTTGCTTTAAAATTATCTAAATTCCCAATTTAAAGTCTCAGAACTATTTTAATATTATTGGTTTGTTATATACTGAAATGTCTACAATTAGGTTTGCTTTTTTTGAAGGTAGTTTGCTGTTATCATGCAGTGTGATTTTTATTACATGTCTTTCATTCGACGTAATATAGAACCGATGATTGTTACGTAAATGTATGGACCATCAACTGCTTATAAATGCATTGAAGAAATTAAAATTGCTATTACATTGTTATATTTACATCCACAACTCTTACAGGATCAGATTGTATAGTCTACACTACTGTTGCACGTCTATGTCCTATCATATATACTCTAACAAAATCAGAATGTATAGTCTACACTGCTGTTGCACGTCTATGTCCTATCATATATACTCTAACAAAATCAGAATGTATAGTCTACACTACTGATGACGTTATCCAGCCAACAAGACATTGAATAAAAAAAAACACTCGTCAATCAACATTGTTATATTAACACTTATGTCCTGCAAGTTGAAGAAGAAATCATTAGTATACATCAACGCCATGCAATTCTAAATTAATGTAATATTCATTGTTGACAAAGTATTTCATTAAAAAAACAATGTTTCCAAACCATTTAGTTGAGGAAGACAATTGTGTGCCGTCAACATTACTGTCAAGTGATGTCAACAACGACACAAAACCAGTGGTACCCAATGTTGATGGCTGCAAAGGGCAACAATTACATGAGTTTTGACAAATGACTTTACTGCCATTTTACATAACATAAACTGCATAAACAGTATATCAATCCCACAAATAAATTCAAATGAATTGCATATCACACTTTAAATAAAGAAAATTCAATTGAACAATCACTATAACATGAAATAAATTTCATTTTTGACACACACCAATCCAGATGACCGATAATCAACATGAGTTTCTATGTGAAGGGTTGAGTTTAATAACTCGGGCGAAGTTCCTTCAGTGTTCCCCTGTAATGGCCAAGATAAGATATTAATAAACTTATGAAATCATCCAATACAAAATAACATGACAGTTGTGGATATAATACTTACAATATTTGTGGTGCACGTGTGCTGGCCTTTATTTTGTAACCTTCGCGTTGCAATTTTTTCACTTGTTGACACCTTTCGGAGTGAACGTGGTCTTCCTTTCCTTTTAACATGCAACGGGCTACGAATATCAATGTCAACGTTGTCAACATATAAGCTTTGTGAATCTCTAGGAGTATTACTTTCGCAGATATTGGTATCTATTTGAGTTTGAGAACGTTGAGATGTATGTGTTGGAGCAAATTTATTCATCATTTCATGCAACATGTCCATCTGCTCAATTGACTCTGATGCAACTTCAGCAATCTCATAAAATCTTTTGCACAACTCATCGTATCGTTCAATCTGCGGTTGCTTCTCCTTTACATTGTAGGTGGTTTTCATATAAGTATGCTTCCTTCTCACATTTTTACTCCATCTACTTAAAATGTATTTGCAGGGAATCTTTTTAACCCTTTGTTGAGCAAGGACGACCAAACAATGTCGGCAAAGAATACCTTTGAATTCAAATAGCAAGCACGTGCAACTGACATTTTGGTCATCACGGTTGAAACTTACATTGTACAGGTGTTCTTTAGAATCTTCACCACAAATAGATTCCTCCATAACGTCATAAAACCAAGCAGATCCAAGGCAAGACACATGCACAACACTGCAGTTTATTTTTCCTCTAAATTCTGCTTGAACCTCTGCGAATTTTGAATGTGTATACTCCGACTGAAATTGCCTCTCTATCGTAGACTGTGATCCACAATTAATAATTGTATGCATGGATGCAAAATCAGCTTCATATTCCTTCTCGGCTTTGTCTTGTAAGGCATTTTCATACTGCTTGACAAATTGTTGGAGGGATGTCATTGAGTTGATATATCCATCAAAAAATGCATTCATACTTTCACTTCGTTGTGTAGTTGACATCCCAGCCCAAAATTGGTTTTTCAAAAAGCATGGAACCCATCTCTGTTTCTCTTGGAAAAGGCTATTCAACCACTCATTGTCTTGTAAGCCAAAATCCGATATGAAATTAGCCCATTTGGATGTGAATTCGGATATGGTGGAAGACTCATAAACAACCTCCTTCATAGCATACTTCATATTTTTATATTCCGTATAACCTTTCAACTTTTCTGGAATTTTTTTCATTATATGCCATAGACACCACCTATGACGGGCTTCAGGAAAAACTATCTGAATGACATTTTGCATTGCCTTGCACTGGTCAGTGATTATACCCGTAGGAGCCTTCAATGACATGCAACGTAACCATGATTCAAATAACCAAATAAAAGAAGTGGTGTCTTCACTTGATAACAACCCACACCCTAACAATATGGAGTGTCCATGATGATTTACACCCACAAATGGTGCGAACGGCATGTCATATTTATTGGTCAAGTATGTTGTATCAAATGAAACAACATCGCCAAAGTATTCACAAGCCGCCCTACTTCTAGCGTCAGCCCAGAAAACATTTTTGATACGATTATCATCATCCAAGTCTATATCAAAATAGAAATTCTTGTTTAAGTCCCTCATTTTTGAAAAATAATTCAATAGAGCTTTCCCATCACCTTCTTTTCCTAGTGCACGTCTTTGTTTATTGACATAGTTGCGTACATCTCGTTCGACAAATTGGAGGTTTTCATAACCTCCTGCGCTACTAACAATTGACCGAAAGCTTTTATTGATCCTCACACCTGCATCATCATTTATGTCTAGAGTCCTCTTCACATGCAAACTAATGTTCCTATTGCTTCGAAACATTCTGGATTTCTTTGGGCTAAGAGAATGTGAATGTTCATCATTTACCGACATAATATACCATAGTCCTTCCTTTAATACAACTGTTATCCGTGCAGGACATGAATTTGTTTTGGTGGGTTGTGTTCTAATTTCAGTAGGTGTAGCAGAAACATACCTACCAGCCCTTGCACACACCAACATGAAGTACCGCAATTGGTTATCGGGCCCCTTCTTTGAACTCCTTGTTTTGATGCCAAATCCTTTTTGTATGGCATATTGTCGATAAAATGATTTAACTGCATCTGCAGTTTCAAAAGACATTCCTACACATGGAACAGAACCGTCGTATTCTGTTATAGTCCTGGCATCTGCGTCAGGAGATCCTTCATCATGGCCAACCAACACTTCTTCATGTAAACTTGTGACATCTGCATTACTGGGTATTTTATCATGTACACCTATCATTTCTTGGTCTACACCTTTGAGAGGACCATCACATTGTTGTACATCCGCATCACTACCTATGTCATCATACATGGCCAAAATGCCTTCATTGACAGCTACATCTCTGTTTTCATTTATATCTCCCATGCTAGATAAACGATGAAGGATACAATTCCTACCATTGCCAACAATATAATAGCAAGTTATATAAGTTCGGAACTTGGAGACGAAAATAGTCCATGTAAATGCTCAATCGTTTATCTACCCAAAAAACACAATTTCAGATCACAATGGAACGCGAACTTGGCGACACACAAATATATTACAATGTAATATGCTTCAATGTGAGCAAGAGAATCAGAAAGATTGAAAATACAAAGAACGTACCTTTAGCTTAATAGAAGACGCAGACAGCGAGAATGAGAGCGCAGAGAGCGAGAATGAGAGCGCAGAGAGCGGCAAAAAAACGCAGACAGAAAGAGCGCGAGGTTGAAGAAAGCTGGAGGGAGGGATTAAAAAAAATAGCACTTTAGATAGCGGTTCACTCCTAACCGCTCTTTAAAAGTATGACATTAGATAGCGGTTATTTCTGAACCGCTAATAAAACATACTTTAGATAGCGGTTCACTCCTAACCGCTATATTATACGTATTTTTAACAGCGGTTTTTAGTAACCGCTATCTAAAGTTTAATATTTTTTTAATCAGTTGTCGAACGGATGTTTAAAATGGGTGTCAAAATATCGGGACTCTTTTTATTATTAGGATATCAACATGCATATTAATTGTAGATCCAAAAAAATTGGTTATTCCAGGATAGTCAATAGAGTTTTCTATCATTTGAAGTTTTCTTTCTATATATAATAATTAAATCTTTTATTTTTTTCTCATAAAAACATCTTTCAATTTTATAATTTAAATGTTTAATTTTTAATTTTTACATAATTCTTTTATTCACTACAAGAAAAATCACATTTAGCCACCGAAATTAGCGATCGAATTTTTCTATCGCAATTAGCTGACCGATTTAATTTTGGTCGCAATTAGCAACCGATTTAGCGACCACTTTAATTCGGTCGCAATTAGCGACCTGATTCAGCGACCACTTTAATTCGGTCGCAATTAGCGACTCGATTTAGCGACCAAAATATGAATTGGTTTTCATTTTGTTATTTAGCGATCGATTTAGCGACCGAATTACAAATTGAAATAGTGACCGAATTATAATCGGTCGCTAATGAGAAAATAGCGATCGAATTTAAATCGGTACGCTAACTAACATTATTTTTTTATGATATTTAAATTTATTTTTTTATAAATATACTTTAATTGTTTTAGTATATTTTTGACAATTTATTTTTTAAAAGTAATTTATTTTCTAAAAATAATTTAATTTTTAAAAGATACTTTAAAAATAAACTTTGGTCTCAATATTAACAAAATGAAGATTAACTTTAATTTTAAATTACTAAAATAAAAATATTATTAAAAATAAATCAAATTTATTAAAAATTTAAATTGTAATAAATTAAGACTAGAGTAATATTAACTATTCAATACATTGTTTAAGAAAAGTTTAATAATAAATATTCTTTAATTTATTTTTCAAATGAAAATTTCAATTGAAATTAAATTATATTTTAAAAATGTATATTAAAAAAATTAAACACATCAAATGATCACATTTTAATTCCTCATTAACTTAATTAATTAAGAAAATAAAATTTTAATCAAATAATTACAATTTTATTTTATAAAACTTTATTTTTAATCTAATCTTTAAATTTATTGCTTTATTATTATTAATTACTTAACCATGTTATTTTCATATA
Organism: Sphenostylis stenocarpa; assembly: GCA_963425845.1. Taxonomy (NCBI): domain Eukaryota; kingdom Viridiplantae; phylum Streptophyta; class Magnoliopsida; order Fabales; family Fabaceae; genus Sphenostylis; species Sphenostylis stenocarpa. Next base: position 30,128,525 of record OY731403.1, read on the forward strand.
ATTGATATACAAAAAATTATATCAATATACATTAGATAATCAATATACATTAGTTTAAGTATACTAATTAATATTTTTTCATTTTTAACATAATTAATAACAAAGATTAAAAATAGACAACTAGAAAAGTTAAAAATTTAAAACTAATCTATTTTATAAATACTAAAAATAAAGCATATTTAAATAAATTAAAAATATATTTAAATTTATATTTGAAACTATATAATAGCGGTTCCACGTTAACCGCTATCTAAACTATATTTTAGATAGCGGTTAAGGTTTAACCGCTATTAGATGTTCTGTTTTAAGAGCGGTTCAGATGGAACCGCTATCATATACAACCATTATGATCGATTAAATTTTCAAATAACCGATCATATTGGATAATTTTTTCAAATAATTAATTATAATCGATTAGTTTTCTAAATAATTGATTAGAATTGATTAGTTTTTCAAATAATAGATTATAATTGATTAATTTCTCAAATATACATTAAAAAATTATAAATAAAAATATAAATTACTTAAGAATATTAATTATTGTATGAAAGTGATGAAGATCTTATTGAAACACTCGACAAAGATCTTATTGATTTGATGAAGTCAAAGATAAAGTCAAAGTCAACTTTGTAGCGGTCAACAGATCACTTTGATAAAAGAGTAGAGGAATTAGTGTGTCTTCAGCTATGCTTAGGTATAATCATTTTTATCTTTTCTGCTGCATGAGGTTTCTTTACTTAAAAGATTTTGCAAAATGCCTCTAAATACGTTTAAGCAGTTAAAAACAAAGTATTTTAACAAAAGCTTTCTTAAACAAGTTTTTAACTGATATAATTTCGAAATAACCGGTTGTTTTCATTAAAGAAAGTTTTGAAAACCTTCTGTCAGTGTTTTAACTGATAAAGCTTCGAAATAACCGATTAAAAACACTTAAAATGTTAAGAGAAGTGTTTTTGCAGTATTTTAATCGATACAACTTGGTTTTAATCGATTAAAACCACTTAGAGTTCAGGATGATCGATCAGAATGCAATTATGACCGATCAGAATCAGATATAATCGATCAGAATTGAGTTATATCAGAGCTTTTTCAATCGATTAAAACACGTTTCAATCGATTAAAACAACTTAGAAAATTTCTACACAACATTTTAATCGATTAAAACTTATTTTTATCAGTTAAAATCACTTGGAAAAACTCACAATAAAGTTTTGCAGTATTTCAATCGATTGAATCACAAAACAATCGATTAAAACAAATTAGAAGATTTTTTGTAAAGAGTTTTAATTGATATAAACGTTGTCGTATCAGTTAAAACAAATCTGTTAAAGAATCAAGAACGTTTTAATGGATTAAAAGAATTTTTAACAGATTAAAACTGCACTTTTAACAGATTAAAAGATTATTTTAACAGATTGATTAAACCAGCAGTTTTGAAAATCTTCTATAAAAACAGTTTGGCTTGAACTTTTTAAACACACATTGAACATCAGTTTTTACACATCCTTGAGCAATCAATCAAGCAAACTTTAGCACTCTTTTCATTATCGATTATAATTAGAAATGATTAATCATAATTGAGAAGAAATAAAAGCGGTTCCACGTTAACAACTATCTTAAGTATATTTAAGATAGCGGTTAAGGGTTAACCGCTATTAGAAGTGCCCTTTTAAAAACCGCTATCATATACAACCAGATTTTTTGATTCTCGCTCGATTAGGTTTTCAAAATGATCGATCATATTTGATAATTTTTTCTAATAATTAATTATAATCGATTAGTTTTGTAAATTATTGATTAGAATTGATTAGTTTTTCAAATAATAGATTAGAATTGATTAATTTCTGAAATATATATTCAAAAATTATAATTAAAAATATAATTAAATTAAAATAATTACAATATAATTTTCTACTTTGAGAATGAACAATATAATTAAACTCAAAATTGAGAATATTATAATACATTTTTGAACTCTTTTGGATTAATTTTTTTTCCTAATTTTTGATAAAGTTAATTATAATATTTAAAAGTATTTAACATTTTGAATTCTGAAAGGTTTTCTCTAATAGCAAATTTAAAAACATAATATTCAAGAAAATAGTTAATGTAAGTTGTGACTATGATCGATCATAATTTGAAATGATCGATCATAATTGAGAGGATTAGATAGCGGTTAAGGTGGAACCGCTATCTAAAGTGTATCTTAGATAGCGGTTCCAAGTGGAACCGCTATCATATACAACAAAATTTTGTGCTACCTGATCGATCAAATTTTCAAAGTGATCGATCATATTTGCTAATTTTTTCAAAGAATTAATTATAATCGATTAGTTTTGTAAATTATTGATTAGTTTTTCAAATAATAGATTAGAATTGATTAATTTCTGAAATATATATTCAAAAATTATAATTAAAAATATAGATTATTTAAGAATATTAACTATTGTAAAGATAAAATTGAACATGGGAGGAGATGAGGATGATAATATAATGATAGAAGTTACAAAAACGTAGAATTGAGAAGTTTGAAACAAAAGAAACTAAGCAAATAGATATTTGATTACACTTTTAGTAAATTGAAGATAATACTAGTCTTGATTTTTATTTTTAACTATTTATTTTAATTATTTAAAACAGAGAAACTATAATTTGACTTTCTAAATACTCAATTTAAAGAATTAAATTCATTATTATTTAATCTTTTAATTTTAGTACTAAAAATTTAAATTATATTTTATTAAATTAAAAATCTGAAAGATTATCTCTAATAGCAAATTTAAAAACATAATATTCAAGAAAATAGTTAATGTAAGTTGTGATTATGATCGATCATAATTTGAAATGATCGATCAAAATTGAGAGGATTAGATAAGCGGTTCCACCTTAACCGCTATCTAAAGTGTATATTAGATAGCGGTTAAGGTTTAACCGCTATTTAAAGTGTATCTTAGATAGCGGTTCCAGTGGAACCGCTATCATAAACAACAAGATTTTGTGCTACTGATCGATCAGATCTTCAAAATGATCGATCATATTTGCTAATTTTTTCAAAGAATTAATTATAATCGATTAGTTTTGTAAATTATTGATTAGTTTTTCAAATAATAGATTAGAATTGATTAATTTCTGAAATATATATTCAAAAATTATAATTAAAAATATAGATTATTTAAGAATATTAACTATTGTAAAGATAAAATTGAACATGGGAGGAGATGAGGATGATAATATAATGATAGAAGTTACAAAAATGTAGAATTGAGAAGTTTGAAACAAAAGAAACTAAGCAAATAGAGATTTGATTACACTTTTAGTAAATTGAAGATAATACTAGTCTTGATTTTTATTTTTAACTATTTATTTTAATTATTTAAAACAGAGAAACTATAATTTGACTTTCTAAATACTCAATTTAAAGAATTAAATTCATTATTATTTAATCTTTTAATTTTAGTATTAAAAATTTAAATTATATTTTATTAAATTAAAAATCTGAAAGGTTTTCTCTTATAGCAAATTTAAAAACATAATACTCAAGAAAATAGTTAGTGTAAGTTGTGATTATGAGGATTAGATAGCGGGTCCACCTTAACCGCTATCTAAAGTGCATGTTAGATAGCGGTTAAGGTTTAACCGCTATTAGAAGTGCCCATATAAGAGCGGTTCCAGTGGAACCGCTATCATATACAACCATATTTTAAGATTGTGAAGTCTTGGGTTGAATTTCGCTTGAGCGACACTGGTCTCGCTTGAGCGAGACTAGTATCGCTCGAGCGACGCCACATGAACAAAATTGACATTCTCGGGTTGTTTTTCGTTTGAGCGATAGTGTCTCGCTCGAGCGACATCCACATTTTTTGGTTATGATCGATTACATTTTCAAATGATCGATCATATTTGAATATATATAATAGCGGTTAAGATTTAACCGCTATTAGAGGTGCTATATAATAGCGGTTAATGTTTAACCGCTATTAGAAGTGCTATTATAATAGCGGTAATGTTTAACCGCTATCATATACAACCACATTTTTCGATTCCCTGTCTCGCGCCACTTATCCCCAAATAACCCTAACTCTCGCGCCTCACTCACCCATTCCTCTTAACCTTGGCCAATATCTCCTCCTCACTCCCGGCGAGCCCTAGTCCCCTCACTGCTCCCCCCAAGTCAGCCCTCACCCTAATCCAACCTCCACCAAAGCTCCTCGTCAACCGCACGCCACCCTGTGAGCCACCGCTCCATCGCGAATCCCCGCGCTTCTCGTGAGCACTGCACCCCAACACCTGTTGTTTGGACCCCCAAACCCCAGTCATCACCACCGCCTCCCTGGCCACCATCGTGGCCATCCCTAAATCTCAACCTAACCTCCACCATCGAGGTCTTTCCACGCCTCAGTTGCCCCAATCGTGCCATTGAGTTCCCCGCGAACTAGAGGTGAGTCAGAGGGGTCACAGGTCAAGCGCTTCGGTTCACATTTTGCTGCTATGTTCTATTTCTTTTATGCCTTTTTACTGTGGATTGTTCTCCTTGGTTAAGGATGAATTGTGTGTTGGTCTGGTTTAAACTGGTTAGTTGTGGACAGTCTAAAAACCTTGATTGCATACCATTTTTTAAAACCTTGGTTATAGAATGCAGAAGGTGTCTTATGTCCTGTTAATGATTTGAACTTGTGCTCTGACAAACAGATTGAGAAAATGGAGAATTTCTTGAAGGAACCTAAGGGAGGATCATTGGACGAGAGAATTCTACCAAAAACTTGCTGGAAGTTTCAAGTGAGTTCTCGCTTTCACCTGGTTGTTAGGTTATTTTCCGAGTAATAGAAGAAGTATTGTCATTGAGGAGTGTTGGAATGTGATGTTTGTGCAGTCGTTCCTCGGGTCGTGCTGGGAAGCCTATTATAAAATGGACAGAGGTTAATGTTCTTTCTCACTAACTCATGTATTTTATTTCCGTGGGTTCCTGTGCGGCATCCTTCAAATATTGCTGTTTTCCTTTTCCTATATTCTTAGATGGTTGTGCCTTTTTTTTATGTAGTTTTTAATTAATCCTTTATTTTGGAGAAATTCTAGATTGAAAGTTGGTTTCAGGCTAGGCTTCAAGACTTAGCACTAGTCCCTAACAGGTGAGTTGATGGTTCCTAAATGTAAGGAAGGTGAGTCTTCCGGTGGACCTTATGGTTCTTAGCATAGTAAGTTGTTATGTTGTCTTCAAGTATTCAAATGGTCAACATTAGATTTATTTAATATAATTGCAGTGTTTTTCATTCGTTGCTTGAGTTATGGTAGGTTGCCTATTTTATTTTATGTTTCTCGTGTCTATGTCTGTCTGTCATCACATATTCAAATATTCAACATTGAATTATTTAATATAATTGCAGTGTCTACCATTGCTGCTTAAGTGATGACTTTTACGTTAAGCTGTTTTATGTTATTAGGAACATGTTTGGTAGAAGATAATATGATACTGAAGATGAGGAATAACTTGGCAGTAATGAAGGAACATGAAAGTGATAATAACATTCCCACCATAAAATTTTTTTTACTTTCTATTTTCCTTCTATTTTTGTATAGCTAGCTGCTACAGTTGTATTTATTGATATATTTGAGGAAACTTCTAATAAAATGAGTTATCTTGTGAGATTGTACCTGGACTGATTGTTTTACAGAGTTGGAATTTGAAGCAAGATCATCAAAAGATGGAGCATGGTGAGAACATGCAGATTATTTCAGTTAGCTTAAAATTTCCTAGCCATCACTGTTCATGAAGTATTTTAAATTTTAATGTATCTGAATCAAAAGGTTTCCTTATATACCTTTCCCAAGAATTCAAGAAAAATTCATGCAAACTTCTCCACCTTTTTGGAGGTCCTCTAACTGTTGATCCCTTCGTCATATATCTGTGTTCCCTTGACATGTATTCCATGTTGGTATAACTGTTGCTTGAAGTCTTCAATTGTGGAATAAACCTCTAGTTCTGGTTCATGATCAAGACTCATATCCTAGTGATAGTGGAATGAAAAAAGTAATTTAAATATGGATGCACCAATATCTATTCAGGTCATCTTATTATTAATTTATTATTGTTTTTACCAATTGGTCCACATTTCATGGATGAGAATGCATCTTAACTACTAACTACTAAGCATTCATTATGTAATACAATTGTGTCTAATTGGAGAAAAAAAGTTGTCTAATGAACTTGATATAATTAAAAATGTAAATAAATAAAAATAATTAACTTTGTTATTAATTTAGCGACCGATTTAGCGATCAGAATTTTTTATCGCTACAAATTTATTATAATATACAATTCAAATTTAGCGACCGATTTAAATTATTATTTAAATAATTCAATTAATATATTAGCGACCGATTATATCCGTCGCTATTATTTTTAACTTTGTCTCCAATTTAGCGATCAATTTAGCGACCGATTTTAATTATTATTTAAATAATTATATTAATATATTAGCGACCGAATAAATCGATCGCTATTTTTTTAAATTTTACCACGGATTTAGCGACCGATTTTAATTATTATTTAAATAATTATATTAATATATTAGCGACCGAATAAATCGGTCGCTATTTTTTTAAATTTTACCACGGATTTAGCGACCGATTTAGCGACCGATTTGTTATATTATTTTCGGTCGCTATTTTGGTCTCCAAACAATAAGTGACCAAATTATTTAGCGACCACCACCTGATCGGTCGCTATTTAGTGACTGATCTGTAAATCGGTCGCTAACGAATTAGCGACTTGCCCTTTTGCGACCACCCATTTCGGTCGCTAATTTCGATCGCTAATAGAATAGCGATCGATTTTTAGCCATTAGCGACCGATTTTTTCGGTCGCTAAAACCGTTTTTTCTTGTAGTGATTTAAGTTTTGGTAAATATTGTAACTATTAAATAAAATAACAAATGTGAATCACTACGAGAATTTACACATTAGCTATGGAATTTCATAACTATTCTATAATTAATCCTTTGCTAATATGTTTTATGACAAATTATTAACGGATTAAGTATGAAATAATCCCTTGTCAAATTCAAGTAGTTAATTAGACAAAACTTATTCTTTTTCTATTCTATAACAACTTCTATCACCAATTTATCACAAAGTCTGTCACTAATTTAAGAGATGAAGTGTTCTATTTTTCTAGATAATTGATCTCACAACTTTTTTGTTAGTATGAAGTTAAATTATCAAAATAATTTCTATTTGTAATTTATTTTTCTGTAATTTATCAATAATATTTTATAATTTATCTCTTGTTAATATGTAATTAATCATTTGCAATTTATTTTTCACTAATATAAAATTAATCCTTCATAATTTGTCTTTTACTTTGTAGCTAATTTTTGGAAATTTGTCTGCCTTTTATCATAACTCATCTCTTGTCATTTATCTTTCCTTACTTCCTAGTAAATCTTGTTAATTCGTAAGTAATCCTTTATAATTATTATCTAATTATTATCTAGCTAATTTGTAACTAATCACTCACAAAATATTGTCTAACTAATTTACAACTGATCTTACACTAATTTGTAGTTAATCTCGTAAATTTGTTATTATTAGCTCTCTAATACATAACAAAACTTGCATCTATTTTGTAGCAAAGTAGTAGTTGTTTGGATAACGTTATAATATTAAAAAGTTATGTATATTTTTGCAAGAAAAAAAGAGAAAATATTGTTTAAACAAAACTAAAATGATGTTTGATAATGAATGTTTTAACTAAAATTTATTATATCAACTAAAAAGTAATAGATCAATCCAATTAAAAATAAAAATAAAGTTTTGATTCTTGCAAACATATCTTCATCATTATTTTTTTAAAGTAAACAATAAATCGTTTTTGAAGGACTACCTTTCTTCTTGCATTTATTTATTGTTATATAAGTATTTGCATATTTGTTTGCACCGTGCTTGCATAATGAAGTTGTTTGAAGTGCAATTCTATGAATTCTTAGGAATAGATTTATGAATGAAAAAACTTATATTACACATAAATGAAAATTAATAACTTATTATAATATTTAGAGAGAACATCTTTTTACCCGTCTTCACATTTTGCTAATAATATTTTTAAACTTAATTGTATTAGGAAACAAAACATTACATACCGAAATTTTAGTTCCACTCTACGTCTAATACCAAAAATAAGAAACCTGAAATGATTGATAGAGAAGGAAATCTAAGTTGTAACATATGGCTGAAACAACTATGCAACTTTTCAGAGAGGAGTACAATTAAAACAAGACAAAACTACACTATAACTAATCTTAAAGAACAACTGTTAGAATATCATAGCATTTGATTATTAAGTAGTATTTTGACTTAAATTACCATTGTATTTGTACATTGTTAAGAATTGAAAATGATTTTAAGAAGTTAAGAGTTGAACTTGAACTAGTTTATTTCATAAGCTAGATGATTTAATATAATATAGCTAGCGGTATAATATGTTTATATTATAATACTCCACTACGCAACATCTCTCTCTTTTCCCCATTTAATCCCCAAATTTTCAACCAACTTATAAAGTTATTTGATTAACTCAATTAAAAAAATAAATAAATATAGAAGTAACATTAAAAAATGAAAATTTTTGTTCAAGATGAAAAACCTCAAAGATTTCAATCTAGGCATGGTATCATAAAATACGATGTTAATCAGCATATAAAAAAAAAAGTTTAATGTAAACATGGTTTTCATACGAGCTCCCCTAAGTCCAACGCAAAATTCATTAAGACAATAAATAATCAGAATATAGTCCATCCAAATCAATTGGAAACATAACAAATGATGAGGGTAGAGGCTTACGAATCAACTAGTTAAACAATAACCCAAAACTGTTAGTTTTGTGTTTCCTAAAATCCTAAAAATTTCTACAACGCCAAAGTACTTATAGAAGTTGCAGTAGTGGCAAACCACGAGCAGTAGCAACCACAATAGGAGGAACAACAATGACACCATAGGAGCGGCAATGGTGACCGCAGGAGCGACAACGACAACGACAACCACAAGCAGTGATAACTGCAGCAGCAACCATAGGAGTAATGACAACGACCAACGCAGGTGTGGCAATGACAGTGACAAGGTGGGAATGCAAGAGCTCTGGTGTGACGAAAACAGGAGCACTGACACAACGAGCATAGTTGCAACAACGACAACTCAGGAGTTCTAGTAATCACAATAGGAGTGGCAACGGCACCACAAAAGTAGCAGTTGTGACTGTAGGGGTGGCAACGGCGACTGTAGGAGTTACAACCATAAGGGCTGTAGTGAGGACCGCAAGAGCGGTGACGACAACGATAACAATCAACATAGGTGCGACAACAACAAAGGCGAATGCAAAGTGCGACAATCCTGTAGGTTTTCAATTTGGGATAAAAAAATGTTTGAAGTTGGAAATGCAAAAGATATTATGAAAAAACAGGAAACAAGAATAAATCTACGTTTTTTTATTGGAAGAGGTTATAAAACCTTCACAATTTAAAAAAAAATATATCATTATTATTAAACTAAAATATTTATATTTAAAATAATATTTAATTAAATATATTTCAATATGAGAGTTAATTTATTTTTATTTATTGTAAAGAATAATTTGTAAGCAAAATATTATATAAAAATATTGCATAAATAAAATTTAAATGTTTACAAATTTTCTTGCAATTTTATATTATATATATATATATATATATATATATATATAATTTGGAAAAAAAATTAAATAGTTTTTTGGTAGAAAAATTTATAATATTTCTTGTAGATATTTTTTTCAAAAAAAAAACATAATTAATTTTTAAAAATAATTATTTGTAGAAAAATTTACAAATACTTTTTTAAATAAATTTATTAAGAAAATTTCTACAAAATAAATAATTTTTTAGACTTATATTTGTGAGCAATATAGAAAGAAATCTCTAATAAATTTGGAATGAAACTATGAAAAAAATATTTTGTAACAACTATGTACGGTTTTCAATTTGATATCTGTGATAAATTTATGATGAATTTATTATAATTTAACGATGATAGTAAGTTATGCAATTTAGCTAGAGAATAATTTGAGAAGAGTAATATACCTAAAATTAAAAATTTCTTTTTTTAATTATTCTCTTATTCATAGTGAAGGATTAGTAATAAAATTTTTTTATCTAAATTATTTTTTTATTAAATGAGAAAATGGTAAGAAAAAAATATTACTCTTTTAGTTATTTTGTTGTAGATTAAATATGATTTTATTCCTTCGTTATATTATCATCAATTAGTTACGGATTAATAAAAAATATATTTCATAATAAATTTTCATAATTAATTGTCAATTTTTTTAAGTTAAGATTTCTTTTTCAAAATATATAAATAGATTATGAACGTCTATTTGTTTAGTTCTTTTAACTGTACCACCAAGACCATTTGTAGTGTGAACAAATATATAAATGCATATCAATTCTAAAAATTTTGACATAAAGAAAGTCGTGTACAATTTCAGAAACAAGAAGAGAAGAAAATCAAAATGTCCTAAAATTCATCTATTTAAAGTCTATCGGAATGACATTTGAAAATTGTAAGAAAAAAATTAGAACTTAGGAAATAATTTTTATTTTTATATACAGTTACTGTGAATCTTAATCTATAGATTGATTATGTTGACATTAATAGTAAAATTACAAAAATCTAATTTAACTAAACTGGTTCGAATAACAAATTTCATGAATCGCATGTTAATGAGGAATGAAGATGGATTGAAAAATTTAATTTTTGATTATGTCTTATAAGATAGTTAGATAGTTGTGTGAATAGTTTGTGTAAAACTAAATAATCTAATCTTTGTTAAAATAAAGAAGGTAAAAAGTAAAAAAATAATCAATTATGTTAAAAATTAAATATGTATTAATCGATTAGATAATTACTTAATTGATTATATGACTTAAATTTATATTTTTATAACATGCGGTAATAATCGATTATGTGGTCACTTAATTGACTATGTGTCTAAATCTCTATTTTAACATAACGGTTATATAATCAATTATGTTGGTATCTAATCGATTATATAGCTTATTTTTAATCTGTCACTGCAAACAAATAATCGATTAAATGTTCTGCTAATTGATCATCTGAATCAGTTATAACATATTTTTACTCTATAAAAGGATAAAAACTTTCTTCTATTAAAAACATCTTTTAGAAACGATTAAATCAATTAGAAAGAACGTTGTGATCATCAAGAAAAATGTGTGATTCTATAAAATGTTTTGAAGATCAAACTCAAAGAAGAGGTTATTTGTCTATAGGATACAGTGTTCTAAAAGTCTAAGGTGAGATCATTCTTGTCTTTTTCTTTGTGAATCTTTTATTGTATTTTGATGTATATGAGGTGAGTTATATCAAATTAGCTTAAAAATTGTGAGGACAAACATTTTCAAGTGTTGTGATTTTTGTTTAAATCTTGATTAAAGGTTGTTGTAGTCAAGATTGTCAAGTTAGGTTGTAATCTGGTTACTAAACAAGTTTTAATGAAAAATTCAAGCTAAGGTTGTTTGGTTAGACTAGATATAGATTCAAAATAATTCAACTAGTATAAACTCTTGTGTTTTTTCTTTCTTTTCCTTATCTTGATATTCTTGTGATTTTAATATTGTTTGAAGTTCTTTTAAATTTTATTATCAAAAAAATATTTTAAATAATTGATTAGAATTGAAAAATCCAATTTACCCCCTCTTAGATGTGTTCGAGACATTCACATTTTACTAGCATCTCAACCTAAAATTTCGTGTAAATACTTCTAATTTTTACTACCATATATTAATCTTCCATTCATTTTCACTAGAGCAACAAAATGGCAGTCCAACCTAGTGTGACCTAACTCTACAACCTAGTGTGACCGACTCTACGGTCAAGTGAAAAATTTAATTATCTGCCTTGACCTATATATTTAAATGAGTCATAATTTTTTATTTAACCTTATCTTATGTTAGGTCAATAGGCTAAAAAGAATATTTTTGGTTTAATTAAAAATAAAAAATGATTTAACATGTTTATATATAAAAATTAATTAAAAATTTTAAATAAAAATTAAAATATATTTAAAATTCTCAATTATATTAATAAAATAAATTTTATTTTAAATATAATAATTTAATATATAAATTATAAGAGAATAAATTCATTTAGTCTCAAAATAAGAGTTAAAAAAATACTCTTCATTATAAATTTTGTTTAATGATTTATTAATCTAAAAGAATAATTTATTTTAATCATAATAGAACAGGTGAAGGTTAAAGAATACCTCTTATATTTATGTTTAAAATAAGTAAATCTTTTATAAATTAATTTATTATATATATATATATATATATATATATATAAATAAAATAATATTATTTTTATTTAAAAAATTATTATTATTTTATGAGTCAACTCATAAATTTATGAATTAGTTCTATCTAAATTGGTATACGTCATAACTTAAATACATTTAATTTATTTATAGAATAAACTGATCTATAAGAATTTTAGACTCAACTCAACATATTTTAACACCCTAATTTTAACCGGTCATTATTATTTTTGTTTTGTTTTATTTACGTGTTGGTTACAAATTTATGCTTTTATATTTAACCATAGGTAATCAAGTTTCATTCCAACTTAATCTAAATATTAGTAAGTCTACTCTCAAATTAAATATATTATCCGTTTTTTATTATAATTTATGTTTCCTCTTAACTCTTACCAGCATATTGAAATTATAACTATTTATTATTAGTTGACTTTGTTTTTTTAAATGCATGTGATGAGGATATCATCCGGTGCACGATAACGGTTGATTATAAATTGAACTTTATAGTAGTCCTCGGATGAGGGTGAATTTAATGACCTTAATTAGTCGTATTGATGAAGAAATGAAATAATTGAAAATAATATTATTTGTTTATTTATTTATGATTTAGATAACTAAATATTAATTTTTATATTAAGTAGTATTGTTTTATTTATTATGCTATTTTATTTTAAATTAATAATGGGATATAGAAATTAGAGAATAAATTACTATATATATAAATAAAATTTATCTTATAATTACACTATATATATAGTATTGTAGGAATTATCATTATTTTATTTTATTTTTACCAAAGAGAACAATTTTGATTTATATTCGTATTATCAACATGAAATAGTGAATATTAACCACCCGTGTTTAGTATAAATGTAGACTAAGTTTTGTTTCAGACATTGGCATCTCAAAAAATAGATATCATGCTTTATATATATATATATATATATATATATATATATATATATATATATATATATATATATATATATATATATATATATATATATATATATATATATATATATATATATATATATATATTGAAGGAGAGAAATGCATTGAGAGAGAAGAGAATAATAGATTGCCTTTGAAATGAATTAACATTAGATAGATAAGTCAGACCCTAAATAATGTTTGAATGTATAGGATCATCCAGATTATGTTCAACTTGGAAACTTGATAGAGTAATTTTTCATTATTCATTCCACAGAAGATTAAACTTATTTTTTAAATAACACAGCATTTCACGTCTTGATTCACGGTTTTGGTGATGAGTTAAAATACGAATTCATAACAATATCACAATTTTCATATTTAGAACCATTACCATCACCATTAAAAGTTGCACCTGTGTTCACAATATTATTCACCACTGTAGCACGTTGCTCGGAACCTCCTTCATAGAGAATGTACTCTCTGCCTTTGATAATACCTTCCATCAACTTTCTCACAGCTTCTTCAGTGGGCTTTGTGTTCACCTCGCGCAGAATCAATGAAGCCTCAGATTTTAGTTCTTTCACCAAACTCGTGCATTTAAAAGGGCCTCTAAACTCTGCCCTAAGTCCTCTCGTTTTGTCACACTCGATTATCACATTGAATGCGATGTGGGTAGCACCCACGTAATACCAGTGACAAAACTCCCAATTCACCTTCTCCACGGAACTCATGTTTCCAACTTTCCTCATCACTTCGTAGAAACAACTTTTCCTTCCACAAAGATCGCTCAAATATTTGTTGGCACAAACTGCATCCACAAAGTCGATCGGGATGAATATGATGAGAAAAATATCTGGGGTGTGATCAAAAGATTTTCTCAGGTTTAAAACGTGTGATAAGTGATTTTGGGACATAAAAGAATCTCTCTCAAATGTGAAGGGGTATGATAAAATTATATCACTCGAGTGAAGAGGTATGATACAAAATTTCCATGATGGTAAGGGGGTATGATTAAAAAACCCTCCACAAAACGAGAGTTTAATGAAAAAGTCATTCTTAAGATAAGAGCAAGAATAAGAATGTGTGATAATATCTCATAATAATTAGATATATTATAATAGATATATGAGTACAAATCTTATTTTATTCAACTAAATTTTGTAAGATTGAATAACGTGATACTAAAGACGAGAATACATGACAAGTCCTTTTAATACGAGGGACGTAATTAGAAATCTGGGATAAAATACCACGTCTACTGAAAATATAAAAATATTAAATATATAATAGAGTATAATATTCTCCTCTAACTTTGTAAAATTGAGTTACCTGTCTCACCATTTTTAATAAAATGTAATTCAAGCGTTACCGTGACTATGCATTACACCTTTTATGTGTATTGTTATTATTTCAGCTAAGGTAATGAAAAAGTCATTTTGAAAGTTTGATTGAGTTATCACTCACCATTGAATCCATCATGTATAGAAGTGTCATCTGTGATGACTTTCACTGCCACAAAGTTGAAACATTTGAGGTTGTCTTTCTGAGCAGTGAGCTCCATGCGAAGTTCACGCTTTGGATGAGCGTCACAGAAAGAGTTAGAGAGTTTCAACAACACCCTTTTTGAGTTGAAGCTTAAACGGAAAATGCTATGCTTGGATTTATCAGTGAGGGAAATGTATATGAGAGCTAACTCTTGAGGAAATTCCTCACTTGACCATCTGTGAAGCTTCATACTCAAACTTTAACTTATCTTATGTTACGTTGGTACCTTGTGCTTGGGGAGTATATATATATAGCTAACTTGGTTGATGGAGGTTTTCATAAAAGAATGACGAAAATAGGTGTTGTCCATTCTTCCATAAAACTATAAGTTGCATGGAATGTTACATACTAACAACCAAATAAATTGGATGGAGGTTTCTCACCTATCAAGGACAATATTCACCCTTTGATAGCTTGCTACTGCCAAACCCACTTCTTGCCAACTCAAGAGACCCACTTCTTGGCAACCGAAGAGGGTGTAGCCCCAAAGTTTTCTAATTACCATGTAAGGTGAATGTTTAAATTTAATGAACATTTAATGATATATTTATTTGTATATTTATAATTTTATTTTTTCAGTTTTTCTTTAGTATTGTAATTCTCAGTATCATTTATGTTTTTTAACCTTTAAACTTAATAATCATTTAATATATTTAAGTATATATCTACAATTTTATTCTTTCACCTTTTTATCTTCTTTTTCCTTTTATATTTATTTATTATTTATTAATAATATATTATTTGGTTTTTTCGCCAAACCTGTTTGTTTTTCAAAGTTTAAATCTCGGCTAAAACTTGAGCAATTGCGGGGGACCATTGACTTAGCATGGACTTTATGTTTCAATAATCTTAACGTGCGTGGTTAATTTTCTAAAATAATAATGGTAGCTATTTATTATTAATAATTGTCTTTTTTATTAATTCAACTTTATAGTACTCGTAGAATGAGATTGTCTTCAAAATTTTAATTGTATTTAATGAATAATTTATGGTTGATATTAATGTTATCTATCAATAATTTTGATAATTTAATATTGATCTAATATTTTTAATATTAACCATTATCATTTTATTTATTATTTATCATTATTTTATTTTAATAATTAAATTAATTAGAAACGAAATTTATTATTATTATTATTATTATTATTATTATTATTATAATAATAATAATAATAATAATAATAATAATAATATAATTATATATTGATATGGTATATAATCTATTTTATTATGCAATATTATCATTAAATATTCCCAAAAATTCCTATTATATAATAAAATATATAATGTTTCGAATGTTAATATTTGATATCGTTTAAGAGTCGATGTTAATGATAATTTATATATATCTTTCTCTTCTAATTTACCAAGATGTCTTTTAAGCATAAAATCATCACGTATTAGAACTTTAAAATGGACAATGACTCAGATGTAGAAATTAATCTTAACGATGTTATCATAGTGGAAATAAGTGAAAATAAGATCAAAATACATAATTATTAGTCTTGCTAATTACTATTATTGGCAGTTGTTTCAAAAAAATTACTTAAATTGAATAACAATATTTAATATAATTTATTATAATTAGACTCACTAATGTATATGTGGTACAATCACTACAAGAAAAAAGCATTTTAGCGATCGAAATTAATATATCAAATTGGTCGCTAAATCGGTGACAAAGTTAAAAAAATAGCGACCGATTTAAATCGATCGCTAAATCAATAACAAAATTAATTATTTTTATTTATTTACATTTTTAATTATATTTATTATTTATTTCCCCTACCTCTTTTTATATTATATTTTTTAGAAGTTTAACTTATTATTAGATTTATTGTCATTATCGGGATTCAAACCCGATACCTTAGAGTTGGAGGCTGAAACTCCAACCACCGAGCTACTAGGATTTTTTAATAATAACTTACAAATAAATTATATTTATATACAAATAAATGTATATCCAGTATAAATATATAAATATAAAATCTATAAATAAAAATATATTTATATATTTTAATATATATTTAAATATTAATACATTGATATATTTATATATTGATATATTTAAATATTGATATATTTATATATTGATATATTTATATATTGATATATTGATATATTTATATCTTTATATTTTTATATATATATTTATATCTTTATATTTTTACATATATTTATATCTTTCCATATTTATATATTTATATATAAAGATATTAGTTTTGTATACAAATAATATTATAATATAGTATATTATACTATTAGTATAGTATACAAATTATATATTAGTATAGTATAGTATACAAATTATTAGTTTTGTAATTTATACACTATAAAAATAAATTACAAATATTATAACATAATGGTATATTAATATAATATAATATATTTGTATTCTAATTTTTAATTAAACTAAAATTACGCTAATAATGTATAATAATATATGAGGGGATAATATTGATATATATATATATATATATATTTATATAATGATATATTTATATATTAATATATTTATATATTTATATTTTGATATATATATATATATATATATATATTGATATATTTATATATTTATTTATATCCTTATACATTTATATCTTTATATATTTGAAAAAAAGATAAAAATTTAAATATTAAATTTTAAAAATAATATTATATTTTTAAAAATAAATATTAGAAAAAGATTTAAAAATATATATAAATTATATTTACATGTACAAAATATTAAAGATATATATTTATATCTTTACATACTTATATCTTTATATCTTTATATCTTTACATATATTTATATCTTTATATCTGTACATATATTTATATCTTTATATATTTATAAAATCTATAGATACAAATATATTTATATATTTTAATATATATTTAAATATTGATATATTGATATATTTATATATTGATATATTGATATATTTATATATTGATATATTTATATATTTACATATTTATATATTTACATATTTATATATTTACATATTTATATATTTACATATTTATATATTTACATATTTATATATTTATATACTAATATACCATTATATTATTTTCATTGTATATAAATTACAAAACTAATAATTTTTAAAAAAATTAATGATAATTTTTTTAACTTATATATTACAAAATATTTTTTAATACTTTAATAAATATAACTTTTTTTAAATATTTTCATTAATTTAAAGTATAACTTTTAATATTTTTTAGTATTTTTTTAAATGTAGATATCTTTAATATTTTGGACATATAAATATAATTTATACATGTTTTTAAACCTTTTTCTAATATTTGTTTTTAAAAATATAACATCATTTTTAAAATTTTATAGATTTATTTCCAATCTATAATTTGAGTTTTTAAAAATGTTTATTTCCAATCTATAATTTGACGAAATCACATAGAAATGTATTATATGTTATTTTGAATATTTTAAAAATTTAATCGATCATCATCAAAACTTACATTAACTATTTTTTTTAATATTATGGTTTTAAATTTGGTAATACAGAAAACGTTTTAGAAAGAAAAATGTTAAATACTTTTAAATATTAAAATTGACTTTATAGAAAATTAGGAAAAAAAATAATCAAAAAAAGTTAAAAAATGTATTATAATATTTTCAATTTAATTTAATTATATTTTTCATTCTCAAAGTAGAAAAATATATTGTAATTATTTTCATTTAATAAAATATAATTTAAATTTTTAATACTAAAATTAAAAGATTAAATAATAATAAATTTAATTCTTTAAATTTAGTATTTAGAAACTAAAATTATAGTTTCTCTGTTTTAAAAAATTAAAATAAATATTTTAAAATAAAAATCAAAACTAGTATTATCTTAAATTTATTAAAAGTATAATTAAATCTCTATATTTCTTAAATTTTTCTTTTTTTAACTTCTCAATTACTGCATTTTTGTCAATTCCATCATTATATTATCATCCTCATCTCCTCCCATGTTCTACTTTATGTTTACAATAATTAATATTCTTAAATAATTTATATTTTTATTTATAATTTTTTAATATATATTTGAGAAATTAATCAATTATAATCTATTATTTGAAAAACTAATCAATTCTAATCAATTATTTAGAAAACTAATCGATTATAATTAATTATTTGAAAAATTATCTAATATGATCGGTTATTTGAAAATGTAATCGATCATAATGGTTGTATATGATAGCGGTTCCACTGGAACCACTCTTAAAACGAGAACATCTAATAGCGGTTAAACCTTAACCTCTATCTAAAATACTGATTTAGATAGCGGTTAGCGTGGAACCAGCTATCTAAAATATAGTTTACATTAACTATTTTTTTGAATATTATGTTTTTAAATTTGGTAATACTAGAAAACATTTCAGAAAGAAAAATGTTAAATACTTTTAAATATTAAAATTGACTTTATAAAAAATTAGGAAAAAAAAATAATAAAAAAGAGTTCAAAAATGTATTATAATATTTTTAGTTTTAATTTAATTATATTTTTCATTCTCAAAGTAGAAAAGTATATTGTAATTATTTTAATTTCATAAAATATAATTTAAATTTTTAATACTAAAATTAAAAGATTAAATAATAATAAATTTAATTCTTTAAATTTAGTATTTAGAAACTAAAATTATAGTTTCTCTATTTTAAAAAATTAAAATAAATATTTAAAAATAAAAATCAAAACTATTATTATGTTAAATTTATTAAAATTATAATTAAATCTCTATTTTCTTCAATTTTTATTTTTTTAACTTCTCAATTCTGCATTTTTGTCAATTCCATCATTATATTATCATCCTCATCTCCTCCCATGTTCTAGTTTATGTTTACAATAATTAATATTCTTAAATCATTTATATTTTTATTTATAATTTTTTAATATATATTTGAGAAATTAATCAATTATAATCTATTATTTGAAAAACTAATCAATTCTAATCAATTATTTAGAAAACTAATCGATTATAATTAATTATTTGAAAAATTATCTAATATGATCGGTTATTTGAAAATGTAATCGATGATAATGGTTGTATATGATAGCGGTTCCACTGGAACCACTCTTAAAACGAGAACATCTAATAGCGGTTAAACCTTAACCTCTATCTAAATATACTGATTTAGATAGCGGTTAACGTGGAACCGCTATCTAAAATATAGTTTACATTAACTATTTTTTTGAATATTATGTTTTTAAATTTGGTAATACGAGAAAACATTTCAGAAAGAAAAATGTTAAAAACTTTTAAATATTAAAATTGACTTTATAAAAAATTAGGAAAAAAAAATAATCAAAAAGAGTTCAAAAATGTATTATAATATTTTTAGTTTTAATTTATTTATATTTTTCATTCTCAAAGTAGAAAAGTATATTGTAATTATTTTAATTTCATAAAATATAATTTAATTTTTTAATACTAAAATTAAAAGATTAAATAATAATAAATTTAATTCTTTAAATTTAGTATTTAGAAACTAAAATTATAGTTTCTCTATTTTAAAAAATTAAAATAAATATTTAAAAATAAAAATCAAAACTATTATTATGTTAAATTTATTAAAATTATAATTAAATCTCTATTTTCTTCAATTTTTATTTTTTTAACTTTTCAATTACTGCATTTTTGTCAATTCCATCATTATATTATCATTCTCATCTCCTCCCATGTTCTACTTTATGTTTACAATAATTAATATTCTTAAATCATTTATATTTTTATTTATAATTTTTTAATATATATTTGAGAAATTAATCAATTATAATCTATTATTTGAAAAACTAATCAATTCTAATCAATTATTTAGAAAACTAATCGATTATAATTAATTATTTGAAAAAATTATCCAATATGATCGGTTATTTGAAAATGTAATCGATCATAATGGTTGTATATGATAACGGTTCCACTAGAACCGCTCTTAAAATAGAACATCTAATAGCGGTTAAACCTTAGCAGCTATCTAAAATACAGTTTAGATAGCGGTTAACGTGGAACCGCTATCTAAAATATAGTTTATATTAACTATTTTTTTGAATATTATGTTTTTAAATTTGGTAATACAGAAAACATTTCAGAAAGCAAAATGTTAAATACTTTTAAATATTAAAATTGACTTTATAAAAAATTAGGAAAAAAAATAATAAAAAAGAGTTCAAAAATGTATTATAATATTTTCAGTTTTAGTTTAATTATATTTTTCATTCTCAAAGTAGAAAAATATATTGTAATTATTTTAATTTAATAAAATATAATTTAAATTTTTAATACTAAAATTAAAAGATTAAATAATAATAAATTTAATTCTTTAAATTTAGTATTTAGAAACTAAAATTATAGTTTATCTGTTTTAGAAAATTAAAATAAATATTTAAAAATAAAAATCAAAACTATTATTATGTTAAATTTATTAAAAGTATAATTAAATCTCTATTTTCTTCAATTTTTCTTTTTTTAACTTCTCAATTCTGCATTTTTGTCAATTCCATCATTATATTATCATCCTCATCTCCTCCCATGTTCTACTTTACGTTTACAATAATTAATATTCTTAAATCATTTATATTTTTATTTATAATTTTTTAATATATATTTGAGAAATTAATCATTTATAATCTATTATTTGAAAAACTAATCAATTATTTAGAAAACTAATTGATTATAATTAATTATTTGAAAAAATTATCCAATATGATCGGTTATTTGAAAATTTAATCGATCATAATGGTTGTATATGATAGCGGTTAAACCTTAACCGCTATCTAAAATATAGTTTAGATAGCGGTTAACGTGGAGCTGCTATCTAAAATATAGTTTACATTAACTATTTTTTTGAATATTATGTTTTAAATTTGGTAATACAAAAAATGTTTCAGAAAGCAAAATGTTAAATACTTTTAAATATTAAAATTGACTTTGTAAAAAATTAGGAAAAAAAATTATTCAAAAAGAGTTCAAAAATGTATTATAATATTTTCAGTTTTAGTTTAATTATATTTTTCATTCTCAAAGTAGAAAAATATATTGTAATTATTTTCATTTAATAAAATATAATTTAAATTTTTAATACTAAAATTAAAATATTAAATAATAATAAATTTAATTCTTTAAATTTAGTATTTAGAAACTAAAATTATAGTTTCTCTGTTTTAAAAAATTAAAATAAATATTTAAAAATAAAAATCAAAACTAGTATTATCTTAAATTTATTAAAAGTATAATTAAATCTCTATTTTCTTAATTTTTTTGTTTTAAACTTCTCAATTCTACATTTTTGTAAATTCTATCATTATATTATCATCATCATCTCCTCCCATGTTCTACTTTATCTTTACAATAGTTAATATTCTTAAATAATTTATGTTTTTATTTATAATTTTTTAATATATATTTGAGAAATTAATCAATTATAATCTATTATTTGACAAACTAATCAATTCTAATCAATTATTTAGAAAAGTAATCGATTATAATTAATTATTTGAAAAAATTATCAAATATGATCGATCATTTGAAAATTTAATCGATCATAATAAAAAAATGTGGTTGTATATGATAGCGGTTCCACTGGAGCCGCTCTTACAAGTGAACTTCTAATAGAGGTTAAACCTTAACCATGATCTAAAATATATTTTAGATAGCGGTTATCGTGGAACCGCTATTATATATTTTCAAATATGATCGATCATTTCAAAATATAATCGATCATAATGAAAACTTACATTAACTATTTTTTTGAATATTATGTTTTTAAATTTGCTATTAGAGAAAACGTTTGAGAATTCAAAATGTTAAATACTTTTAAATATTAAAATTAACTTTATCAAAAATTAGGAAAAAAAATTAATCCAAAAGAGTTCAAAAATGTATTATAATATTGTCAATTTTGAGTTTAATTATATTTTTCATTCTCAAAGTAGAAAAATATATTATAATTATTTTAATTTAATAAAATATAATTTAAATTTTTAATACTAAAATTAAAAGATTAAATAATAATAAATTTAATTCTTTAAATTTAGTATTTAGAAACTAAAATTATAGTTTCTCTGTTTTAAAAAATTAAAATAAATATTTAAAAATAAAAATCAAAACTAGTATTATCTTAAATTTATTAAAAGTATAATTAAATCTCTATTTTCTTAAATTTTTCTTTTTAAAACTTCTCAATTCTACATTTTTGTAAATTCTATCATTATATTATCATCCTCATATCTCCTCCCATGTTCTACTTTATCTTTACAATAGTTAATATTCTTAAATAATTTATATTTTTATTTATAATTTTTTAATATATATTTGAGAAATTAATCAATTATAATCTATTATTTGAAAAACTAATCAATTCTAATCACTTATTTAGAAAACTAATCTATTATAATTAATTATTTAAAAAAATTATCGAATATAATCGATTATTTGAAAATTTAATCGATCCTAATAAAAAAATGTGGTTGTATATGATAGCGGTTCCACTGGAACCGCTCTTAAAAGTGAACATCTAATAGCGGTTAAACCTTAACCGCTATCTAACTATATTTTAGATAGCGGTTCACTTGGAACCGCTATTATATGTTCACTTTTAAGAGCGGTGAAAATATTAACCGCTCTTAAAAGTGACAAATATTTTATTTATTTATTGACACATTTTTGCATCAGATATCGCTCGAGCGAGACCAGTGTCGCTCAAGCGAAATACAACCCGAGAATGCCAATTTTGTGCAGGTGGCGTCGCTCGAGCGATGTTATTTTCGCTTGAGCGAATGTTGACTGCGAAATACGGACCGAGTATCTTTACTCTTGTGTTCATCTTAGTCTACAATTTTCATGAATTTATTACTTGAATAATTGGTTCGTTAGTTGTTTAATTTGTAAATAGTTTGTTATGAAAGTGGTGTTGAAAGTGTTTTTCCACTTGTTGGGTTATAATATACAAATCTGATCGATAATAGTTTAATTAAATAATATATTTATTATCTAATGTATATTGATATAAATTTTTTTTGGTATATCAATTATATGACAACAACCATGATTAAGTAATTAATAATAATAAAGCAATAAATTTAAAAATTAGATTAAAAATAAAGTATTATAAAATAAAATTGTAATAATTTGATTAAAATTGTATTTTTTTAATTAATTAAGTTAATGAGGAATTAAAATGTGATAATTTGATGTGTTTAATTTTTTTAATATAAATTTTTAAAATATAATTTAATTTCAATTGAAATTTTCAATTGAAAAATAAATTCAAGAATATTTGTTATTAAACTTTTCTTAAACAATGTATTGAATAGTTAACATCACTCTAATCTTAATTTATTACAATTTAAATTTTTAATAAATTTGATTTATTACAATTCATTTTGTTAATATTGAGACCAAAGTTTATTTTTAAAGTATATTTTAAAAATTAAATTATTTTTAAAAAATAAATTACTTTTAAAAAATAAATTGTAAAAAATATACTAAAACAATTAAAGTATATTTATAAAAAATAAATTTAAATATAATAAAAAAATAATATTCATTAGCGACCGATTTCAATTCAGCCGCTATTTTCTCATTAGCTACCGATTTTAATTCGGTCACTATTTCAATTTGTAATTCGATTCGATGAATCGATCGCTAAATGATTTTTTTATTTTAGTATGAAATAACCACTAGATTTAGCGATCAAAATTTTGCGACGCAAAATATTGGTCGCTATTTCGATCGCTAAATAAAAAAGTGAAAACCAAATCATATTTTGGTCACTAAATCGATCAGCTAATTACGACCGAATTAAAGTGGTCAGCTGAATCGATTGCTAATTGCGACCGAATTAAAGTGGTCGCTAAATCGATCGCTAATTGCGACCAAAATTAAATCGATCGCTAATTGCGACCAGAAAAAATTCGATCGCTAATTTCGGTGGCTAAATGTGTTTTTTCTTGTAGTGAATGTTATATATCAAACAAAATTCCCCCCTTGAAATGAATTTTAAGACAAAAATTGAGATTTCAAAATTTAAAAAAATAAAAACGAAAAAAAAGTATTGGACAAGTTTCAAAATGAAATTCACTCATTTCATAGGAATTAAAACCAATATTTTTAAATTTAAAATAATAAAATATAAAATAAAATATACACAGGGAGACGCATTTATTTTATAGAAACAACAAACTTATTTAATCCTTAATATAACTTTTAAGTGTAGATTTTTTTTCTTCATAATTGTCCCCTTTGAAAAGTCTATCAATCTTACTTTTACATAGGCAATTTGTTTTTACCTACATTTGGAGAGTTGACCAAACTTTTTAACTAGCCTTTGAATTATTTACCTTTAAAATAAGTTAAATATCTTGATCTTAAAATATACAAACTTGATTTCCTAATATTTCGAAGAAATATGTTAAAAAAATGTCAAATATTTTAATCACTTAATATCACAAAAAAAAATATATAACATTAATATCAACCATTAATTATTCATTGAATACAATTAGAATTTCAAAAGCAATCATAAAGTTGAATTAATTCTTATCGACGGCTACAAATTTTTCAGCCAACTATTGGGTAGATAGATTTGATCACATGCATAAAAAAAAAGAGTCAATTAGTAATAAATAACTAGGATTGTTATTCTAGAAAATTATCCACGCACGTTAACTATTGAAACATTAAATTCATGGTAAGTCAATGATCCCTCGCAATTGCTCATGTTTTTGTGAGATATTAACGTTGAAAAATAAACAGTTTGCCAGTAACATGTCAAAGAAAATTCTTCATCAAACATTTATTTGATTTAAATAATCTATTGAATAGGCAACACCTTTACGAAAACATCCAACCAAGTTAATATATATATCCAATACACAAGTAAACCAGAAGATAATAAGCAACCAATAGCTTATGTTAAGGGAGATAATACTCTAAGTAGTTTTTCTACGTTTTTAATTCATTATGGAAAACTACTCTACATGATCTTTAGATTATTGATTTTCACAACATAACATACATGAATCATAATAACAGAACTAACCTTGATTCATGAAAATCAATTCTTTAATCTTCTCGTTCTCCAATCTCCTTTTCTCAATCTATCTCTTTGTTTTTCTTTCTCTTCTCACGCTTTTTTGATGGTTTACCGTGAAAATTTTTATGACCAGAGACATAACCCTTATTCCATTCAATTAACCAACGTCCATCAAGTTGGTTACCGTAAGTTAATATTTTTATTTTATCTTTATTTTATTCTAACTTCACATAATAACCAATAGGTCCTCATATTTTATTAAATCACATTTGGGCCCATTATTATATTTCACATGAGTCACATAATGGAATGAATTAATTAAATTAATTCTAACATTCTCCCACTTGACTCATGTGATGTCATACGATTCTGTGATTTAATACTTAAGTCATAATGCGCATTAAAGGACCTTACATAAATTGGTTCTATCATCATTCATAATTAAAGATACAGCTATAACAAGAGTCATGGCGGTTACATGTCATTCAATCGACAGGCTCCCTTCCATGTACCACTATATTATCTCTTTCTCCTTAATATGACTTTATAATGAGAAGTCCATAATGGGTTCAAACATAATATCATTTTAATAATAATAACATAATTTGTTTTCTTCATCATAATTTGCATGCATATAAATAAAGAAGAAAACACAAAATTCAGAAACTTATACATTAAAGATCTCAGAGTGTCACATAAGCATTAATAATAACATTAACATTCAACATTCACTAGTGATCATAATGCCCACATTCATTATATGACCAACAAATAATTTGGGCGATAATCCCTTTGTTAAAGGATCAACAATATAAGATCAGTGCTAGTATGTTCTATTGACACTCTACGTTTCTGAACTTCTTCTTTAACGACAAAGTATTTCAATTCCATATGCTTAGCACCTTTGGAATACTTGTCGTTCTTAGAAAAGAAGACTGCTGCGGAATTGTCACAATAAATTTTCAGCGGCTTGACAATGCTGTCGACTACTCCAAGTCCTGAAATAAAATTCCGTAACCAATTAGCTTGAACTGTGGCCTCAAAGCATGCCACAAGTTCAACTTTCATGGTGGATGCAACAATGACAGACTGCTTCGCACTTTTCCATGAAATCGCTCCTCCGCCTAAAAGATACACATAACCAAATGTAGACTTTCGTGTATCCATACAACCAGCAAAATCTGAATTTGTATATCCAATCACCTCAAGGTGATCAACTTTCCTATAAGTAAGCATGTGATTCTTTGTTCCTTGTAAGTATCTTAAGACTTTCTTTGCAGCCTTCCAATGATCCAATCCAGGATTACTCTGGTATCTACCCAGCATACCAACTGCAAAACTAATATCTGGCCTCGTACATGTTTGAACATACATCAAACTCCCAACAACAGATGCATAAGGGATATTTTCCATCTGTTTCCGTTCCAAGTCATTCTTTGGACATTTCATGAGACTAAACTTGTCTCCTTTCTGTATTGGAATGGGAGATGTTGAACACTTCTCCATTCTGAATCTCTCTAAAACTTTATTAATATAAGCTTTCTGAGACAAACCTAACAGTCCTTGTGATTTATCACGGAATATTTCTATTCCTATCACATAGTATGCCTCACCCATATCTTTCATTTCAAAGTTGTTAGAGAGAAACTTCTTAGTCTCACTTAATAGACCAAGATCATTAGTCGCAAGCAAGATATCATCAACATACAAAATCAGAAATATAAATTTGCTCCCACTGACCTTCAGATATATACACCGATCAACAATGTTTTCCTTAAATCCAAGGACAAAATAGTATAATTGAACTTAAGATACCATTGTCGAGAAGCTTGTTTAAGTCCATATATTGATTTCTTAAGTTTACACACCATATGTTCATTTCTTTCTTCAATAAACCCCACTGGTTGATTCATATAAATATCCTCCTCTAAATATCCATTCAGAAAAGTAGTTTTAACATCCATTTGATGCAACTCAAGATCATAATGAGCTACTAATGTCATGATAATTCTAAAGGAATCTTTCTTAGAAACAGGTGAAAATGTTTCCTTATAATCAATGCCACCTTTCTGAGTAAAACCTTTGACAACAAGACGGGTCTTGTAACATTCGATATTGCCATGAGAGTCACACTTAGTCTTAAAGACCAATTTACACCCAACACTCTTGCATCCTTCTGGCAATTCCACAAGATCCCATACACCATTATGTGCCATTGATTTAAGTTCATCTTTCATAGCATCTAACCATTTATTAGAATTATCACCATTAGGGATGGCAAAACGGGCCAGCCCGCTCCGTTTTGGCCCGCCCCGTCTTTGGCCCGCCAAAAGCGGGGCGGGGCGGGCTGACCCGATATAGTCATGACGGGCTGTAGACCTTGGCCCGCCCCGCCAAAGGGCGGGTTGGCGGGCTGGCCCACCATAATTTAGAAAAAAATATTTTTTTAAATAATTTTTTTAATAAATTTAATAATAAAATTATTATTTGTTTGCCAATAATTCAATATATATATATATATATTATTTCAATTTAATAATATAAATCAATACATTATTTTAAGAAATTATAATTTAGAACAATAATAAAATTTACATAATAATAATAATAATATAAATCAATACATTATTTTAAGAAATTATAATTTAGAACAATAATAAAATTTACATAATAATAAATAATAACAAATATATATATATATATATATATATATATATATATATAAATAACGTTAAACTTATAAAATTTATATTTTTTATATTGAAAAATTCAAATACCTATATCTTTTTTATTTGATAAAACTTTATATTATTCTTGGTTGAGTAATTCTTACACCATTAATTCAAGTAATAAGGATAAAAATAATCGAGTGCTTAGGATAAGCAAGGAGAACAGGAGATAAGGTTATGTTTCAGGGAGGATAATATTTTTTGTGAGAATAAAACTTTTTTAATTCTCTTTTTAAAATTTTTAACTTTATATATTATCTTTATAATTAATTTTATTACAATAAAAAAATTAGTTTTTATTTATTAGGCGGGCCGCGGGCTGGCTCGCCCCGTCCCGCGGGTTGGCCCGACGGGTTGGCGGGCTTGGCGGGGCGGGCCAAAGCGGGCTGGTGGGCTGAAAACACCAACCCGCCCCGCCATATTATAGCGGGTTGGCGGGCCGGCCCGCTGGGCCTAGCCCCGTTTTGCCATCCCTAATCACCATTAATGACATCTGAAAATGAAATTGGGTCATTATCAATACTTAAATCATTTTCTGACTCTTGTAGATAAACCATGTAATCACTCGAAATAGCAGACTTTCTTTCTCTGTGAGATCTTCTTAATACTATTTCTTGTGGTTGTTCTGTTATCGGATCATTGTTAATCTCAGGATCATTAATTTGTTGTTCTTCTTGATTGTCGTGTGATTCTACAACATTTGGAACAACAACTCTTGAAGATGTACTAGTTATTGGAACTTGTACTCTAACTTCCTTAATCTCCACATTTCGTGAAGCTTCCACTCCCACTGGTTTCACCATTTTCAATGAATCGAGCATTTTCAGTTTCAACAATTCTTGTACTATGGGTAGGACAGTAAAACATTTAACCTTTTGATTTTTCTGGATAACCAATGAAATATCCACTGATTGTTCTTGCATCCAGTTTCTTTTCTTGCGGATTATAAATTCTTACTTCTGCCTGACTACCCCAAACAAGCAGGTGTCTCAAACTAGGTTTCCTACTTTTCCATAACTCAAAATGAGTCTTTTGAACAACTTTACTAGGAACCCTGTTCAAAAAATACATGGCAGTCTTCAAAGCATACATCCACAACGATATAGGTAAACATGAATTACTTAACATACTCCTAACCATATCAAATCATAGAAGTACGCTTAAACAAACTGAAACAACCATTCCCAAACTTAAAAGAGTATCCAACAACATCAAGCTTAGACAAAGAAACTAAATTTCTAATGATACTAGGTACATAAAAAGTATCCATAAGGTCTAAGTGATATCCAGTGTCAAGGATTAAACGATAAGTCCCGACAGCTTCCACTGGAACCTTGACTTTATTCCCCATGAAGACGAACTTCTCATTTGGGTTTATGGTTCGGGTTGAAAGGAATCCTTGCATTACATTAGAAACATGAGTCGTACATCCAGAATTAATCCACCAAGTATTATGGGGAACTTCAATTAAGTTTAATTCAAAACATATGTAAGCACTATGCTCACCTTTCTTTTTGAGCCAAACTTTACGCTTTATGCAGTCCTTTTGGAAATGTCTAGACTTCCCACAGAAATGACATTTGTCATTTTTCTTCTAAATGTTAGTAGAGGACTCGTTAATCTTTAATGGTCCTTTACCCTTTCCATGTTTCTTAACAACTTTCTTTTTAACTCCTTAATTTTTCACGTAATGAATAGAGTGACTTCTTAGGTTCTTGAGTCTGGTCTCCTCCTGGACTAACATACTAGACAATTCATACACATTCCATTTGTCTTTCATGGTGTTATAGATCATCTGGAATGGACCATAGGCGGTAACGAGTTCAAAATGAACTGCACAAGAAAATTGTCTTCCAATGCCATTCCAAGAGACTTGAGTCTTGCTGCGATATTTGTCATTTCGATTACGTGTTCATGCATACTACGAGAACCATCAAACTTCATGGTGGTCGACGTACTCATCAATGTCCCAGCGAGGGATTTGTCAGCAGTTTGAGAACGCTCTTCCACAAATTTCATAAATACTTTCACGTCCTTAGTTTTGGAAAAAGCATACTTAATATTGCTTGCAATACTCATTCGCATAAACATAAGACTAAGTCTATTTGAACTTTTCCAAACTCTATAATGAGTTTTCTCTTTGTTGCTACTAGCATTAGTGATAGCAGCCGATTTTTCAACTTGGAAAGCCAAATCAAAATCCAACTCACCTAAGTGAAATTTGACTTTCTCACTCCAGTCAGGGAATTTAATCTATTAAAGACTGGAATAGACGAAGTAAGCGAATGTAGAAATACATAAACAAATATTTCAATTAACACATGCCTAACATTAATGCTTTGAGTCATAAAAATTAAACATAAATACAGATTCAAACATAAATAATCATTATATGCATACTAATGTTCTCCTTTAGGAGATCCACTAATACACAAACATAATTACGCTAATATTTTTATAATATTAATGATAATTAAAATATGCATCAACTAGAATCACCTAACACTTTTGGGTATATAAATAAAACTAGTGACGCACACAAAATTATCTACTTTCATGTTCATTAATTATAATAACAACTAATCAACCTTTGGGTGATCCTGAAATGCCTTATAATAAAGAACTTCAATTAACCCATAAATCATTATTCATAATTTTAGCATTCATACTATGGGTAATTGAAATAAAATCATTAATAATTTGAAATCAAAATAACCTTAAAATTTTGGCCACTTTGGTGACTAACAAAATTTATCATGCTTAATTTCAAATAAATAATATCTTTAATTGCTATTAACCATTCATAGCATTTTTTTATTAATTTTAATAAATATGTACATTATTCACATAATAAAATATTATGTGCCATAAATAAAATTGAAACTCATAATTTCAATTTTCATCCTAAGATTGATTTTGAATCCAAGACCTTTATTTGCATTTCACGTAAAAGTGAAATTGTCATTCATTCAAAACTTTTATGAGTAATTTAAACACAGCGGAAACAATACAATTCAGTTTGCAAAACAAAATTCATTCATTTATCATCAATGTTTACATTATAGGTACATTAACAAAGTTTCACAGTACATTAACAAATGGTGACAATACCCTTGACAAAGCTTTACAGTACCCTTGACAAAGCTTTCAGTACCCTTGACAAAGCTTTCAGTACCCTTGACAAAGTTTCACAGTACCCTTGACAAAGGGTTACAATACCCTTGATAAAGCTTTCAGTACCCTTAACAAAGCTTTCAGTACCCTTAACAAAGCTTTACAGTACCCTTAACAAAGCTTTACAGTACCCTTAACAAAACTTTACAGTACTCTTAACAAAGCTTTACAGTATGAGTATATTATACAACTCACCTTAACATAAAAATAACTCTTTAATTATCCTTCCCCCACATAAAAAAAATACGTACGTACAAAATAATGTACAAATAATATGGGGACAAAATAATATAGGGAAAATGGCTTTAGCAATCACTAGTCACCAATATATACATACAAAATAATATTATAAATAATATAATATAATATAATATATGAAACATATGTGTTTAACACGTGCTCTCTACGTGCAAAGTTTATCAACTTTACAGTTTACCATTCTTCCATCATAATTATAACATCTCATCATAACATCTCATCATAATTATAACATAATTATAACATCTCATCATAATTATAACATCTCATCATAATTATAACATAATTCTAACATCTCATCATAATTATAACATACAATGAAACTAATTTCATACATGATTCATCCTAACCCTATCACGTCTTTTGCCTTCTCAATTAGAAAGGATTACAGGTTCATTCACGCATAGGGACTATAAAATTGGTTTCAATTTGAACTTGAAAACATAATTAGGGTTTATTCCTTTATTTAATTTTGAGAAAAATAAAATTGGGAATAAATTAGGGTTCGTACTAATCTGATAAAGAAATCCCTAAATTCATAATTATGGTTTATCTTAATTTGGGAAAAACTTAATATTTGGGAAAACTTTCATACAAGGAAAATCATAAATCTAATAATTAGTGCTCTGATACCACATGTAAAACATTATGTAATTTTTCTACATTCTTAATTCATTATGGAAAACTACTCTACAGGATCTTTAGATTATTGATTTTCACAACATAACATACATGAATCATAATAAGAGAACTAACCTTGATCCATGAAAATCTATTCTTTAATTTTCTCGTTCTCCAATCTCCTTTTCCCAATCTATCTCTTTGTCTTTCTTTCTCTTCTCACGCTTTTTTGATGATTTACCGTGAAAAACTTTATGACCAGACAGAACCCTTATTCCATTCAATTAACCAACGTCCATCAAGTTGGTTACCGTAAGTTAATATTTTTATTTTATCTTTATTTTATTTTAACTTCACATAATAACCAATAGGTCCTCATATTTTATTAAATCACATTTTGGCTCATTATTATATTTCACATGAGTCACATAATGGAATGAATTAATTAAATTAATTCTAACAAATACCACATATCCATAGTATCCAAAGGTTCATAATCCACGTAAGGATGATAACCTATAAAACAATCCCTTCTTACAGATTGAATATACACTAAAAAAATATCTTAACTCACTAAAAATATCTTATTACGATAAATTGAAATTTTAAAATAGACAACATCATAAACCCTAATAA
Source organism: Sphenostylis stenocarpa (assembly GCA_963425845.1). Classification (NCBI taxonomy): domain Eukaryota; kingdom Viridiplantae; phylum Streptophyta; class Magnoliopsida; order Fabales; family Fabaceae; genus Sphenostylis; species Sphenostylis stenocarpa. The sequence continues at coordinate 30,161,820 of OY731403.1, forward strand.
TACTATTATAATAAATATGAGATTGAATGCTCTTGTCTCGAATTATGCACGAGTTACTAATATTGCAAAAGATAAAATAAAATAGGTTAAAATTTGAGTACGAATATTCACAAATGGTCAAGGGTGGAATTTTCTCAAGCATAACATTTTCCGTTTAAGCTTTCACATGAAGATCACAACTCAGAAGCACAACTTCAGATATTTCAACTTTTGGGGTAGTGAAAGTCATAGTTGATAACACTTCTATACATAATGGATTCAATGGTGAGTGAGAACGCAACCAAACTTTCAAAATGACTTTTTCTTTACTTCAAATGAGTGAGAAGGGAAAAATGCTGTATTTTTTTTTGTGGTAGCCAAGACTTGATCTTTGTCCTCTCTTTTTCCCGTGTTGCACCTTCAAGTACCATATCTTCTATATTTGGCTAGCTTCAAGTGTTTATATATGTGAAACCTCTCTAAAGTTGCAACCAAGTGTTGAACCTTGACTCTTTAAGTGTTAAGCTTATTTATTAAGAGAAATAAATAAGCTTAACACAAAAGCGGAAAAAGATATAATAATAACTTGGTCCAGAGCATCTACCATTATACTTTTCACCTACTCTAAACTTCCGAGGACATGCGAAAAATGATAATAGATAACAGATCATATGGTAGGTCATAAATTAGGAGAATTTTCACCTACTCTAAACTTCCGAGGACATGCGAAAAATGATAATAGATCTCGTCATTAACGTGCATTTTAACATCAATTTTTAAATAGTAATGCATAAATAAATATTACAAAATTGAATTATTAGTAAAATTAAGTTCAAATAATTTCTTTTAGAATTCATTAAATAATTCATAATAATAATTAAATTATTTTTTAATTAATAATTTAATTAATAATTAAATAAATGAAATATTTTCTTTCATTTATTTGACTCTTATGATAAAGAAGAACCTCTATACGTAAAGAAGCCTTGTCTTTTGGTCAAATAAAAAAAAAGGTTCATGTCTATTTACAACACAAAGTACAAATAGTAATTGATGTGATTTGTACATAAAGAAAATAATATGATACTAGAATTTATACTTTATTTAGTTGAATATCTTATTTTATTCGATTTTTTGAATTGTTTCTTTTACAGTAGCCGATGCTAGTCACAATAGAAATTTCAACAAACTTAATGAGTTATAAAGATCTATAGATAGATATAGATAGAAAAAAGAAAAATACAAAAATAAAAAATAGAATTTGGAGCATGTTGATTAGAAAGTAGTGAGGAATACAATATTTTTTGTTTAACATGGGGACGGACACCTTCGCCAACATAATAACGTATATACGAAATGCTGACATGAATAAAAAAGGAATGATTAAATTACCTTTTACTAATATTACAGAAAAGACTGTAAAAATACTTTTACGAGAGGGTTTTGTTGAAAACGTCAGAAAACATAAAAAAAAAAAGAAAACGACAATTATTTTTTAGTTTTAACTCTACGGTATAGAAGAAATAGAAAAGAATCCTATAAAAGTTTTTTAAATTTAAAACGAATAAGTACACCAAGTCTACGAATATATTCTAATTATCAACGAATTCCTCGAATTTTAGGGGGCATGGGGATTGTAATTCTTTCAACTTCTAAAGGTATAATGACAGATCGAGAGGCTCGATTAGAAAAAATCGGAGGAGAAGTTTTATGTTATATATGGTAATCTTTCTAATATCCGAATTATATGAGAAACTTCCACTCCATTTATGTAAAAAGTAAAAAAAAAGAGAGAAAAAGTTTATAATAGAACTTCACCCCTCAAATATATATATTTGTGAGTGTAAGAAGGGATTTAACTGGAATTCTAATATAAAAAGGGGGAAATTCACGAAGATTTAATTACTAAATAAATAACTTATCCATTTGGATTTTTATGAAAGTGATGAAGATCTTATTGAAATACTCTGACAAAGATCCTGTTGATTTGATGAAGTCAAAGATAAAGTCAAAGTCAACTTTGTAGCGGTCAACAGTCACTTAGATAAAAGAATAGAGAGATTAGTGTGTCCGCAGCTATGCTTAGGTATAATCATTTTTATCTTTTCTGCTACATGAGGTTTCTTCACTTAAAAGATTTTGCAAAATGCCTCTAAAACCGTTTAAGCAGTTAAAAACAAAGTATTTTAACAAAAGCTTTTTTAAACAAGTTTTTAACTGATATAATTTCGAAATAACCGGTTGTTTTCATTAAAGAAACTTTTGAAAACCTTTTGTCAGTGTTTTAACTGATAAAGCTTCGACATAATCGATTAAAATCACTTAAAATGTTAAGAGAAGTGTTTTTGCAGTATTTTAATCTATACAACTTGGTTTTAATCGATTAAATCCACTTAACATTCAGGATGATCGATCAGAATGCAATTATGACCAATCAGAATCAGATATAATCGATCATAATTGAGTTATGACCGATCAGAATCAGATATGATCGATCAGAATTGAGTTATGACCGATCAGAGCTTTTTCAATCGATTAAAACACGCTTCAATCGATTAAAACAACTTAGAAAATTTCTACACAGCATTTTAATCGATTAAAACTTATTTTTATCAGTTAAAATCACTTTGAAAATTTTTACAATAAAGTTTTACAGTATATTAATCGATTGAAACACGAAACAATCGATTAAATCAAATTAGAAGATTTTTTGTAAAGAGTTTTAATTTATACAAACGTTGTCGTATCAGTTAAAACAAATTTGTTAAATAATCAAGAACGCTTTAATGGATTAAAAGAAGTTTTAACAGATTAAAACTACACTTTTAACAGATTAAAAGATTTTTTAACAGATTGATTAAACCAGCAGTTTTGAAAATCTTCTATAAAAACAGTTTGGCTTGAACATTTTAAATACAACAATTGAACATCAATTTTTAGCAATCAAGCAAGCAAACTTTAGCACTCTTTCAAGAAAGATTCGCGCCAGTTTTTGTGAAGTTCTTTGAAATTCTTTCTTGAGGCAAATTGCTTTCTTTTGAAGAAGAAACACACTGCAGAATTGCATAAAATTGGTTTGAGCATTCTAGTTTCTTCTTTTCATTTCTTTACATTCTTTTTGTATTGTTTGGTGCCTGGAATTGTGGGCACTGGTTTCTCTGCAACTGGAATTTGGTTGTAGAGGTTGTCAATAACTGGAATTTGGTTCTTGGTGAAAGGTTAGGTGCAAGAACTGGAATTGTGGTTCTTGTGGTAGATTAAGTGTAAGATTGTAATCTGTAAAACATTTGATCTAGTGGAACCCAGCTGGAATTTGGCTGGAGATTGGACGTAGCCCTGGTATTGGGTGAACCAGTATAAACACCGGTGATATCTTTCTAAACCTTTCTCCTCTTTTAATTCTATTGCTGCGTTTATTTTTTATTGCTTGCTTTGTGATTCAAGAACAAATCTTAAATCTTATTTTTACAAATAGATAATCTGTTATTTGCGAAAATCTTTTAAAGATCAATTCACCCCCCCTCCTCTTGATCTAATACTACTTTTCTAACATTTTATTTCTATTATAGGCTATTTTTCCAAAACGATTCAACATACTTTTTCTGGACATACGATAAGGAAAGAAAAAAAAGATAAGTCATTCAAATGAATTAAGATGTTTTTGAATCTCAACATTCTTTTCATTTTATGGAAAAGACCACAATTCTAAGTTCAAAAATGTAAGGAAACCTTATTCTCTTCCAAAATCTGGGATTAACTTATTAAGGAATGGCAAATATGAAAATAAACGCCTCGGTTCGTAAAATTTGTGAAAAATGTCGATTAATTCGAAGACGAGGACGAATTATAGTAATTTGTTTCAATCCAAGACATAAACAAAGACAAGGATAATATTTTAACAAATGGAAATTTTCTAAAAAAATAGAATAGAGAAAAGAATAGAAAAATTTATATTTTATTATATCTATTATTCTATCAAAATAAAAAATCCATTTTTTTTATTTTATAAATATTATTATAAATATTATTGATATTTCAAATTTTAAATTTTATTTCAAAAATTGTATATTATATTAATCGAAATCAAATAAATAGAATTAATATAGAAAAAATCGAATATTAATTAGAGTTAGAAAATAAAAATAATTTATCAAAGGATCCGTTTTTGACATGAAATGGATATCTCCATACCCTATATGTTAGACTTCTTTTTTTGAAATAATTAAATATTGAAATAATTAAATATGTCAAAATCTATACCTAAAACGGGTTCGCAGAAAAATGTTCGTATTGGTTCGCGTAATCATACTCGTAAAATACCAAAGGGAATTATTCATGTTCAAGCTAGTTTCAACAATACTATTGTGACTATTACAGATGTACGAGGTCGGGTGATTTCTTGGTCCTCTGCTGGTACTTGTGGATTCAAGGGTACACGAAGGGGAACACCTTTTGCGGCTCAAACTGCAGCAGGAAATGCTATTCGAACAGTATCGGATCAAGGCATACAACGAGCAGAAATCATGATAAAAGGGCCTGGTCTTGGAAGAGATGCAGCATTAAGAGCTATTCGTAGAAGTGGTATACTATTAAATTTTATACGAGACGTAACTCCTATGCCACATAATGGATGTAGGTCTCCTAAAAAAAGACGTGTATAAAACTAAAAATTAACATTAAAAATATTTCAAGAGAAATAAACAAGTCAATAGTTTGATCAAAATAATAGATTACTATGGTTCGAGAGAAAATAAGAGTATCTACTCGGACACTACAATGGAAATGTGTTGAATCAAGAATACACAGTAAGCGTCTTTATTATGGACGCTTTATTCTGTCCCCACTTATGAAAGGTCAAGCCGATACAATAGGCATTGCAATGCGAAGAATTTTACTCGGAGAAATAGAGGGAACATGTATCACACGTGTAAAATTAGAAAAAATACCACATGAATATTCTACCATAATAGGTATTGAAGAATCAGTACATGAAATTTTAATGAATTTGAAAGAAATTATATTGAAAAGTCATATATATGGAACTCAGGACGCATCTATTTGTTTCAAAGGTCCTGGATATATAACCGCTCAAGACATCATTTTACCACCCTCGGTGGAAATCGTTGATAATAGACAACATATAGCCAACGTAACAGAACCTGTTAATTTGTATATGGAATTAAAAATTGAGAGGAGTCGTGGGTATCATATAAAAACACTAAAAAACTTTCAAGACGAAAGTTATGCTATAGATGCTATATTCATGCCTGTTCGAAATGTAAATTATAGTATTCATTCTTATGTCAATGGAAATGAAAAACAAGAGATACTCTTTCTCGAGATATGGACAAATGGAAGTTTAACTCCCAAGGAAGCCCTTTATGAAGCCTCCCAAAATTTGATTGATTTATTTATTCCCTTTTTACACGCAGAAGAATATAACTTTAATTTAGAAAAAAATCAACAGAAAGTTACTTTGCCCCTTTTTACTTTTCATAATATATTGGTTAAGGATAAACTAAGAAAAAAGAAAAAAGAAATAGCATTACAATCCATTTTTATTGACCAATTAGAATTACCTCCCAAGATCTATAATTATCTCAAAAGATCCAATATTCATACATTATTAGAACTTTTGAATAACAGTCAAGAAGACCTTCTGAAAATTGAACATTTTCGCGTAGAAGATACAAAATCTATATTGGACATTTTAAAAATAGAAAAACATTTTGCATAATTTTGAAATCTATTGAAATAGGATTTTGTCAAATTTCTTTTTTTTTCTAAATTAAAAATGAAGGGGCAAGGTCAAAATATGTAATTTAAATATTTAGAATAAATCCAAATGTTCAGAATATATCTAAAATGGAATAGATGTATCTAGGGTTTAGTCGGTTCAAAATGAATTCTGTCTAGATAGACAATACAGATGTCATGATATTTTATTTAAAATTTAATTCAAAATGAAATCAATCTTCTAGGTTTAAAAAAGACCTAATGTTAGGGATTTCTCAATAGGTAATGTTGCTCCAATACCTAACCAAAGAGCAACTACAGTACCAATCAAAAAGATGGTGGTTGCTACTGGACGGCGAAATGGATTTTGGAATTTATTAACATTCTCCAAAAAGGGTACTGTTAATAATCCCGTAGGTACCGAAACCATTAAAAGAACGCCCAATAACTTATTGGGCACTGTACGAAGTATTTGAAATACAGGAAAGAAATACCATTCAGGTAGTATTTCCAAAGGAGTTGCAAATGGATCAGCGGGTTCCCCAATCATGGATGGTTCTAGAACCGCTAAGCCTACGTTACAGGCAATAGTACCTAGAATTACTACTGGAAAAATATATAAAAGATCGTTGGGCCATGCGGGTTCTCCATAATAATTATGACCCATTCCCTTAGCCAATTTAGCTCTTAATACAGGATCATTCAAGTCAGGTTTTTTTGTTATTGGGATAGGTGAATTCTTATAGATCCATCCTCCGAAAGAACCGGATATGATAATTTTTCATCATCCGGCTCGAGCACTAATCAAATATTTCAACTGTATCTATAGAAAAAAATCGAAAAAAAATGTATGTGTTATCCACACAGATATGAAGATTCTATGTAAGAAAATAAACTCGATTCTCTTTTTCTTACAATTTTTGATTAAAAAAAATGCAGTTCTTATTAAGTAAACTTTAGTAAACGCTCAATACCCGAGTAGACTTTTAAAGTTGATAATGCTTTCTGGGTGATCTCAAACTTTGCAATTGTTACCCTGCCCCCAAAAAAATCTTGAGACCTTTTATGTACAAAGAATTTACTTGTTACTAATATAATCTAACTCGCGTTGTTCTTTAGATCTACTTTGTTCACTCCAATAGTATCAGAAATCGAATCAATCAATGCATAGGAAATGAATGCGTTGTCATACTATTAAGTTTACTGAAATACATCAGATAGAATTCAGACTATACCACATCACTTATTTTACTGGATCTTACGGAGCCTGTTGATGCAGAATAAAATCGAATCTGATCATAGAAAAGATTCTCTTCAAGTAAACCCAGTCTACCCTCTTTGTAAGAGCCTTGCTTGGTGGTTGGAAAAAAGACACATTTAATAGTAAATTCTAATGTGGCAGATAAGATAAAGTCCTAGATCTGCGCGGCCAAATAAATAGTTCAAGTCACACACTCCCATAATCCATTTTTTGTTCGGAGAGTTCCTTTCAACTATTCATGTATGTAAAAAAAAATTCAATTTTTGTTAAGTTGAAGAGAAAAATCTAAAAACATGTCTTCTTTTTTTTAGAATCCATATTTGTAGCAATGAAATCAATTCCTCCCCAAAATAAAAAAGGATTGTGATTACAAATATCTATGATCCATATTCACTATAAAGGGCCAGAAATGCCTTGCTTACGTATCATTGAAAAGTGCATTAACATAAATACAGCAGTCAGAAGTGGTAATACAAAAGTATGCAAACTATAAAAACGAGTTAAGGTAGATTGGCCCACACTGGAACTTCCGCGTAATAACTCTACCAAAGACGATCCTATTACAGGAATAGCTTCGGGTACGCCTGTTACAATTTTGACTGCCCAATAACCAATTTGATCCCAAGGTAAGGAATAACCTGTGACACCAAAAGATGCAGTTAATACAGCCAAAACTACACCCGTAACCCAAGTTAATTCGCGAGGTTTTTTAAAACCACCTGTAAGATACACACGAAATACATGTAGGATCATCATTAAGACCATCATACTTGCCGACCATCGATGAACTGATCGGATTAACCAACCAAAATTAGCCTCAGTCATTATATATTGAACAGAAGCAAAAGCTTCAGTAACGGTTGGACGATAATAAAAAGTCATAGCAAATCCCGTTGCTACTTGGACTAAAAAACAAGTAAGTGTAATTCCTCCTAAACAATAAAATATGTTCACATGAGGCGGAACGTATTTACTGGTTATATCATCGGCAATCGCCTGAATTTCAAGACGTTCTTCGAACCAATCATAGACTTTATTGAGATAGGTAACCCAAAGGAACCCCCTCGAGAACCGTATATGCGAATTTCATCTCGTACGGCTCAAACAAAAATACCCAAATATTTGTTGTAACAAAAACAGATATCTGTAATAGAAAATTTGAAACTTCTTTATTGAATCCTATGATTCTAATTTTATCTTACGATAAGAAAAAATAGAAATCCGAAGGCTATTCTTTTTGGTTATAATGCCAAATTCTCAAATCGGCACACTCGTCTTTTTCTTGATCTTTTAAGGCCTCTTGAATATTCTATTATTTCCTTCATTTTTTTATTTGTATAATGTGATTTTACTGCTTTATTATTTAATTTTTATTATTGATTGATAAGGATTCTCTTGTTAGGACCATATGAATGAATAAAAAAAACATAAGATTCATACTATAACCACGATGATTCAAAAAACCTTTAATTGAAGTCCAAAAATTACCTGAGTAAGAATTGCTGGATCATCACTTCTTCAATGAATAGATATAATGAAAAAATTCAAGGAAATGTCCTTTGCTCAAAATAAAGACAAGCTCCAGAAGCTTGAAAAAATTAAAATTTTTAAATTGATTTTTACAACTCTTTGAAAAGGTTTTTAAGTCCAGTTGCGAGGTCTAAATATTTAGTATGAATCATAGTTTTAATATTTTTAGAATCTATTTTGTATATTCCGTGCTCCAGATACTAGATGAAATATCTGACGGAATAAACCCATCTCTATCAAGATGACAGACCCATTTTATGTTCTGTACTTTCAATAGGACCAATTAAAACAAGTCACACACTCATATTCCGGAAATACAGAAACACAAAAATTCTACGATCAAACTACCAAATCAAAATGGAATAGACTAACAAACAATAAGAAACCTAAAAGCTTCACTTTCTATTGAAATACTAATTACTCGATTCTTGTAAATCTAATTCATAGAAATTCCGTCCAATAAAATGGACGAATTATAAATCTCCAAAATAATAGATAGAAATATCGCAAATAGAGCCATTGCAACACCCATCAAAGGAGTAGTTCCCCATCCCGGGGCTACTTTACCATATTCTGAATTTAAAGGTTTCAATAAATTCCCTACAACAGTTCGTCTTGGACCAGATCTCGAATTATCCTCAACGGTTTGCGTAGCCATAAATACTATTTTTTATTCATTTAGATCTGTTGACTTTGTATACCATTCGGCTGTAAATATAAGGATTTTATCCTATAGATCTATTGTGATCTGGAAACTTTATGATTAGAAAAATGGAAACAGCAACCTTAATTGCCATCTCTATATCTGGTTTACTTGTAAGTTTTACTGGGTATGCCTTATATACTGCCTTTGGGCAACCCTCGCAACAACTAAGAGATCCATTTGAAGAACATGGGGACTAGTTGAAGTAATGAGCCCTCCATATTGGGGGCTCATTACTTCAATTAAGCTAATAAAAAAGAATTAAGATAATCAAAAATTATTTAACCTTTTTCGTCGGAACTTTAGGGGGTTCTCTAAAAAAAATAGCGAAAAAGATAATTCCTAAAGTTGAGACTAAGAGAAATGTATAAACCAATGCTTCCATAGATTTAATCGTGGTTTACTATATATAGCTTTCATACCTGTTTATTGAGGCTCATTTCTAAAATAAAAAAGAAAAAGAGTAAAGAAGAGCAAATGCAATGATTCAAATCAAGATTTATCTAGTTCTTTATGTGAAATTCAATATCATAAAAAAAGTAGAAAAGAACAAAAGAATGTTATACTACCTGTCTTCTTGTAGTTGGATCTCCAAGTTTTTGGAATGTTCCAAATTCTACTTGAGCATCTAAATCTGGGTCGATACCAGCAAAAACATCTCTGAACAAAGTTCTAGCACCATGCCAAATGTGCCCGAAAAAGAATAGCAGAGCAAATGAAGCATGCCCAAAAGTAAACCAACCCCTTGGACTGCTACGAAAAACACCATCTGATTTCAAAGTAGCACGATCTAATTCAAAAATTTCACCCAATTGAGCACGTCTAGCATATTTTTTCACAGTAGCGGGATCACTATAACTTACTCCATTAAGCTCACCACCATAGAACTCAACAGTTACACCTACTTGTTCGACACTATATTTCGATTCTGCCCTTCGAAAAGGAACATCGGCTCTAACAATTCCGTCCCCATCTACTAAAACAACTGGAAATGTTTCAAAAAAAGTAGGCATACGACGTACAAAAAGCTCATGTCCCTCTTTATCTCTAAAAATGGGATGTCCTAACCAACCGACAGCTATTCCATCTCCATTGTCCATTGAACCCGCTCTAAATAACCCCCCTTTTGCTGGATTATTTCCAATGTAATCATAAAAAGCTAATTTTTCGGGAATTTTAGACCAAGCTTCTGATATATTTTGATTTTCGGCTAGTACAGCACCAACTCTTCGATATATTTCTTGCTGGAAGTATCCCTGATCCCATTGATACCGAGTAGGACCAAATAATTCAATGGGGGTTGTTGATGAACCATACCACATAGTTCCAGCAACCACAAAAGCTGCAAAAAAGACAGCAGCAATACTGCTAGAAAGGACAGTTTCAATATTTCCCATACGTAATCCTTTATATAGACGTTGGGGTGGACGCACACTAAGATGGAAAAGACCCGCTAATATGCCCAATGTTCCTGCTGCAATATGATGAGAAGCTACCCCCCCCGGAACAAAAGGATCAAAACCCTCCACACCCCACGCGGGATTTACGGATTGTATCCTTCCAGTTAGTCCATAAGGATCAGATACCCATATTCCGGGACCATACAATCCTGTTACATGAAATGCACCAAAACCAAAACAAGCCACCCCTGCAAGAAATAAATGAATTCCAAAAATTTTGGGCAAATCCAAAGAAGGTTTTCCAGTACGTTCATCACAAAAGATTTCTAGATCCCAATAAACCCAATGCCAAATAGCCGCTAAAAAGCACAAGCCTGAAAACACAATATGTGCTCCGGCCACACCTTCGTAACTCCAAATACCCGGATTCGTTATAGCCCCTCCTGTGATATTCCAACCGCCCCACGAATTAGTTATTCCTAAACGAGTCATGAAAGGTATAACAAACATACCCTGTCTCCACATTGGATCAAGAACAGGGTCAGAGGGATCAAAAACTGCTAATTCATATAGAGCCATCGAACCGGCCCAACCAGCAACTAGAGCTGTGTGCATTATATGAACAGACAGCAAACGGCCCGGATCATTTAATACAACAGTATGAACACGATACCAAGGTAAACCCATGAAAAAATACCCCTTCAACAAAAAATAGACACTATGTAACTTTATTGCATTGGAAAAAAGGATTCTAGCCTTTCAGTAGATTCTCTTGGAAAATGGAACAATCCTATTTGTAGAAATAAAATAAACAGATTTATTCTATACCGGATAAGTAACAATACGCAATGGTGGGTAGACGTGAGGGGTTGACAACTTTCTATATGAATATTTAAATAAGTAAATGCAGACATATTCGCTTCTCACCCCAATGACCCCTTCGTAACAACTTTACTTGATTGAGTATTCTTTTTTTATAAAAAAAGGAATATCAATAGAAAATAAAGTAAATCTTTTTTAACACGATAAACTAATTCTTACGTTTCCACACTAAAGTGAGACATATGACTTTCTTATTTGTCCATTTTATGCCCATTGGTGTTCCAAGAGTACCCTTTCGAAGCCCTGGGGACGAAGATGCATCTTGGGTTGATATATAGTGCGACTTGTCAGATATAGTAGGTTATATGGGATTTACCCGTTTTCTCCCCCGATGGAGATATCCCCTCTTTCACCCCCAAAAGAGAATGATTAAATAATAAACATATTAAAAAAATTGGGAGCGTGAAGTGTAATGAAGTAAAATTCTATCGATTTTTTAATTTTTAGAGAAAATCTCCAGATTATTACTCGAAATTATGAATAATTTATGGTTGGCTTAATTGGACCAATAAAATAAAGTACCCAGGCTCTGTTTAGAAAAAACCAATTGGTAATACATCTAAAATCACTACTTGTATCATATTCATATATTCTATTATTACTCCTACCCTTCAAGTCGCTAGCTCAAGCTGTGTGTGGTCCATGATGGCTAGCCTAATGTTAATTTGTTTTAAGGTTAAATTTAGCATTACTTATATCCAATTCATGAAGGTGTCATTCCTTAATAGATGGCACGACAAAATAATATATCATTTTGCAACTAATCGAACTTTATATCACTCTCACACTTCTATTAGGATTTTGTTTAATTTTGTAAACTCATTTACAACTAGTGAGACGAATATTCAAGGGTGTCTCTACAATTTGTTCATATTTTGTTCAATTCAATTATCTCCATCTAATATCGCATTGTCTGGCACCAACATTCATATTGGATAGCCTCTTGATAACTCGTTGGCTCAAATTCAAATGACAAATCCATTAGATAATGATGATGTGAAGAAGAAATATGAGAATAGGACATTACAAAACTATGACGATACAAAAATCTTGTTAACTTAGGTATGGAAGCTACAATGATAATTAGAGAGGTGAGTAGATGACTTATCTATTTGAGTTGAATGACACAATGATAATTGAGGCCGAGGAGGATTATTGGGTGAGGTGGATGATAGCAAATTAAAGATTGGTTCATTGCTTAGTTTGACGGTTGGACATATAAGTATTGAAGAATGAGTTCATTATTGAGTACATTATTAGGCCTAAATATTAGGCTCATAATTAGACTCACTTTTTATCTCACTAAGAGGTAGTTGAAGTGGTGTAATAAACTAAGATGTAGTTGAAGTGGTGTAATAAACATTTCAATTGACTCGTTAATTTTTTTTTATCGGCATCAAAGAATAAAATTATTAGAAATACATGGGGTACTTCAACTCATATACATTGGAAAGAAGCTAGATGAAAGAAAACAAAACAACCTGCTGAATCCCAAACTAGCTTACAAGGAAAAAAGCTGGGCAAATCACAAAAGCCTAAGAACATCAGCAGGGCAGAAAGAAAATAACTTCAGAAACAATCCCAACATAACAAAGATAAAACTTACACCTGACAAGTCTCAAGATACAGCGAGAGAATACATATAAATCTCAAAAAAATACCCTCCATCAAAGAGTACCCAAATAGTATGTTGCCTCGAGATTTAACTTTTCTTCAACACCAACAAAACCTCCCATATAGGATCAACTAATATGAATTAAATTCTTTGAATTTCTTCCGCATAGACCAATACCAATTGGCTCGCATTAAGAATTGAGCACCTTAGCATACTAATCAAAAGGGGTGAAATAATGACAGTTGAAAAACCCCTAAGCCTCTGGAGAGATAAGGGTTTAGTAACTTCTGATTCATGGCTCAGAACAAGACAAGGGCTTCGCGGTAATATAGATTAAAACGGATCTTCGTTTCTCTCGAGCATGACAATATATATTACAACAAGGACCATAATCAGGCCATATAAACCTCGGATGCTTCCACCCTCCGTCTACTTGTAAAGACTGGTCTTTGTAGTAGACTTTCCTTCATTAACCTGCTAAAACATATACCAACTAGCAAAAACAAGTGAAGAACTATAGAGCAATTAACCCCAGACATCTTACCGATTCATAAAACCAATCGGAATTTGCTATATTTGCTCCATCCCAGTCTCTAGCGCACCAAGCTATGAATTTGACACTCGCTTTACTGAATCTACTTCCGCCTCAAAATTATCATTTTTGAAGATACATTTGTTCCTTTGAGACTAGATTTCATATACCATCGTTACGCAGAGTCTTTTCCACAACATATTTCCCTTTTCTCCCAAACAACCTACTGCAAAGCTTTCCAGGGTTGCTTTTGCCTCACAATGACTAACAAAACTAATTCCCACCCATCTAAAGCACTTGTCCCAAATTTCACTGGTCACCTTACATGTGAAAAAGAGATGATTGGTTGTTTTGCCTTCAATTCCACACACAACACATTTTGAATCACTTACAACAACCCCTCTCCTAACTAAGTTCACCTTAGTAGGGATTCTATCCTCAAGAATTCTCCACGCTATGACCATGGCTTTTGGTACCGCTTTAATTTTTCAATACCATTTGAAGATCATTTCGTTCTAATTGCAAGTTTCTTCGGATAGAGTCTCATACGCTTCTTTTACAGAGAATCCTTTATTATTATTTGGTCCCTACAACCACGTATCTTCTATACCCCTGTTAAGGGTTATGCCCTGAATCTTGCTTAGCATTTCCTCCTCCATTTCTTTTTCTCATTCAAAACATTGTCTTCTCCAACTTACTCTCAATTCTCATCTATTTTCAATCCACTCGCCATATTCTGATAACACCACATCTTTGCTTAGTCTTATTTGCTTTAACCTTGGGAGCAAAATACCTAAGCTTTGTTCCCCAATCCACACATCGTTACAAAACCTAATTTTCTCCCCGTTTCCTATCTTCCATGTCACATGTTTATCAAACCAAGCTCTGTCATCGTTAGCCTTACATATTCTTTTTATATCTTGCCACCATTTTGAGTCCTTATTAATGTTTTCCGATTCATCTAGTGCTCTCCAAGACCCGTATTTGGCTTCGACTACTTCCTTCCATAGTCCTTTTGACTCGACTCCTAGCCTCCATTTCCATTTTGCTAGCAAGGAGCCGTTAAACCTTTGAATGTCCTTCACCCCTAACCCATCGTCTTCCTTTCTTCTACAAATTTTTTGCCATTTTACCACACTATCTTTTTCCCTTCTTTGCCTTAGCCCCAAACAAACTCCCTTTGGAGCTTTGTTATCTCCTTTATCACTTTAACCGGAAATTTGAACATCGATAAGTAAAATAATGGTACCGCAAAAAGAACCGATTTTACCAGACATATCCTCCCTGCAAAAGAAAACATTCTACCTCTCCACCTAGAAAGTCTTTTCTTTATTTTACTTAGGACATCATCCCAAAACCCGTGCCTTTTGTGGTTACCTCCAACTTTCAACCCCAGATATCTAAATGGCAATACCATTGTCTTACAACCTAATTCTCGTGCATAGCTTTCCAATAAATCAGACTCTACCCCTATTCCTCCTAATTTTGTCTTTCTTAAATTGACCTTCAATCCCGATATTAACTGGAAGCATCTCAAGATTTCTTTGATAACCGTAATGTTATTGGGGTTTGCATCGCTTAAAAACAAAGTGTCATCTGCAAACTGTAGGAGATTAACCTGAAGCTCCTTTTCCCCTACTCTGACTCCTTGTAGATTTCCTTTTGCCATTGCTTGCCTTACCACCCCAGCTAACCCTTCAACTACCACTAAGAAAAGGAACGGGGTCAAAGGATCTCCCTGTCTTAATCCTTTTTTAGGGAGGAACTCTTTTGTTGGACTACTGTTCATAAGTACTGATATGGAAACAGATTTTAAACATCCTTTAATCCACCACACCCATTTCTTGCAGAACCCAAGTTTCTCTAACATATAAAAGAGAAATTCCCAATCCACCGAGTCGTAAGCTTTTTCGTAATCTACCTTGAGTACCAAACCTTTCTTCCTTTTACTCTTGTACTCATGTATAACCTCGTTCGCCACCACAATGCTATCCAAGATACCTCTACCTTCCAAAAAGGCATTTTGAGAGAAGCTTATTACCTTATTTAGCACTCCTTTCAAGCGACTAGCTAAGACCTTTGCTAAGATCTTATACAGGCTGCCTATCAGAGATATAGGCCTATATTCATCCAAGTCCACATGAATTTCAACTTTTGGAGTGAGTGCAATTAAAGAGGTGTTGCATCCTTTTGGAATATTACCCTCCCTCTGAAATTCTTCAATAGGTTTAAGTATGTCCACCTTCAGAGTAGACCAATTATGTTTTATGAAGCAAAAATTAAAACCATCCAGCCCAGAACTTTTACTGCTTTCGCAGCTCCAAACTACCTCCTTTATTTCTTTCTCTGAAATTTCTCTAACCAGTGTTTCATTTTGTACATCTATTATTCCTTCAAACGAAATCCGTTCTAGTTTAACTCCCAATCTTGTATCTCGTTTGAATCTTCTTTTACTCTTACTAGTTCCTGACACCAAGCCCCTCTAATCATAATCCCTAGTAGCTCTACCTTGCTTCTTTTCCAACTAATCATAGAATGGAAAAATTTTGAATTTACATCCCCTTCCTTTATCCACTTATCTTTTATCTTCTGCTTCTCCATAGATGCAATCTTCAACATTGTTTTTCTCAATTCTATTAGACATATCATTTTTTCCTTCTTTCCTTCTTCATCTAACTGATTTAGTTCATCTTTATGGTCCATCTCACTTATCTTATTAATCAGACTTTGTTTTGCCAAATTCAAATTCCCCAACGATTCTCTATTCCATCTTTTCAGATGATTTTTAAGAAATTGTAACTTCTTAGACCAGCTTTTAATTCCCCAACCTATGAGTTTCATTCCTTCCTGTAGACCCCAAATCTTGTCCGGCCTCATAATAAAGATCAGAAGACCTCCTTTTCGAAGATGGATGAAGCCTAAGAAGCCATTAGGAGAGACTATTAGGCCACATACTAGGATAGGAGAGATTTTCTGCATATAAATAAGGATTTTCTCCTTTTAAGGACGAGACCGCTGTCTCGCTTCTCGGTACCGTCGTCTCGCCACTTCTGCAAGTCGAGACCGCCGTCTCGCCACTTGGAAATGGTGAGACGACCCTCCCGGTTGGCGAGACGGTCGTCTCGACCTTGTCAGACGAGACGGTCGTCTCGACCTGACAGGCGCGAATCCCTATAAATAGTCGCGCCCTCACCCTCATTTCACACAGTTCTTCCATTCTCTCTCTTGTTACTTCCTCAAATTCTCTTCCTAGAACCCCTCCGAAGCACTTCCAGAGTTTTCTGAGAGTTTCTACGAGTTTTTATAGCGTTTTTGAGAGGTTTCCGGCGCTGTAAAGAGTGAAGGGCTGCCACATCCCTAATTTTCAAGAAATTAATAGAAAGCTTGTCTCAGAGGTTTCTACATTCTCTCTCTCCTTTATTGCTTTATTTCTAATTGCGCAGTAGATATTAGGGTCATGTAGTCGTAACTTTAAATTCCGTAAATAAAGGGTAAAAACGTATTTTCACCGGTTTACTTATTTAAATAGCTGGCTTATCATAGGGAACCCGAAAGGGGCGTCGTAAGGGAACTAGCACTTCCCTTACACGTAACTAACTCCCTTACCCAACTCTGGTTCTAATGACCAAAGTTGGTTTTTCGAAAACCAACGCCTTTTCACTCCTTTTCTGATGTTTCCGGTAAAAACATCGGTGGCGACTCCAGAAGAACCTTTCAAAATTAGTTCTTGGGTTAACCCGGTTATCGGACAATCCAAGAACGCCTTTTCAAAAATCTCGCCCCTAGGTTCAACCCGGTTATCGGACAACCTAAAGGCGTTGTAACCACCCATAAAAACGCGAAAATTGGAAAGTCGAAACCATCGCGTCGCTCCGACCGCCTCGTTTTGACGGCGGCGACAGATGGCGACTCTGCTGGGGAAGCCTAGAGAGTTGATCCCATTTAGTGATGGGTCAGCCTAAATAAGTAAACCAAGAAATTACGCTTTTACCCTACCTTGTATTATAACATGTTTTAATGCTTGACTTTAATAACTGTTGTTTATTTATACTTATGCAATTGTTTGAAATATAAACTGTACACAAACCCTTGCACACAACAGTTCCCTCTATACCTGGGGGCAAGTGAGAAATCCATAGGGAGTGGGTGGCAGGTACGGTTCAATGTAGTGATGGCCTTGTGCCCACCAGTGTGATCAGAAACCACCACTCAAGGTGATAACCTTCCTCTTTTGGCACAAAGACTGACTATGGCCTTAGTGCTAAGCATGGTCGGAAGGCTGGAGAGTGGGGACCCTATAATGGGGGCACCTTGGGGGCCCTAGCCTTGGTGAGAACAGTTAGAACCTACCTTCGCCAATGCACTTTTCTGCAGGAAAACCCTACCTCGTGATTTAAACGACTTCTCGCCTGTTCGCGGATGATCGAATTGTGTGCGCATTCGTTTGTTGCATTTGTTTGATGCATAGCATAACCAAACAACAGAAAAATCACAAAAACATTTTTGCAATAAACACCCTTATCTCGGACAGTCTGCCTTTTAGCTAGCCTGGTTTCAGGTTCTTTGTAAGCTAAGTAGCCACGTAGTCCGACAGAAGAGATAAGGGACGCTAAATATTATTCTTTCGCATAAAGCCATTTTTTATCTCGGACAGTCTGCCTTTTAGCTAGCCTGGTTTCAGGTTCTTTGTAAGCTAAGTAGCCACGCAGTCCGACAGAAGAGATAAAAAGGCTATAAAATAAAAATAATAAAAATCAAATATAAAAATCCGATTCCAAAACAATAAATGGGACCTTGTTCAAAAACATTGTACTCATAAATCATTCATATAGGTAGTTTATTTTTAAAAAATATATATACGCAAATACCATACATCATGTAGAAATAAAACATGATAAATAGAAAAATAAACACTCACATTCATTCGATAAGCATCATATTCATAAAGCATGCATTTTGGTTTTAGAAAAATGGAGGGGACTAGTAGACAGTTAAAGAAGGTGGACATTCCCTGATACCATACTGAGAAGTTGGAACGACTTTGCGCAATAATGCCACCAGAGGTCCGCTCCGACTTTGAAAAATC
Source organism: Sphenostylis stenocarpa (assembly GCA_963425845.1). NCBI lineage: Eukaryota > Viridiplantae > Streptophyta > Magnoliopsida > Fabales > Fabaceae > Sphenostylis > Sphenostylis stenocarpa. Next base: position 30,180,544 of record OY731403.1, read on the forward strand.
CTATGGACGGATTCTCGACCTACTGAAGATCTGTGTCGATCAAGTTTTCATCAGGGTACTAGTTCATTTATGGAACTCCAGTCTGCGCTGCTTCGAATTTCCACAGTTCGATATGGTGCCCACCTTGGAGGAGTACAAAATTATGCTGAAATGACCCAAATCAGCCAGGGTCCATATCCGCCACGGGGCATACACTCCTGCAGCACAAGTCGCTGCCATCATCCGACTACCATTCCGGCAGACTACCCTGATGGAAAAAGGGAACATCCGGGGTTGGAAAGTCCCAATGTTAGAAGACCATCTGTCCGACTTGGCTGAAAGGGCAGAATGTGTCGCTTTTAACAAAACCATGGCCTTAATCATATTTGGAATGATCTTGTTTCCTTTCCATCTCGACACAGTGGATCAAGCCGTCATGGACGCCTTCTTCGCCTGGGACGTGAACTCAAAGAGTCCCTTGCCTGCAATTCTTGCCAACACCTTGCTCTCGGTGGAATTCTACCGCCAGAAGCAAGGAAAAACACTTCGTTGCTGCTCTTCACTACTCTTTGTGTGGGGCATCACACATTTTTATGCCTCTAGTCACATGGGGATGTTCCCCGACCCTTTGAGGAGCTTCTCCAAAATCCCTCTCCAACGACGCTTAACTTCAGAGTGGAAGGACAAGTTGGAACAATGGGACGCCAACCATTTATCCTGAGTCTGCTCTTGGTTCCGACCCGGTCCAGTCCTCATCAGATGTGGAGACTATCCGAACGTACCCTTGATAGGACTCAGGGGTTGCATATCCTATTCACCTAGAGTAGCTATGAGACAACTCATGAAGACTCAAACTACAATTTCTCGAGGGGAACTCGGAGGACTGTGTTTCTTCGGAGACCCATGCACAATTGCCAACTCACTAGCCGTGAGAAAAACATGGGAGAAACTAGTCTTTATGGGAGATAGAGAGCTAGGAAAAGTTCGAGTGGCTGTCTCCAGTGACTATGAGGTATGGAGAAAAAGAAGAGGGATGTCTTAACCATCCACCTCACTCTTTACATGCGCCAATAGTGAAGAGCTGCAAGCTCAAGTCGATGCCTTGACCCAGAGGATAGAAATCATGGGAGCCCAGATGAGGGCCCTTGAAGAAAGAGAGCAAGAATTTATCCTTACCATTGATGGTCTGCAAAGGCAATGCAAGAAAAAGGATCATGAAATAGAGCGCCTCAAGGATCAATGTGCTGACTCTAATGAGCAAGCTATCCGAGCATCCAAAGCTGTCAGAACCAGCTCGGATAGCCAACTTTAAGAAATAACCGCCAAATCAGCACGCCTTGAGGCCGAATCAACAAAACAGGCTCAGACGATCAAGGAATTGTTGCAAGACCTCACCAGGACTCGGTCAGAAATACGCCGGGAGCGAGAGGCCAATCGAAGACTCAACCAAAGTCTCGCTGAGCTACGCTGCAAAGAAAGAGACGGGCTAGCTCAGTACGACCAAGTACTACAAGAAAAGGACCGAGACCTTGCAAAACTCGATGAACTACAAGCCTTGGTCGTCCATCAAGAGGCGAAGATCAAAGAGGCTCAAAAGTACAGTGAAGATATGAGCCAAGCAGTCCAAAAGCAAAGCGAAGCACTCGCTCGTCACGTCCGGGAAGCCGAAAGTGAATTACATAGAGATCAAGAGCCGCCTATGGGTTTCTTTAGGCTTTTCTGTTTTTGTCAAAAGTTGCTTCGTAGTATGGAATAGGGGAATGTACACCTTCCAACGGATAAATGAAATTTTTCTTTATTCAACAATTGTATACTTGCATGTATATCATTCATTTGCATATTTAATTTCCCCTCCTTCACTTCTAATAAATAAGATAATAAAAAAGGAAGGATTAACTAACATGTCTTCCAAATCAGAAGAATGGAGAGAAAGCCACTCCTAATCAAGCTTTCCCCAACGGTTAACTCGCCGCAATAGGATAATAAGCCTCGACCGTTGGTCCTCAAAAATAAGGAAGAGGGGGCAAGGACACTAGTGTAACTATTTATGCCTCGTCCTTTCCCCTACGAGTCAAATAAAGTTGTACCTTGGAGATATGAAGAATCTTCACCAATAAAGGAGGATATCTCCAACATAGCCAGCATCGGGGGCATGACTAGAACTGGAAGAGTCTACTCCCCCAGGGATTCACTAGAAGACGTCCCCAAGAATAAAGGAAAAAATAAAAAGACCGAAGAAAAAGAAAATAAAGAATCCAAAGAGGAGATAGAAGAATTACTCCAGTTTATAAGGCAAAGTGAGTATTCCATTATTGACCAGCTCAATCATACACCTGCAAAGATAACCTTGTTATCTCTAATGATGAGCTCGGAACCGCACAGAAACGCCCTGATGAAGGTCTTGAGCGAAGCGCATGTACCTCACACCATATCCCAAGAAAAGGTTGAGAATATCGTCAGTCACATTATGGCAAGCGATCACCTCACCTTCACAGAGGAAGAACTCCCCCTCGAGGGATCAAACCACAACAAGCCGTTGCACATTTCAATCAAGTCCAAGGAGTACCTCATCGCCAAAGCTCTTATGGATAACGAGTCATCCTTGAACGTGATGCTCAAGTGCACACTGGACAAGTTGACTATCCAAGGAACCCGTCTGCGCCCAAGCAGCACTATTGTTCGAGCCTTCGACGGATCGAAATGAGAAGTAGTGGGAGAAGTTAATTTGCCAATTCAAGTTGGACCCACTATCTTCAACGTCGATTTCCATGTAATAGATATTACTCCAGCGTACAGTTGTCTCCTCGGCAGGCCTTGGATTCATGACGCTAAGGCAATACCTTCGACACTCCACCAGAAAGTCAAGTTCATAGTGGATGACAAATTGGTCACGGTCCAAGCAGAAGATGATATCCTGATTAGTGGACCGTCCACCCAACCTTATGTGGATGCGGCCGAATAGGCCCTTGAAACATCTTTTCAAGCACTCGAAATTGCCAACATAAAGCGACTTCCCAAAAACACAAAGGTAGCCCGCATGTTGATGAAGCATGGTTACCATCTTGGCCAAGGGCTAGGGGCAGATTCCAAGGCATGAGGGAACCCCCGGAATTCAAAGACAATCCTTACAAGTGTGGCCTAGGATATGACCCTACTAAGGGCCGAGCATAAGAAAGAAAAGGGAAGTCTCCCCTCCGCACGCTCAAGCAAATTTTTCGAAGTGGAGGGGTGCAAGCGTCAAGAGCTACCCTAGTCATTAGGAGATCTTTTTCTTCACTCAAGGGATGTAAACCCCATGATTGTTAGAGATTATCCCTCGGGGCTAGCCCGACACCCGGGCATTTTAGGACACATATTCCCTTATTAATTAATAAAGAATATACTTCTTACTATCTGTTTCTCTTCTTGTTATTTCATGACTAGACCTCACAATAACCTTGTCTAAGTAAACGAAAAGAAAAAAGAGAGAATAAAAAGCACATCCAAATAATCAAAGTTTGTCATTGCCATTAAGTCAAGCTAGTTTATTAGAAGCACAAAATAAGGCTTTACCTCATCATAAAGCAAGTCATGCTTCGCCAATATTATGAGAAAGAAAATAAATACACAAAAAAGAAAAAAGCCCATAGAAGCCAAAGGCCAAAAAAGAAAAAGGGCAAAATACCCAGTAGGAAACCCACTAAGGGGGCTACGCAAAAGATAGGGTCAACCTGGTAGGATACCCGAACAAAAATAAAGGGTAGCCTAGGCAAAAGTTAGGGTTACAAAATAAGGTCCACTAGGATTCCCTAAAAACAAAAATAAAAAGAAGGAACCTAGACAAAAGATAGGGCCAAAACACAATATCCTAGTTCGAAAACCCAAAGGGCGATCTAGGGAGATCAACTAGCCATAAAAAGCGATAGCAATAAGCTAAGGCGCAAATACAAAAAAAAAGGGGAAAACGTTTGCTTAGACAAAAGCTTAAACACCCAGGCCTAACCCTAGCCAACCATTCTTACAAAATCTTTTTTAAATAAAAATTAACCTTCTAAAACACAAGCCATTGAATTTGCCCTCTTACTTCTTTTCTCTTGACCCTCACAAACATTATTCTAACAATTAATTTGGGAATATGGAGGCGTACAGTCAACAAGAGGATTGAAACCCCTAAAGTGAAGAAAAAGGGACACTAACATGGCAAAGTGTGCTCTACAAAAAAGAGAGAAAAAGAAAAAGAGAAAAAAGAAGAAGAAAAAGCAGATTATTCTTCGGTCACAAAAAGTCCAGAATAGTACAGCCAAGTACGAGAATGCATATCAGAGGGCACTCGACGCTACAAGACACGTCAGTTAAATCCTTCTGAAAAACTAATTAAAATAGGCATTATAGGACATCAAACATGAAAACATTGCATGCATAAAATGTTTTTGAACCAGGTCCTATTTTCTTCAAAAAAAAATCTCTCAGAATCGAGACAACCGTCTCGCATTTCCAGACCGCCGTCTCGATCTCCAACAAAACGAGACCGTCTCGAGTTGGCCAAAAACGAGACGGTCGTCTCGCTTAAGGCCAAAGTCGAGACCACCGTCTCGAGGTTCCAGACGGCCGTCTCAACTTGCACGAAATCGAGACTGTCGTCTCGACTTCCCAGACGGCGGTCCTGAATCTGAATTTTTTTTTATAAATAGACGGGGGCCTACAGGGGTCTCCACACCTCCTCCTACACTCCAACTCTCTATTCTATCACTCTCAAGCACCCTACTGTCAAGATGCACCGCGGAAGTCAGTCCAGAAAGAGAAGAGGCTCTGTCGGTCCTAGCAGCTCCCGCTCCGCAGGACCCCACGCAACTGTCACCATTACACCAGGCTCGCCTAGAGCATATCCGGGGGTATACATGGCACCCCATGCTCAAATTGGATTTCGGCATTCTCGCCGAATTCGGATGGGAGGACGACGTCCGGGCCCACATTGACAGCATAGGGTGGGGCTTCCTCCTTCAGCCTCCACCTACCCATGTATACCCTCAGGCGGTGCTAGAGTTCCTCGCCTCCATCTCCTACGCCGAGACTCCCACCATGGTACCAGGTCTGTCACCGACAAAAATGGTGACATACTTCATGGGTGGGATGTACCAGACCACCACCCTGGATGAATTCAATGTGACCATTGGGTTCGTCCAGCCCGAGGACGTGCTAACTCGGGACTACCAGGAGACCATCTGCGCACGCCCCACCAACCTCACTGCCGGCGAGATGTGGGAAGAGCTCACCAGGGCGCCCACTTTGCCCACGCTGATGAAGGGCTCCGCACTTCCCCCAGCCCTCCGCATCTGCCCTGCTGGCAGGGACCATCCACGGGCGGAAAGAGAGTCAGGGAAAGGTAACCCATCCGGACCTCTTTGTCCTTTACTGCATGAGCCAGAGGCGCTGGTGCAACCCTGGCTATTTCTTCCTGAAGGCCCTCAAGGACTTCGGGAGCCGGACCGTGGGAGCCATCCTCATGACTCCCCTCATTACCCCCCTGGCAGAAAAATAGGGGTGCAGTGGCAGCGAGGAACTGGCCTCCAGCCTCCGACCTGAGTCCATCAACGGGTCGGTCCTAGTCAGCATGGGGATGCTACTGCGCCACGGGACCCAACTGATCCTCCACCCCTCACTGGATATCACTTTGGATCTCCAGGATATCGTGGCAATGCACGATCTCCCAACACCTCCCGAGTTCCAACAACAACAACAACAGTACACAGATGATTTTGCTGGCATAAACCGCAACATCTACGATTTGCGCCAGCAATTTGATCAAATGTCTGTGAGATAATAGAAAATGTATCTAAGGAAGGAGGCCTTTGACACAAGGTTGGAGACAATATACCAATACCAAGAGGGAATGAGGCAAGACTGGGCGGCCTTCCAACAGGAGTACCACGACGAAGCCCGGGATCAGGCGAAGTTCCGAAGGCATATGTACCGGCAGTTCCCCTCTTATGGATCGTCTCCAGACGATAGCCCACCTTCTTAGGGATAATGCTTATAGAATAAACTGTTGTAATAAATTTTTATCATAAATAAAATTTCATTTCATGCATTTTTTCTATCCCTTTCAAAAAAGTCAACGTAACAAAAAGAAGCTTAAAGTAAAAAGACGTACGCTTAGAAAAAAGCCAAAATCCAAAATCGCGAGAAAAAAGAGATAAAACCGCGAAAAAAGGCAGAATTGAAACAAGTCAATTGCCTTGACCAAAAATTTTCGACGACCAAGCAGAAGTTGAACAATAAACAAAGACTATCCGACAACCAGCAAAGTCGGGTGACCACCACCAAAAAGTCAAAAACAAAGAATCCCCAGCAGCCAACAAGCTGGATGAACACCAACAAAATCCCCAGCACAGACTGGACGACCAACCTCAGAAAAGACAAACAAAGACAAGAGAACACATCTCAATACAGGCGCATGAGCTAGAGCAGTAAGCCACCACAGCCAAAGGGTCAGCTACCGTAAGAAGGAGCATCCGGAGGCACAACACCAGATGGGGGTATACCCATCAAGCCTTACAAAAGGGGGCTTACCGGACGGGGGTTCATACTCGTCAAACACCAGATGCGGGTGTATACTCATCAAGCCTTACAAAAGAGGGCTTACCGGACGGGGGTTCATACTCGTCAAACCAGATGGGGGTTCATACTCATCAGCTGAAAGGATCAACTACCGCTAGAAGGAGCATCCGGAAAGCACACTTTTCCCCAGAAGAGCAACCGCCACAAAGACGAAACATCTGAAGGGCAACCGGGTAGGAGGGTCAACTCCTTTACCCTCCAGTCGATCTTCTTGGCACAACAGGCCAACAGTCGACTAGTCGGGTAAAGGGGAGGCAGCTGTAGACCCCAAATCTTGCCCGACCTCATAATAAAGACCAGAAGACCTCCTTTTTGAAGATGGATGAAGCCTAAGAAGCCATTAGGAGAGACTATTAGGCCCCATACTAGGATAGGAGGGATTTTCTGCATGTAAATAAGGATTTTCGCCTTTTAAGGACGAGACCGCCGTCTTGCTTCTCGGGACCGCTGTCTCGTCACTTCTGCAAGTCGAGATTGCCGTCTCGTTTGGCGAGACGGCTGTCTCGCCACTTGCGAATGGCAAGACGGCCCTCCCGGTTGGCGAGACGGCCGTCTCGCCATTTTTGCAAGGCGAGACGGCCGTCTTGACCTTGTTTGACGAGACGACCGTCTCGACCTGACAGGCGCGAATCCCTATAAATAGTCGCGCCCTCACCCTCATTTCACACAGTTCTTCCATTCTCTCTCTTGTTACTTCCTCAATTTCTCTTCCTAGAACCCCTCTGAAGCACTTTCAGAGTTTTCTGAGAGTTTCTACGAGTTTTTATAGCATTGTTGAGAGGTTTTCGGTGCTGTAAAGAGTGAAGGGCTGCCAAAAAGCACCCTAATTTTCAAGAAATTAATAGAAAGCTTGCCTCGGAGGTTTCTACATTCTCTCTCTCTCCTTTACTGCTTTATTTTTAATTGCACAGTAGATATTAGGGCCATGTAGTCGTAACTTTAAATTCCGTAAATAAAGGGTAGAAGCGTATTTTCACCGGTTTACTTATTTAAATAGCTGGCTTATCATAGGGAACCCGAAAGGGGCGTCGTAAGGGAACTAACACTTCCCTTACACGTAACTAACTCCCTTACCCAACTCTGGTTCTAATGACCAAAGTTGGTTTTTCGAAAACCAACGCCTTTTCACTCTTTTTCCGATGTTTCCAGTAAAAACATCAGTGGCGACTCCAGAAGAACCCTTCAAAATTAGTTCTTGGGTTAGCCCGATTATCGGACAATCCAAGAATGCCTTTTCAAAAACCTCACCCCTAGGTTCAGCCCGGTTATCGGACAACCTAAAAGCGTTGTAACCACCCATAAAAACGCAAAAATTGGAAAGTCGGAACCATCGCGTCGCTCCGACCGCCTCGTTTTGACGGCGGTGACACTTCCCAAGCCCCTTTGACCTCCTCCCCAAACCTCTTTTCTTCGTGCCATACATCCAGAGATTTAAAAGGGCTTGGGTTCCCAGTCAATATTATTTTCTTTAACTACTACCGCACAATGATCTGAGATGCTCTTATCTAATACAAATTGTTTGCTCCCTTTCCACTCACGGATCCATTCCATAGATACCAAGGCTCTGTCCAACCTACTCATTGAAAATCCATCTGTTCTATACCATGGGAACTTCCTTCCAACAGCTGGTAAATCCCGTACCTCTAGGTTCTGAATGAATTCGTTAAATCTTCTCATTTCTTTCGTTACTCTACCTCTTTCACTACTTCCTTTTCTCTCTTCAGGTTTTTTGACGGAATTAAAATCCCTTATCACGCAAAAATTCTTGCATGACAGACTTTGAACACCCTGATGTATGTCATCCCATAACTTATATTTTTCCTTTACTGAGCAATAAGAGTATACATTTACCACCACCAATTTTACGTTTTTTCTCTTGTAGTTGCCCACTATTGCTATAAACCCTTCTCCTATAATCATATTTTCACACTCAAAATTATCCTTACCCTTCTCCTATAATCATATAATACCGCTATTTTCACACTCAAAATTATCTTAAGTATAAAACACCTCTTCAATCACTTACAGATGCAGTAGTAAGTCCTAAAATTGCTGAACTAACACATAGAGTTTTTGGTTGTGTTGCTTATGTTCACTTACATAAGCATCAGAGAAGTAAGTTGTCTCCTAGAGCTGAAAGGTGTGTGTTCCTTGGCTATGCGAATCACCAGAAAGGATATCGGTGCTACAACCCACAAACCAAGTAAATGTTTACTACTATAGATGTAGTTTTTCATGAAACCTTGATATATTTTTCCCCTAAGTCTGAAATTTAGGGGGAGAATTATGATGAAGTTCAGACTTTTTTTCCTTAAGAAATTGATATTGAGATCAGATTGGAGAAAGAAAGTTACAAAGTTGTATCAAGACATGATGAAAGTATGCAACAATGTTATGATTAACAACCATATAATGATGAAGATTTTGAGCATGTTGAGATCGAAAGTTTTCCTGTTGATGCTAATGATATACCACACTAATCGTCCCCTCAAGAACCTAATACAGAAAAAAGAATTCTATCAGATCGTGTCACTAGAGGTATCCCTAAGCCTACTTATGATCCTGACCTCACCAGTAAGACAAGATACCCTATGAGTAATTATGTTTGTAACCAGAATTTGTCTAACTCAAATATCTCATTTATAAGTCAATTAACTATTGTATCTATTCCTAACAGTGTGCAGGAAGCTTTAGCTGACTCCAGGTGGAAGGATGCTATGAATGAGGAGATGAGATCTTTGCAAAGAAATAAAACATGGGAATTAGTAGATTGTCCAGTTGGAAAGAAACTAGTAGGATACCGATGGGTGTATACTGTGAAATGTAATGCAGATGGCACAATTGAGAGATTCAAAGCTAGATTAGTGGCAAAGGGGTACACACAAGCATATGGAATATATTACACTGAAATGTTTGCTCCCGTATCCAAAATTAGTACAGTTCGAGTATTGTTATCTCTAGCTGTAAACCTTGATTGGTCCTTACAACAATTTGACGTAAAAAATGCCTTCTTACACGGGGAATTGTTTGAAGAAGTTTTTATGGAGCTACCAGAAGGATGTGGGATCCCGAATACACATAGCAAGAAGGTATGCAAGTTGAAGAAGTCATTGTATGGACTAAAACAATCGCCACGAGCATGGTTTGGTAGATTCACCAAGTCAATGCTTGCTTTTTAATACCAACAGAGCAACCAAGATCATACCTTGTTTCTAAAGAAAAAGGAAGAAAAGATCACAATTCTTATTGTCTATGTTGATGACATGATAGTTATGGGAAACGATCTAGAGGAACGCACGACATTGAAAGAGTACTTGACAAAGGAATTCGAGATGAATGATCTTGGTCCTTTGAAATATTTTCTTGGAATTGAGGTCTCAAGATCAAAGTCAGGTATTTTTCTCTCACAACGAAAGTATGCATTAGATTTACTAAAAGAAATTGGAATGACAACATGCAAACCAGCAAATTCTCCAATTGAAGAGGGATTGAAGTTGTGCATTGAAGAAGATCAAACTCCAACTAACAAGGGAAGATATTAGAGACTTGTAGGGAGATTGATGTATCTCTCACACACTAGGCTAGATTTAGCTTATGCTCTTAGTGTGGTTAGCCAGTTGATGCACAATCCAGGTGAAAAACACATGGATGTTGTTATACGGATTTTAAGGTATATAAAAGCTGCTCCTGGAAAAGGAGTTATGTTCAAGAAGAACTCCAACTACAAGGATGTGATGGTTTATACTGATGCAGATTAGGCAGGTGCTCTTGATGATAAAAGATCAACCTCTGGATACTTTACATTTGTAGGAGGTAATCTTGTCACATGGAAAAGCAAGAAGTAGAAAGTTGTAGCTAGATTCAGTGCAGAAGCTGAACTTAGATGAATGGTTCTTGGACTTTGTGAAGGTTTGTGGCTCACACTACTTCTCCAGGATTTCGGGTATGCACATACAAGTCCCATTCAGTTGTATTGTGATAATAAAGTTGCGTGCGACATTGTTCACAACCCTGTCCAACATGATCGGATGAAGAATGTGGAGGTTGATAGATTTTTCATCAAGGAAAAGTTTGATAAAAATATTTTGGAATTGCCAAATATTCGATCTGAAGATTAGTTGGCAGGTATTCTTACCAAAGTTGTGACAAGTCAGATTTTTAGGAGATTATTGAACAAGTTGGGAATGTATGACAGATAGGATAAAGATATTGTATAGCTAAATTATAGGTTTGTATAACGGTACAAAATATTGTATAATCAGAACTTCCTATATTTAGTCCTGATTTGTTAGAGTAAAATACTATAAGATCATAGTATATGTGTACAAAAATAATATGAATACAAATTATAGAATGAATTCTATGTTTTTCAATTATTACAACATAAACTGGCTCATTTGTGAAATACCACAAAAACTCACGTGGTTGTATCTAAAGGTATAATTTATGGTATTTATTTTTATTTATTTATATTACTAACAAACTAATTTAATTTCTATATTTTGAGAAAGAGTGTAACAGGACAATCTGGAGGATATGAACGTGATTATTATGTAATGCAATGGATGACAATTATTATTCAAGGAGGATTAGATAGAGTTTGGGATCAGATAAGACAATTAATATTTATTTAAAGATTATTAGGTACCATAATTATATTTATGAAAAATTATTTATCATATTGCAGTTTTTTATGTACACATCTCTCATGGATACAAATATCATACATTATATTAGACACACATAGACAACATACTTCATCAACACAATTAATTGATTACAATAGCTTAGTTTCATGACAGTATATATGATTAAACCTTAGGATAGTTGATTGATTAGTCTTGTACATTTAGGATAGTTTACTAACCATACTTATAGGATTTATAATGACTTTGTAGGATTTTATAATAAAACTAATATTATATAGTAAGTATTGTATATATTTATGATTTTGTATTACTATAAATATGTCTGAAATTTGTATTGTACTAGATTTTGTATATTTAAATACGCAAAAAATGGAAAAAGCCTAAAGTAGATTTCACTTTAAAAAAGAAAAAAACAATATACAATGATGGATAATATCATAATTGTCGTCATATGTATGTCTAACACAAAACTTCAACGATGGACATGACAACAAACATTGTTGTGCGAGATACAACTATGAGTATTTGTAAATATCCATCGTTGTAACATACAACAACTCCATTAACGATGGATCCTTAATCGGTATGGTAGGCTAAATTTAATCATAATTAATGATCATTGCTAGTGCAAATTCGTCACAGAGGCAGGGCTAACATTCCTAATAATATGACACTAATTTATTATGGTTAGTCGTATAGACATATAACAACTTTTGCAGGTAGTTATATCCCTCTTTCTCAACCAAGAAAACACTATTTGGGATATTATAGATTTATAACGTCTTAGTCTAATAATATATATATATATATATATATATATATATATATATATATATATATATATATATATATATATATATATATATATATATATCGAACGTAACATAAGTATGAAGCTTCACATATGGTCAAGTGAGGAATTTCCTCAAGAGTTAGCTCTCATATACATTTCCCTCACTGATAAATCCAACTCTTTCTGTGACCACCCAAAGCGAGAACTTCACATGGAGCTCAGTGCACAGAAAGACAACCTCAAATGTTTCAACTTTGTGGCAGTGAAAGTCATCACAGATGATATGGATTCAATGGTGAGTGATAACTCAACCAAACTTTATAAAAAGACCTTTTCATTAACTTCAACTGAAATAACAATACACATAAAAGGTGTGTTCATAGTCAAGCTTGAATCAGATTTTTTACCCCAACTCTCCTCAACTTTGGTGATGCAGTTTGTGACGACAAATATTTGAGTGAAATTTGTGGAAGGAAAAGTTGTTTCTACGGAGTAATGCGGAAAGTTGGAAACATGAGTTCAAAACTTCTTGGCCTTCAAAACATCTTGGATTCCAAACTTTCGAGCTTCCTACTAGCCAATTTGTCATCTTCTTATTTTCAATCACTACAAGTTCTTTCCATGTTTTATCCTTATCTCTACGCCAATCACTATCTAAGTACCTACAAGTCGGTAATTGTCCGACCTCTTCGTCCATGGTTTCATGGGGGTTGATACCGAAATGCAATCGATCATCTTAAACTTGATATCTACCTTGTCTAGCAGTTTTTCATCTCTTTTCTTTCGAAAGAGCTCAGTTAAAGACCGACATGAAAGTGTCGACTTAATATATATCTGCTTCATTCCAATAGCTCGGTCATATCTCAGTAAGTTGGTGATTACCAACGTGTCATTGTGTTTTCTAACTCGACCATTCTCATCCATAACAACTCAAATCTTCTCTTTAACATTTCTCTGAAGTAGGGTCCTCGACTTTTTACCAACCACCCCCCTGCAAACTCTGACAACAGCTGATAGCATATAAGTTCGGTCTCCTTCCTATTTGACAACAACTGCAGGTGTAAATGCTTGTCTTACTCGGACAATATCATAATTATCATCATGAATAAACTCTGTTGAACCACAAAAATGCATAACTAAATTGGTAATTTTTCTTCAACGTGTCATCTGATCTCAGACTTCTCTCTTGAATGTTTCACTACAAGAAAAAATCATTTTAGCGACCAGAAAAATCGGTCGCTAATCAATTAGCGACTAGAAAATTTTTCTAAAAACTCCCCTACCTCTTTTTATAATTCATTATATTTTTTAGAAGTTTAACTTTTAATTAGATTATTGTCATTGTCGGGATTCAAACCCATGTATTTATATATTTATCTATTTATATATTTATGTATTTATGTATTTATATATTTACATATTTACATACATATTTACATATTTACATATTTACATATTTATTTATTTATTTATATATTTATATATTTATATATTTAAGAAAAAATAAAAAATTTACATATTAAATTTTAAAATAATATTTCATTTTTAAAACAAATATTAGAAAAAGGTTTTAAAATATATATAAATTATATTTACATGTACAAAATATTAAAGATATATATTTATATCTTTACATATTTATATATTTATAAATTTATATTTTTATATATTTATATCTTTATATATTTATTTACTGTATATATTTATATCTTTATGTATTTATATCTTTATATATTTATATATTTATTTATATCTTTATACATTTATATCTTTATATATTTAAATATTTATATATTTAAGAAAGAGTTTAAAATATAAATTTATACACAATGAAAATAAATTATAAATATTATAATATAATAGTATATTAATATAGTATAGTATATTTGTATTCTAATTTTTAATTAAACTAAAATTATGCTAATAATATATAATAATATATGAGGGGATAATAAATTTAATCTAATTACTTATATATATATATATATATATATATATATATATATATATATATATATATATATATATATATATATATCCTTTTTTAACTTTTTTTTCTTTTTAAACTTTTCACATTCTACATTGTTTTTAAACTCTATCATTTTTACTATATTATCATCCTCATTTTCTCCCATATTCTATTTTATCTTTATAATAATTAGTCTTCTTTTATAGAATACTTTATTTTTTATTTTTATTATTTATTTTCTTATAATTTAAAATAATTAATATTATTTTAACATTTATTTTTATGATTTTTATTATAATAAATCAAATTAAATGGTTCGATAATATCAATTAATTAAAGTTATCACATAAAAAACTTAGATAACTACATTAAAATTATTAATTTTAAAAAAACTCAAATTATAGATTGGAAATAAAATAGAATAAACAAATATTCTTTACTTTATATTATATTTAAGTGTGTACACAAATGTTGACCTTCTTAACTATAAAGAAACAGTAGAAAAATATAAAGATAGTATTTGAAGAAGTGAATTTTGAAGATAAAGACTATTTTTATATAAATTTATTCTAGTATATCAATTAACAATAATAATAGATAAAATTTAAAAACTAAACTAAAAAAAGTAAATTTAAATTTATAAAAACATACATTACTAAAAGTATCATATTATATTAAGATTTTCATTATTTTCTTTAATTATAAAATTAAATGTATTTCATAAATAAAATTTTAAATTTAAATGTATTTCCACTTTTGATCCATCATAAATAAAAATAAATAGTCTCTTATAAATGTTGTTCTATTTTAATCCATTGTTAAATTTGTTTTATATACAAATTTGATGACTTATCATATTATTAAAAATTTGGATGAAATAATTATGTATAATATTTTTTTAGTATATTATGTTTTTAAATTTACTAATAGAGAAAAAGTTTTAGAATTCAAAATGTTAAATACTTTTAAATATTAAAATTGACTTTATAAAAAAATAGGAAAAAAACATTTAATCCAAAAATATAATAATGATAAAAATATTATTAAAAATAGTTAAAAAATGTATTATAATATTTTTAGTTTTAGTTTAATTATATTTTTAATTATCAAAGTAGAAAAATATATTGTAATTATTTTAATTTAATAAAATATAATTTAAATTTTTAATACTAAAATTAAAATATTAAATAATAATAAATTTAATTCTTTAAATTTAGTATTTAGAAACTAAAATTATAGTTTCTCTGTTTTAAAAAACTAAAATAAATATTTAAAAATAAAAATAAAAACTAGTATTATCTTAAATTTATTAAAAGTATAATTAAATCTCTATTTTCTTATGTAATTTTAGAAATTTTTTAATGAAAATTCAATATATAAAAAAGTTGAAATTTTAAAAAGGCACAACCTTAACTTATATTAACAATTTTTTTGAAAAAACTGACAAGAAAAACTTAGTTTTGAAAAAAAAAAGTTAATAATTTTGAAGTTATTTAAGTGATAAAGTTTCCAAACGTGATCTATAAATTTATTGAGCAAAATTGGAGGTATGTTGAATATAAATTTAAATATATTTTTAATTTATTTAAACATGGTTTATTTTTAGTATTTATAAAATAGATTAATTTTAAATTTTTAAATTTTCTAGCGGTCTATTTCTAATCTTGGTTATTAATTATGTTAAAAATGAAAAATATTAATTAGTATACTTATACTAAAAAATATTTTAACTAAAGATAAATATATTTTTATAAATAATTTAATTAAATAATATATTTATTATCTAATGTATATTGATATAATTGTTTTTTTGGTATAATTATATGACAACAACCATGGTTAAGTAATTAATAATAATAAAGTAATAAATTTAAAAATTATATTAAAAATAAAGTATTATAAAATAAAATTGTAATAATTTGATTAAAATTGTAATTTTTTAATTAATTCAGTTAATGAGGAATTAAAATGTGATAATTTGATGTGTTTAATTTTTTTAATATAAATTTTTAAAATATAATTTAATTTCAATTGAAAAATAAATTAAAGAATATTTGTTATTAAACTTTTCTTAAACAATATATTGAATAGTTAATATCACTCTAGTCTTAATTTATTATAATTTAAATTTTTAATAAATTTGATTTATTTTTAATAATATTTTTATTTTAGTAATTTAAAATTAAAGTTAATCTTCATTTTGTTAATATTGAGACCAAAGTTTATTTTTAAATTATATTTTAAAAATTAAATTATTTTTAAAAAATAAATTGTAAAAAATATACTAAAACAATTAAAGTATATTTATAAAAAAAATAAATTTAAATATAATAAAAAAATAATATTCATTAGCCCCGATTTCAATTCGGTCACTATTTCAATTTGTAATTCGATCGCTAAATCGATCGCTAAATAATTTTTTTATTTTAGTATGAAATAGCCATCGATTTAGCGATCGAAATTTTGCGACGCAAACTATTGGTCGCTATTTCGGTCGTTAAATAAAAAATTGAAACCAAATCATATTTCGGTGGCTAAATCGGTCGTTAAATTGCGACCGAATGAACTTGGTCGCTAATTGCGATCGAATTAAAGCGGTCGCTAAATCGGTTGCTAATTGCAATCGAATTAAATCAGTCGCTAAATCGGTCGCTAATTGCGACCAAAATTAAATCGGTCGCTAATTGCGACTGAAAAAATTCTTTGAGCTTCTGAAAATTGACTTCACACTCATCATTCCACCTAAACTCCTGATCCTTACGAGTGAGTTTTGTTAGGGGTAAAGCTAATTTAGAAAATCCTTCAATGAATTTTCTATAATAACCAGCTAACCCTAAGAAACTTTGAATCTCAGTAGGTGTTGTAGGTCTTACCCACTGGGACACTGCTTCAACTTTTGCTGGATCTACCATAATTCCTTGCTTTGAAATCACATGTCCCAAAAATTGTACTTGAGATAACCAAAACTCACATTTTGATAGTTTTGCATAAAGTTTTCTGTCTTGGAGAATCTGTAAAATAATTCCTAAATGTCGCGCATGCTCCTCAAGACTCTTTGAATAAACCAAGATGTCGTCAATGAATACTACTACAAACTGGTCCAAGTATTTGTGAAATATTCTGTTCATGTAGTCCATGAATATAGCAGGAGCGTTAGTTACACCAAATGGCATAACCAAATACTCAAAATGACCATATCGAGTTTGAAAAGCTATCTTAGGTATATCATCAGTTTTCACTCGAATTTGGTGGTAGCCAGATCGTAAATCGATCTTAGAAAATACCGATGCCCCTCGCAGCTGATCCATTAAGTCATCGATCCTAGGAAGAGGATATTTATTCTTTATAGTCACCTTATTCAATTGACGATAGTCAACACACATGCGCATGGTCCCGTCCTTTTTCTTTACCAGTAATACTGGTGCTCCCCAAGGTGAAACACTAGGTCGTACAAATTGTTTTTGCAACAATTCTTCCACTTGCTTCTTCACTTCAGCAAGTTCCACCGGTGCCATTCGATACGGTGCAATGGAGATAGGACTCGCTCCAGGGACCAAGTCAATAGCAAATTCCATCTCTCTTTCAGGTGGTAATTCAGTAATGTCTTCAGGGAATACTTCAAGAAATTCACTCACAACTGGAATATCTTCTACTCGAATTACTTCTTTGACTTTTACTGAGAATAGAATCATGAAAGCCTTAGTGGTGATCATGTTCTTCGGACCATTTTCACTTGACAAACTAGAAATCTTTGGTGAATCCACTCCAAAGATTAAAGACTTTTCTTTACAATCAAGGAGTACATGGTTGGACGACAACCAATCCATACCCAACACAACATCAAGATGGGAAAACGGTAAACAAATCAAGTCAACCAAAAATATTCTCCCATGTGTCAACAAAGAACAACCAACACATGCATGACGAGTGATGACTGGACCATCAGTAGGAGTAGACACCATCATACTATAGGATAAACAAGTCATAGGCAAATCAAGGTTCTCAGCACAATCAATGGAAAGGAATGAATGTGTTGCACCTGAGTCATATAAAACATCAACTAGTTTGTCTTTAATAATACATTTACCTCGAATAAGCTCATCAGATTCTGTTGCTTCTGATCCACTCATGGCAAACACTTTGCCGTGCACCTTGGGTTTTGTCAATGTCTGATTACTTTTGTTCACCGATTGATTTCCCACACTAGTGTTTCCACTTTTCTGCTGTGCAGACCAGCAATTGTTAACATAATGTCCCTTCTTTCCACAATAACTGCAGACCGAAGGCAGTTTCGGGCAATCTTTCACCATATGAGGACCTTCACATCTGAAGCATTTTAGTGGACCACGATAACTTTTGTTGTTATTAGTGGTACTATGAATAGAAACCCCACTAGACTGTGTATGAACAGGTCTTTGGTACGGTCCTTTCTGAAACTGTGGCGGCCTCTTGTTGTGTCGAATAGGTCTTCCCATCCTAATATTTACAGTCTTCCCCTTAACACTTGCCTCATAGATTCTACACTTGCTGACCAAGGTTGGTAAATTAGTAAGTTGGAATACGCTTACTGCAGTGCGAATGTCAGATCGAAGACCATTCTCAAATTGTGCACAGAGATCTTCACCTCCACCTTCATGTTGATAATGGGGCCAATACTTCATTAGTTCATGAAATCTAGCAGCATACTCTCCCACTGTCATACTTCCTTGCTTCAATTCTAAGAATTCTCGAGCCTTCTACTTCTTTAGGTCTCTAGGGAAATAATTTCCTAAGAAACTTTCTTTGAATACTTCCCATTCCACATATTCACCATTCCTGGGCAAAGTTTGACTGGAAAATCTCCACCAATCTTCAGCTTCTTCAGACAACATGTAAGTAGCATAGACCACCCTATGTTCCTCTTGACAACCCATTGCAGTAAAAATTTTCTCAATGTCAGCTATCCATCTTTGCGCTCCTTCTGGATTAAACCTTCCCTCAAACCCTGGTGGATTATGCTTGGTGAATGCAGATAGTCCACGATACTCAACGGGTTCTGCCCCACGGTCATGTACTAATGCCTCTAATACTTGAGTCATATGAGCAAGAAGTTCCTTTGTCGTTCCAGTAGATCTACTAGTCATGATTCCCTAAAACCAAAATATTTAGTTCCACAAGAAATTACATTATCATCACTATTATATTTATTATCATTTTCAGCTTATCTTTCCTACTGATCACACATATTTATACTATCAAACTTAATTGATTCAAACAAATCCCTATTTAAATTATTAAATATGTCATCACACCAATCAATTATTTATACTATTGATTTAACAAAAATACTAAGTCACACAAGCAAAAGCATACTAATCCCATACCCCAGATCCGATATGGACTAAACTCGCTCTCGATACCACCTAATTGTAACGTCATTTTTTTTCTTTTAATTTATTTAATTTCTCCAAAATGGGAATATTTTTTTTTTCAATATTATTTCTTTATGACAATGAACATTAAAACTGATCATGCGTTAATGAATATATATAGATGTGTCGAACATATTCATACATATACATCCATAATCATAATACATTGTTTTTCAAAATAACTAATCCAACAAGGATCATACTATAATTACATAAAGTTTATACCCTTAACAGATTAGAACTTAATTTTAAATTTATACATCTCAAAATAAAGCAAATCCTAACCAGAGCAAGCACTACTACAATATATGCTTTCAACGTCACCATTTAACGTCGGTTAAAGCTGAGCCGACGTTAAATACACTTTCAACGTCGGTTGGTTAAAAAACGACGTTGAAAGTTGAATGTTGGACACTTTTAACGTCGGTTCCAAGTCGACCGACGTAGAAAGTACATTCAACGTCGGTTGAACCGACGTTGAAAGTCTTTGTATGGACACTTTCAACGTTGGTTCCAGATGAACCGACGTTGAATGTCTTTGTATGGACACTTTCAACGTCGGTTCCAGATGAACCGACGTTGAATGTCTTTGTATGGACACTTTCAACGTCGGTTCCAGATGAACCGACGTTGAATGTGTCTTCACCAAAAATTCTTTTAAGTTTGAGAATTGTCACTGACAGAGTTCGAACCCGATGACTTTAGAGTTGAAAGTTGATACTCCAACCACTAAATTACTCGTAATTTTCCGATAATAACTTACAAATTAATTATATTTATATACAAATAAATATATATTCTGTGTAAATATATATTTATTTATATTTTCCGGAAAGTGATTTTATTTTTTTTCAGCCAAAAATTCACTTAAGTTAGAGAATTGTCACTGACGGATTCGAACCCAGTATTTTAGAATTGAAAGCTAATTCTCCAACCACTAAACTACTGTAATTTTCTGATAATAACTTACAAATAAATTATATTTATATACAAATAAATATCCGTGTAAATATATATTTATTTATATATATATTTTTTCTGGAAAGTGTTTTTATTTTTTTCAGTAAAAAATTCACTTAAGTTAGAGAATTGTCACTGATAGGATTCGAATATAGTATTTTATAGAGTTGAAAATTGATACTCCAACCACTAAACTACTATAATTTTTTGATAATAATTTACAAATAAATTATATTTATATACAAATAAATATATATCCGTGTAAATATATAAATATAGAATATATAAATACAAATATATTTATATATTTTGATATATTTATATATTTTTATGTTGGATGTGAGGGCGCGATCGAGGGTGAAAGTGAGATTGACTCTCGCTTAAGTGAAAATACGTTAAAGCTCACGTAAATTCACTCGTTCAAGCCTAGCTTGAGCGAAAATTGGTATTTTTCGCTTGAGCGAATGTGTCACTTGAGCGAATGATGCGTTTCCCAAATTTATTTTATATCATTATATAAATAAATTATAAATATTATATTCTGTCATTAAATTACAAACCCATATAAAGAGACTCGCTCACAAATTTGACATCAAATTTTGAAAACCCACTCGACACACACTTTCACCTTCGAGCGTGCCCTCACATCCAATATATAAATATATAATTATTTAAATATATCAAAATATATAAATATATTTGTATTTATATATTTACACGGATATATATTTATTTGTATATAAATATAATTTATTTGTAAGTTACTATCAAAAAATTTGAGTAGTTTAGTGGTTGGAGTATCAGCCTCCAACACTAAGGTACTGGGTTCGAATCCGTCGTTGACAAAAAAATAATTTGGTAATGCTTTAAACTTTAAAAAAATATGATAAATAATAAAAATATAATATAAAAGAGAGAGGGACCTAATAAAAATATAATATAAAAGAGAGGGGGGATTTCTAGATAAATAGAGGGGTTGGAAATAAATAAAAAAATTTGATTTGAAAAATAAGACTTTCAACGTCGGTTAAATAGAACCGACGTTGAAAGTCTTAACTTTCAACGTCGCCTGATACAACGTCGGTTCCAGAACCGACGTTGAAGGCCTTATTTGTAGTAGTGAAGTACCCAAAATTCCTAACTTTCTTATACAAGATCATACCCCTCCCGGAGGGCAGCATTCTTCCATACATATGTATATGATACTCAATCAAACTGTGGTTCCTCCACCACAATTGTTCCATCATTACCTGAAATATAACAGTAAGGATGAGTTTCCTTTTCTCATCACTCCAGAACACTAAACCGAAAATTTTTCCAACCTCTACAATCTCAAACCATATGTAACATTTATAGTCAAACATTTCATTTTTTTCAATAAAGTATCCCACACAGAAATTTCAAAATTTTTCCACAAATCACATTACTCAAACTAAAAACACACAATACATGTTTGTGTTTCATTCATTCATTTTGCCACATTTGAAATGCTCATGCACCTAGGATACACTATCAATCCCATCTTTCAATCCATGAAAGGATCACACATAAGTACAAACAACTCTCACAAACATAACAAAATTACACACGAGCATAAATGGCTCACAGAAGTATAGATAGTTGCCGGTTGATTTGCGCATCACAGATACAATGCTTACGCATAACGATCCCTTGGCAAAAAGGCAAAGTCAAAGAGTCAAGTCGGGAGTATAGAGCGTGGCCAAACAATGCACTCTATATTTCCCCAAGATCAATCTGATCTTCTCTTATCTCCTAAGCCCCCGGTGTATCTCCGTACCATCCACACACATATCTCGTCACTGAGTAACACCACCAACTCTTTAACAACAATATATTTGGTAGGAACAAACTCTACATCATACAGACCATATCACTATAGACATAATACCCTATTTTTAGATTACCAACATCTCTGACTTAGACTCAGCACATAGCACAAACATCTTATAGACATGATTTCCACTAACTACCATGATTATGAATGCATTACCTATTCATAACGTTTCTTTATACCATTCTTATTAAGCTTTATTGATTTTTCATCAATTTCAAAAATTTGACAGAGTCTCCTTTGTAATTTGGACGTTTCCCAATTTACAAATACATTCAAATCAAATTTATAAACACATTTTCTTGCATCAAACAAGAACAATAAAAATTTGCCGAGAGTCGGACACTCTCGGACTCAGCACACATTGCGATCCATCAAATTTTCTAAACTCTTGTTATTCTAATATTGTGTCCCAAAATATCTCATTACACTATCATTCTCACATCATACATACTCATAAAATAAATAATAGGTACAGAACTAAAGTTTTGTTTATACTTCTCTAGGAAGAAAAGTTTATCATAAGCATTAGAAAAGTGTAACTTTGGAAAAATTCTTTGTTATCTAAACTAACTCCAAATTCTATGAAATTTCCAGTTCAAAATACATATATTCTAGGATTATAATAAAAATTATAACTCACAATTTAAAGATTTCTAAGTCATTCAAAACTTTCCTCCCTTTTCATACGTTTTGAAGATTCCACTATCAGGGCATTACTCAAAGATATATTTTTATAAAATAAATTAATGATTATAAAATTATGAAAATAAATATGCTTAACATATACCTACAATCAAAACTATGATAAAAATTTCATCTCAAAAAAAAACTTTAATTTCAATTTTATATGATTTTTCAAAGTTGTTGAGCGGACATAACAATTCTGTTTCACCCAACTCAAAACCTATTTACTTCCAAGATTTGTCATCGAAACTTCAATGGTCAGAAAATTTTGAAATAAATCACACATGAACTAGACATATAAAGGAACATGTAATCAAAATTTCAGAATTAAATACCAAGTAAATATTTTTACATAATTTCCCAAAGATTCTATTCACATGCAGATTTTTGTCGAATAATATCTCTCAACCCATATTTCATCATCTTCCTCTAGAAAAATCCAATTTAAGTGATTTTTATGGCTAACTCTAGGTTTTAACATCCAAGGAATCCATTTCTAAACTCTAAAATATGAAAGGAGCATTGTAGAGTATCTAAATATACTAGAATAGCCATACGAATTTTTTATAAAACATTTTAATTTAGTTCCAATTAATGTAGAAGTGAGATAAATGATGGTTTAGCCTAGGGTTGATGACAAGAAGACTCTCCTTACCTCAAATGAAGCTTTCAAACAAGAAAATAGAGATCCTTAGTTCAAGAAAAGTTTGTCTCCTATAAGCATCAAAATGACCATATATTTGAGATTAAGAAGATTTTAGGAGATAATATTGAAATCCAATGCTTTAATTTCATGGATCTTACTCTTAATTGTAAAAAGGATGAACCAAGATGGTGTGGGCAAGCAAAATCAAGCTTCTCTTCTTCCTCCCGTGCTCCCAAAATGGCTTCGTAAGTAAGAAAGAAAATTGGTCTTTCTCTTATTTAAATTTAACCTCCTTTCCAAAATTACCCTCACTTACTTTTTCACTTACCAATTAAATCCTTTCATCAATGAGAAATTATATTACTAATTTTGCTTAATGATATTACTCTTTTTATTATTATTACTTCATTTTAAACTCAATTCTAAATTTATCTATTTCACTCTATTAAAAATTTCATAATATATATATATATATATATATATTATTTATTAATATCTTTAAAAATTATCAAGTCTTAAAATAACTCATAATACCATTTTATTAAAGTTAATGACAAAATATTTTATTATATTAATGAAATATTTTTGGGAAATACTCGGATGTTACAATTCACCCACCCTTTTAGGAATTTCGCCTCGAAATTCACTAAGTATCAAAAAGATAAGGATAAGACTCTTTCATCTTGTCTTCAAGCTCTCAAGTGGCATTCTCTTCATGATTTAGATCCCATATCACTTTAACCAATGCAATAGTATTTCCTCGCAGTTGTTTAAATCGGTGATCGACAGGATCGAGCGCTTACTGACTTGGCCTAGTGGTAAGCGCTCGATCCTAACAATTGGTATCAAGAGCCAATTTTCTTAGTATGCTCTGTGGTTGCAGCTTTGTCTGATCTTCCACATCAGAAAAGATTTGGTCTTTTTTCTTGGGAATCTCAGTTTAGAGAAGCAGTGGGAGCTTTCTTCGAAAGCAGTGAGAGCAATGGCATTGGAAGAAGGAAAGGTGAGGATCGAGAAGTTCGATGGCAGTGACTTCGGGTTCTGGAAGATGCAGATGGAAGATTATCTGTATCAGAAGAAGTTGTATCTACCCTTGACAGGGCAGAAGCCAACCGACATGGAGCAGTCAGAATGGGAATTGTTAGGATCGAGCGCTTACCACTAGGCCAAAAGCTATAGCCATTAGTCAGAGCGCAACTCTTTTTACTTTAACAGCCCAAGCGCCACGATTCAATTGTGACTCGGCCCACCTGACCTTCGTCACAGGACAATTGATGCTACCTGCAACAATCTCCCCCTCAGCAATTGTCCTACAAGGTATCCCACTCTTGGATTGTGACTTGGCCCACCCGACCTCTGCCACGGGACAATTGTGCAACCTGCAACAATCTCCCCCTCAACAATTGCCCACCAGGAATCGAACTTGTGACCTTGGCTCTGATACCAATTGTTAGGATCGAGCGCTTACCACTAGGCCAAGTCAGTAAGCGCTCGATCCTAACAATTGGTATCAGAGCCAAGGTCACGAGTTCGATTCCTAGTGGGGCAATTGTTGAGGGGGAGATTGTTGCGGGTTGCACAATTTTCCGTGGTGGAGGCCGGTGGGCCAAGTCACAATCCAAGAGTGGGATACCTTGTAGGACAATGCCGAGGGGAGATTGCTGCAGTAGCATCAATTGTCCTGTGACGAAGGTCAGGTGGGCCGAGTCACAATTGAATCGTGGCGCTTGGGATGTTAAAGTAAAAAGAGTTGCGCTCTGACTAATGGCTATAGCTTTTGGCCTAGTGGTAAGCGCTCGATCCTAACAGATACCTCATAGGATCAGTTCTCTCGAACTTGGATAGGATCAAGTTCAATCACATGAGAAGGATCAGCAATATACTTACGCAATTGAGATATATGAAACACTGAATGTAGGTTTGAGAGGTTAGGTGGTAAGGCCAACTGATAAGCCACTGAACCAATCTTCTTCAAGATCTCAAAAGGTCCAATGAATTTTTGGGATAGTTTTCTAGTCTTTAAGGCTCGACCAACCCCAGTAGTAGGAGAAACCTTTAAAAACACATGTTCACCCACTTGGAATTCCAAAGGTTTTCTTCTCTTATCATAGTAACTTTTTTGTCGATCTTGAGCAGCTTTAATCTTCTCCTTAATCATCTTAATTTGGTCCATTTGTTTCTACAATAAATCAAGCGCCAACAACAAACTTTCTCCCATCTCATACCAACACAATGGTGTCCTACATTTTCTACCATACAAAGCTTCATATGGTGTCATTCCAATACTAGAGTGGAAGCTATTATTGTAAGTAAACTCTACTAATGGTAAGCTTTCATCTCATGCTCCCTGTTGTTCCATCACATAAGCTCGTAACAAGTCTTCTAGAGTTTGAATAGTACGTTCCGTCTGTCCATCTGTCTGTGGATGATAAGTTGAACTCATTTTCAATTTTGTTCCTAATGCCCTTTGTAGGCTCTCCCAGAATTTTGAAGTAAATCGTGGATCTCTATCAGATATAATACTGGAAGGAACTCCGTGTAATCTCACAAATTCTTTAACATACAATCCTGCAAGCTTCTTTAGCTTATACTTCATGTTCATGGGAAGGAAATGGGCAGTTTTAGTTAATCTATCTACAATCACCCATACTGCATCATGATTATGTTTGGTCTTCGGCAATCCGGACACAAAGTCCATGGAAATGATATCCCACTTCCACTCAGGAATATCCAATGCTTGCAGCTCTCCAGGAGATCTTTGGTGTTCTGTCTTTGACTTCCTACAAATCAAACATTTTGATACAAAGTTTGCAACGTCCTTTTTCATGCCATGCCACCAAAAATTTTCCTTTAAGTCATGGTACATCTTAGTAATACCTGGATGAAAACTTAATTTACTCTGATGTGCTTCTTCTAAAATCATCTTCTTTATTTCATCTACTTGAGGAACACAAAATCGTTTTCTAAACCTTATTAGCCCAGTAGCATCACGATAAAATTTTTTGTCTTTCCTCTCTTCCCTCTTATCCATCCACTCTTGCAGATAATTATCTTCCGTTTGGGCATTTCTTATTTGCATGAGAAAATCATTATGGATCTGCAAAGCACCAAGGTATAGACTTTTAGGGCGCACTTCTACTGCCAAACTCAAATCTTGAAATTCTTCTATTAATTGCAACTCATTCACCATCATTGCAGAAATATGAAGGGATTTCCAACTCAACACATCAGCCACTATATTTGCTTTACCAGGGTGATATGATAACTCAAAGTCATAATCTTTTAGAAACTCCATTCATCTTCTCTAATGTATGTTCAACTCTTTTTGATCAAATAAATACTTTAAACTTTTATGATCACTGAAAACCTCAAATCTAGTTCCATAGAGATAATGCCTCCAAATCTTTAATGCAAATACCACAGCTGTAAGCTCTAAATCATGCGTTGGATAATTCACCTCATGAGGTCGGAGTTGTCTAGAAGCATAAGCTACAACCTTCTTATCTTGTATAAGCACACATCCTAGTCCTTGTTGTGAAGCATCACAATATACGTCAAATTTCCTTTCTAGATTGGGTAAAACTAAAACAGGTGCTGAAGTTAACCTTTCTTTGAGCTTCTGAAAATTGACTTCACACTCATCATTCCACCTAAACTCCTGATCCTTACGAGTGAGTTTTGTTAGGGGTAAAGCTAATTTAGAAAATCCTTCAATGAATTTTCTATAATAACCAGCTAACCCTAAGAAACTTCGAATCTCAGTAGGTGTTGTAGGTCTTACCCACTGGGACACTGCTTCAACTTTTGCTGGATCTACCATAATTCCTTGCTTTGAAATCACATGTCCCAAAAATTGTACTTGAGATAACCAAAACTCACATTTTGATAGTTTTGCATAAAGGTTTCTGTCTTGGAGAATCTGTAAAATAATTCCTAAATGTTGCGCATGCTCCTCAAGACTCTTTGAATAAACCAAGATGTCGTCAATGAATACTACTACAAACTGGTCCAAGTATTTGTGGAATATTCTGTTCATGTAGTCCATGAATATAGTAGGAGCGTTAGTTACACCAAATGGCATAACCAAATACTCAAAATGACCATATCGAGTTCAAAAAGCTGTCTTAGGTATATCATCAGTTTTCACTCGAATTTGGTGGTAGCCAGATCGTAAATCGATCTTAGAAAATACCGATGCCCCTCGCAGCTGATCCATTAAGTCATCGATCCTAGGAAGAGGATATTTATTCTTTATAGTCACCTTATTCAATTGACGATAGTCAACACACATGCACATGGTCCCGTCCTTTTTCTTTACCAGAATATCTGGTGCTCCCCAAGGTGAAACACTAGGTCGTACAAATTGTTTTTGCAACAATTCTTCCACTTGCTTCTTCACTTCAAGCAAGTTCCACCAAGTGCCATTCGATACGGTGCAATGGAGATAGGACTCGCTCCAGGGACCAAGTCAATAGCAAATTCCATCTCTCTTTCGGTGGTAATTCAGTAATGTCTTCAGTGGAATACTTCAGAAATTCACTCACAACCGAATATCTTCTACTCGAATTACTTCTTTGACTTTTACTGAGAATAGAATCATGAAAGCCCCAGTGGTGATCATGTTCTTCGAACCATTTTCACTTGACAAACTAGAAATCTTTGGTGAATTCACTCCAAAGATTAAATACTTTTCTTTACAATCAAGGAGTACATGGTTGGACGACAACCAATCCATACCCAACACAACATCAAGATGGGAAAACGGTAAACAAATCAAGTCAACCAAAAATATTCTCCCATGTGTCAACAAAGAACAACCAACACATGCATGACGAGTGATGACTGGACCATCAGTAGGAGTAGACAGCATCATACTATAGGATAAACAAGTCATAGGCAAATCAAGGTTCTCAGCACAATCAATGGAAATGAATGAATGTGTTGCACCTGAGTCATATAAAACATCAACTAGTTTGTCTTTAATAATACATTTACCTCGAATAAGCTCATCAGATTTTGTTGCTTCTAATCCACTCATGGCAAACACTTTGCCGTGCACCTTGGGTTTTGTCAATGTCTGATTACTTTTGTTCATCGATTGATTTCCCACACTAGTGTTTCCACTTTTCTGCGGTGCAAACCAGCAATTGTTAACATAATGTCCCTTCTTTCCACAATAACTCGCAGCCGAAGGCGCTTCGGCAATCTTTCACCATATGAGGACCTTCACATCTGAAGCATTTTAGTGGACCACGATAACTTTTGTTGCTATTAGTGGTACTACGAATAGAAACCCCACTAGACTGTGTATGAACAGGTCTTTGGTACGGTCCTTTCTGAAACTGTGGCGGCCTCTTGTCGTGTCGAATAGGTCCTCCCATCCTAATATTTACAGTCTTCCCCTTAACACTTGCCTCATAGATTCTACACTTGCCGACTAAGGTTGGTAAATTAGTAAGTTGGAATACGCTTATCGCAGATGCGAATGTCGATCGAAGACCATTCTCAAATTGTGCACAGAGATCTTCACCTCCACCTTCATGTTGATAATGTGGCCAGTACTTCATTAGTTCATGAAATCTAGCAGCATACTCTCCCACTATCATACTTCCTTGCTTCAATTCTAAGAATTCTCGAGCCTTCTACTTCTTTAGGTCTCTAGGGAAATAATTTCCTAAGAAACTTGCTTTGAATACTTCCCATTCCACATATTCACCATTCCTGGGCAAAGTTTGACGGGAAAATCTCCACCAATCTTCAGCTTCTTCAGACAACATGTAAGTAGCATAGACCACCCTATGTTCCTCTTGACAACCCATTGCAGTAAAAATTTTCTCAATGTCGCCTATCCATCTTTACGCTCCTTCCGGATTAAACCTTCCCTCAAACCCCGGTGGATTATGCTTGGTGAATGCAGTATAGTCCACGATACTCAATGGGTTCTCGCCCCACTGGCCATGTACTAATGCCTCTAATACTTGAGTCATATGAGCAAGAAGTTCCTTTGTCGTTCCAGTAGATCTACTAGTCATGATTCCCTAAAACCAAAATATTTAGTTCCACAAGAAATTACATTATCATCACTATTATATTTATTATCATTTTCAGTTATATTTCCTACTGATCACACATATTTATACTATCAAACTTAATTGATTCAAACAAATCCCTATTTAAATTATTAAATATGTCATCACACCAATCAATTATTTATACTATTGATTTAACAAAAATACTAAGTCACACAAAGAAAAGCATACTAATCCCATACCCCCAATCCGATATGGACTAAACCGCTTCGATACCACCTAATTGTAACGTCATTTTTTTTCTTTTAATTTATTTAATTTCTCCAAAATGGGAATAATTTTTTTTTTCAATATTATTTCTTTATGACAATGAACTTTAAAACTGATTATGCGTTAATGAATATATATAGATGTGTCGAACATATTCATACATATACATCCATAATCATAATATATTGTTTTTCAAAATAACTAATCCAACAAGGATCATACTTAATCAGAGCAAGTACCCAAAATTCCTAACTTTCTTATACAAGATCATACCCCTCCCAGAGGGCAGCATTTTTCCATACATATGTATATGATACTCAATCAAACTGTGGTTCACAATTTTTCCATCATTACCTGAAATATAACAGTAAGGATGAGTTTCCTTTTCTCATCACTCCAGAACACTAAACGAAAATTTTTCCAACCTCTATAATCTAAAACCATATGTAACATTTATAATCAAACATTTCATTTTTTTCAATAAATTATCCCACATAGAAATTTCAAACAATTTCTACAAATCACATTACTCAAACTAAAAACACACAATACATGTTTGTGTTTCATTCGTTCATTTTTGCCACATTTGAAATGTTCATGCACCTAGGATACACTATCAATCCCATCTTTCAATCCATGAAAGGATCACACATAAGTACAGACAACTCTCACAAACATAATAAAATTACACACGAGCATAAATGGCTCACAGAAGTATAGATAGTTGTCGGTTGATCTGCGCATCACAGATACAATGCTTACGCATAACGATCCCTTGGCAAAAAGGCAAAGTCAAAGAGTCAAGTCGGGAGTATAGAGTGTGGCCAAACAATGCACTCTATATTTCCCCAAGATCAATCTGATCTTCTCTTATCTCCTAAGCCCCCAGTGTATCTCCGTACCATCCACACACATATCTCGTCACTGAGTGACACCACCAACTCTTTAACAACAATATATTTGGTAAGAACAAACTCTACATCATACAGACCATATCACTATAGACATAATACCCTATTTTTATATGACCAACATCTCTGACTTAGACTCAGCACATAGCACAAACATCTTATAGACATGATTTCCACTAACTACCATGATTATGAATGCATTACCTATTCATAACGTTTCTTTATACCATTCTTATTAAGCTTTATTGATTTTTCATCAATTTCAAAAATTTGACAGAGTCTCCTTTGTAATTTGGACGTTTCCCAATTTACAAATACATTCAAATCAAATTTATAAACACATTTTCTTGCATCAAACAAGAACAATAAAAATTTTTCGAGAGTCGGACACTCTCGGACTCAGCACACATTGCGATCTATCAAATTTTCTAAACTCTTACTATTCTAATCTTGTGTCCCAAAATATCTCATTACACTATCATTCTCACATCATACATACTCATAAAATAAATAATAGATACAGAACTAAAGTTTTGTTTATACTTCTCTAGGAAGAAAAGTTTATCATAAGCATTAGAAAAGTGTAACTTTGGAAAAATTCTTTGCTATCTAAACTAACTCCAAATTCTATGAAACTTTCCAGTCCAAAATACATATATTCTAGGATTATAATAAAAATTATAACTCACAATTTAAAGATTTCTAAGTCATTCAAAACTTTCCTCCCTTTTCATACGTTTTGAAGATTCCACTATCAGGGCATTACTCAAAGATATATTTTTATAAAATAAATTAATGGTTATAAAATTATGAAAATAAATATGTTTAACATATACCTACAATCACAACTATGATAAAAATTTCATCTAAAAAAAAACTTTAATTTCAATTTTATATGATTTTTCAAAGTTGTTGAGCGGACATAACAATTCTGTTTCACCCAACTCAAAACCTATTTACTTCCAAGATTTTTCATCGAATATTAAATGGTCAGAAAATTTTGAAATAAATCACATACTAACTAGACATATAAAGGAACATGTAATCAAAATTTCAAAATTAAATACCAAGTAAATATTTTTACATAATTTCCCAAAGATTCTATTCACATGCAGATTTTTGTCGAATAACATCTCTCAACACATATTTCATCATCTTCCTCTAGAAAAATCCAATTTAAGTGATTTTTATGGCTAACTCTAGGTTTTAACATCCAAGGAATCCATTTCTAAACTCTAAAATATGAAAGGAGCATTGTAGAGTATCTAAATATACTAGAATAGCCATACGAAATTTTTATAAAACATTTTAATTTAGTTCCAATTAATGTAGAAGTGAGATAAATGATGGTTTAGCCTAAGGTTGATGACAAGAAGACTCTCCTTACCTCAAATGAAGCTTTCAAACAAGAAAATAGAGATCCTTAGTTCAAGAAAAGTTTGTCTCCTATAAGCATCAAAATGACCATATATTTGAGATTAAGAAGATTTTAGGAGATAATATTGAAATTCAATGCTTTAATTTCATGGATCTTACTCTTAATTGCAAAAATGATGAATCAAGATGGTGTGGGCAAGCAAAATCAAGTTTCTCTTCTTCCTCCCGTGCTCCCAAAATGGCTTCCGTAAGTAAGAAAGAAAATTGGTATTTCTCTTCTTTAAATTTAACTTTCTTTCCAAAATTATTCTCACTTACTTTTTCACTTACCAATTAAATCCTTTCATCAATGAGAAATTATATTACTAATTTTGCTTATCTTTTTATTATTATTACTTCATTTTAAACTCAATTCTAAATTTATCTATTTCACTCTATTAAAAATTTCATAATATATATATATATATATATATATATATATATATATATATTATTTATTAATATCTTTAAAAATTATCAAGTCTTAAAATAACTCATAATATCATTTTATTAAAGTTAATGACAAAATATTTTATTATATTAATGAAATATTTTTGGGAAATACTGGATGTTACACACATCCTCTACCTCACCAATTTTATTGATCTCCTTCTTCATTTTTGTCACCTCGGCCACCGAATCTAGACTGTCTAGATCAGTCACCTCGGGCCCGACCACCACGTTCTCTTCCTCTATTATTCTGATAATAGAGCGTCTTCTCCTCGGTCTGGAGCAATTTTACACTCGTGTCCTCGTCCTCCTTATCTTTCTTCATTCAGTGTTCATAGGTTTCAAGAGATCCAATCAATTCTTTTATTGAAAGTTCGGCCAAGTCCTTCGCTTGTTCTATTGCACACACCACGTTGTTAAAAGATTTTGTTAATGACCTCAAGATCTATTCAACGATCTATTTTGTGGATAATACCTCTTCTTTGTGATTAAGCTATTTTGTCACGTTTTCAACACATAAGACATATTCAAAAAAAATTTCTAACCCCTTCATTTTCATGCTCTCCATCTCGCTTCATAGTGTGTGATGCTGAATCTGTGTGACTTGGTCATCTTTCTCATGCTCTTTCTTCAACACAGTCCCACACATCAATTGCCAATGTGACTCCTACAATATTTTCAATGTTAGAATCTTCTACCGCTCAACGCTCAAGACAACAAAAATAGAGTTATACTATTTTCTCACGTTTATTCACTAACTCCTTGA
This sequence comes from Sphenostylis stenocarpa, assembly GCA_963425845.1. Taxonomy (NCBI): domain Eukaryota; kingdom Viridiplantae; phylum Streptophyta; class Magnoliopsida; order Fabales; family Fabaceae; genus Sphenostylis; species Sphenostylis stenocarpa. The sequence goes on from OY731403.1 coordinate 30,213,929, forward strand.
GTTTATTGATCGTCAATTCTTTCGTGGTCTCTAGTTGTTCAAAACCTTCCTCCACTATCTTCCAAACACCTTGGGCTTTGAGGAGAGTCTTCATCTAGACACTCCATCTATCATAGCTGACGTCCTTTGTTAGTCGGGACACAATTGTAGTAGCATTTGTCAGACCATCCATCTCACTCTTTTTTGACACTCAAACCCTAGCTCTGGCTCTTCTGAAGAACCCTATTCTTCTAAAAAAACTCTAAAAAACCCTAACTCTGATACCAATTTGATAACAAAAAATTTCTTAGAAACTTCACTTTTATTATTCTTTGTCATACTAAAAACAGGATTACAACTCTTTATTTAAACACTCCCAATAACTCATAATATTAACTCTATAGAAACTGAAATATTAACTCTCTAGAATCCAAAACATTCTATACCATAATGATTCTCAATAAAATCACTTTTTTTTTTTTTTTTTGATCGGCAACAAAGAATAAAATTAATAGAAGTACAAAGGGGTACTTCAACCCAAATACAACTAAAAGAAGCTAGATGAACGAAATAAACCAAACCCTGCTGGGTCACTAGAACGAAAGCTCAAAGATACAGGTTCAGTTACCCCAGCGGTGCCTAAGAGAACTAGCTTCGGGTAAAATGATGACACTAAGAAAGTTTACAACAAGAGAAAAAAACCTTGTAGCACTCGGATAATCCCTCTCACTGTCTTCTTATATGAGTCATCATCATTGTGACATGATTACACACTTTAGCCTGAAAAGACATATACCAGCCAGCACAGAAAAAAGAGAAACTAAATGACAATTAGTCTCATACATCTTACCGGTTCATAAAACCAATCGGAACTTGCTAGGCTCGCTCCATCCCAGCCTCTAGCGCACCAAGCAGTGAAGTTTGCACTCGCTTTACTAAATCCTACTTCCGCATCAAATTTACCATTTTTAAAAATACATTTATTCCTTTGAGACCAAATTTCATATACCACTGCTACCCATAGTCTTTTCCACATCAATAAAATCACTTTATAAATATTAAAAAAACAAAAAACATTCTTCAACCAATTATTAATTTTACCTGACACATACAATTTGATCATCGAGTGTGACAAAACGAGAGGATTAGGGCAGAGTTTAGAGGCCCTTTTAAATGCACGAGTTTGGTGAAAGAACTAAAATCTGAGGCTTCATTGATTCTGCGCGAGGTGAACACAAAGCCCACTGAAGAAGCTGTGAGAAAGTTGATCGAATGTATTATCAAAGGCAGAGAGTACATTCTCTATGAAGGAGGTTCCGAGCAACGTGCTACAGCGGTGAATAATATTGTGAACACAGGTGCAACTTTTAACGGTGATGGTAATGGTTCTAAATATGAAAATTGTCATATTGTTATGAATTCGTATTTTAACTCATCACCAGAACCATGAATCAAGACGTGGAATGTTGTGTTAATTAAAAAAATAATTGTGGTCTTTTGTGGAATGAATAATGAAATATTACTCTATCAAGTGTCCAAGTTGAACGAATAGAATTGTGATAATCTGGATGCACTGTATATGGACGATCCTACGTGTACTATTTGATACATTCAGATGTTGTTTAGGGTCTGACTTTTAAAACAAAAATTGTAAGTAAAACAAAAAATTGTGTTGCTTGATTTTTAAAAAAGTTAGAAAAATCTTTTGAAGGTATATTCAATTAGAAGTAGTCACCTATGGTCGTTATCATCTACAATACACTGCATTCGAACACAAATTTTGTTTCAATTAAAAAAGAAATATTCTCCACAACTTTCCCTTAATAAACTATGTTGGCTAATTCTTATAGATATAATTTTTATTTTAAAAAAATTATTCCATTTTTCTTTTTAGTTTAGACAAGTTCAGATGTACAAACATGTGAAGAACACGAGTGCTTCTATTGTTAGAGCAACAAGTGTGAAACAATTTGCATGCATTTATTATTATGCATAAAAATATCTCCTTGGGAGTTAGTTGAAGTAGAACGAGGAAATTCTTCGTCAATTTGTCTTCTCTTCATTATGATGATTATATATATACTCGAACAACCATGGTATGTATAGGTAGTAAGATAGCGTGTGATATTAATTACATGCATGTGATAGCAATAGGAAGAAATCTTCACAAAATGTTCACTCCATTATGACCATTACCTAATCAAAGTGTAATAATTTAAGTGATAATTATTAATTAGGAATTCAAATAGAATTGGTCTTCCTTCTTATACAACGCTGTGTAAATGAATTCATGGAATAATAAGAGCCAAGTATTTCCTTCGTTGTTCTTTTATGAAAACCTCCATCATAAACATAAACATAAACATTATAGAACAAACATAACCTAAGATATCATGGGTAACGAAGTGAGTATGGTGCTTCACAAATGGTCAAGTGCTGAATTTCCGGAAGAGTACGCTCTCGTACACATCACTGACAACTCCAAGCGTAGCATTTTGCGGCTGAGAGTGAATGGAGAAAGGGTGGTGTTGAGAGTCGCAGAGTCTATGTGCGACCATCATCCAGTTCGCTTACTTCACATGGAGGTCACTGCTCAAAGGGACACCGTCAACTGTTTCGACTTTCAGCAGGTGAGAGTGGTCGTCGATGGCACTTCTCAACAGACTCAGCCCATGGGTGAGTCAAACATCAACCAAATTTTAAGGGTTTTGTTTTTCAAAATGCCATTAGGTTTTTCTTTTCATATAAAACCTATCAGTACATGTACTTTCTTTTATCAGCAAACCTAAAACTTGGGTTTTAGAGAAATTGATGGAAGAGCCCTATTCAATACTTCTCCTTTTTCTTTCTGTGATATATTAAGATGGGATCGTATGTTATTCCATATATCGTAAAATTGCTAGAGTTACTGCTTGTTCGTGATGATATTCCATATATGTAGTCACTCTTTTTGTTGGTTGAACGTATTTAAAAAATTTAAATTAGGCAAACTATAAGGAGAGGGATCTTCTGTGTTAGAACACAGAGATAAAATTTTGTAACTTTTAGAAAAAAAAAAAAAAAAAAAAACTGGTAGATATATTTAGGATCCACATATAAAGTTACTATTCATTTTTAAGTTGGATTAAGCTGAAATTTTGACAGCACATGATTCCTCTTATGGAGTTGGAGAAATCAAGTATCATTGTTGTATTTCAGTTTTTTTTTATATTATTTAAATTTTAGAGCGGTATTATTTAATATATTGATTGTTTATAAGAATTTATTTGTGTATTTAATTTTAATATCTTATACCCATATTTAATTTTTGTGAAGTTTGATTGAGTGACTTGTATTCATAATTTTTTATTTTTTATATTAAATAATTTTTTCACGTTTAAAATATTAATGCTTTTTTTATTATTTTTATCATTTTCTATTATTGTTATTATTCAGAAATTTGAGAAAATTATATTTTTGCTTCATATTATTGAAAGCACGTGTGGGCCCTGAATCTTGGAGCAACCTGTGTGGAAGGAAAAGTTGTTTTTATGAAGTGACGCGCAAAGTTGGAAATATTGGTTCCGTGAAGAAGGTTTCTTGGGAGTTTTTCCACTCGTATACAGTTTTTCTTAGAACCCATATCAGATACCGTGCAAATTAATGTTATTCCAAAAAATATTTATTTTTTTCCCTTAACATAAAATAAAGAAACAAAATAAAAAAATATTTCTAAATTTATTTTGGCTCGACAAAGACTTACTCCTTAGTATTTTTATTCGAGATGAAGAATCAAGATTACATAATTTTTACAATGGTGTTCGTATTTCTATTCTAGACGAAGAATCAATATTACATAAGTGTTTTAGTTTTCTGTTATAATATATATATATATATATATATATATATATATATATATATATATTAAAAATATTTAAATGTATAGAGTATAGTAAAAATTAGTAAGGAGAAAAAAAAGGAATATAGATGTTTATTTATTTACTCAAATTATTACTGAATCCAAAATGCAAAACATGTAACTCACATAACATGCAGATGTTTTGAACTCAAGGTTTGTATTTAAAAAAATATATATTTAAAGTAAACAAAAATGATTAAGTCATAAATCATAAGTCTAATCACACTACTAGAAAAAATCATTTTAGCGACCGAAAAAATCAGTCGCTAATGTCGAAAAATCGGTCACTAATCAGTTAGCGACCGAAAGGCGTCGTCGCAAAAAGTCAAGTCGTTAATGTGTTAGTGACCGAAATTAATATATTAAATTGGTCGCTAAATCGGTGGCAAAGTCAAAAAAATAGCGACCGATTTATATCGGTCGCTAAATCAATGACAAAGTTAATTATTTACAAATTATCTAACCCCTCTCTATTTATCTAGATTTTCTAGAAATTTGATTTATTAAAAGATTATTGTCATTGTAAGGATGCGAACTCAATACCTGTAGAGTTAGAAGCTGAAACTTCAACCACTAAACTACTAGGATTTTTCAATAATAACTTACAAATAAATTATATTTATATACAAATAAATGTATATATGTATAAATATATATAAATATAAAATCTATAAATACAAATATATTTAAATATTTAAATATTTATATATTTATACATTTATACATTTATATATTTATACATTTATATATTTATACATTTATATATTTATATATTTATATATTTATATATTTATATATTTTTATATTTTTATATTTATATATTTTTATATTTTTATATTTATATATTTATATTGTTATATATTTATATAGTTATATTTTTATATTTTTATATTTATATATTTATATATTTATATTTATATATTTATATTTATATATTTATATATTTATATATTTATATATTTATATATTTATATATTTATATATTTATATATTTATATATTAATATAATGATATATTTATATATTGATATATTTATATATTGATATATTGATATATTTATATATTGATATATTGATATATTTATATATTAATATATTAATATATTGATATATTTATATCTTTATACATTTATATCTTTATATATTTAAGAAAAAATTAAAAATTTAAATATTAAATTTTAAAATAATATTTTATTTTTAAAAACAAATATTAGAAAAAGGTTTTAAAATATATAAAATTTTTTTTTACATGTACAAAATATTAAAGATATATATTTATATCTTTACATATTTATATATTTATAAATTTATATTTTTATATATTTATATCTTTATGTATTTATATCTTTATATATTTATATCTTTATATCTTTATATATTTATTTATATATTTATACATTTATATCATTATACATTTATATTTTTATATATTTAAGAAAAAAATTTAAAATATAAATTTATATACAATGAAAATAAATTATAAATATTATAATATAATGGTATATTAGTATATTAGTATAGTATAGTATATTTGTATTATAATTTTTAATTAAACTAAAATTACGCTAATCATGTATAATAATATATGATGGGATAATAAATTTAATCCAATTACTTTTATATATATATATATATATATATATATATATATATATATATATCCATTTTTAACTTTTTTTTCTTTTTAAATTTCTCACATTTTACATTGTTTTTAAACTCTATTATTTTTACTATATTGTCATCCTCATTTCCTCCCATATTCTATTTTATCTTTATAATAATTAGTCTTCTTTTATAGAATACTTTATTTTCTATTTTTATTATTTATTTTCTTATAATTTAAAATAATTAATATTATTTTACATTTATTTTTATGATTTTTACTATAATAAATCAAATTAAATGGTTCGATAATATCAATTAATTAAAATCATCACATAAAAAACTTAGATAACTACATTAAAATTATTAATTTTAAAAATATAAAATATATTTAGAAAAAACTCAAATTATAGATTGGAAATAAAATAGAATAAACAAATACTCTTTACTTTATATTATATTTAAGTGTGTGCATAAATGTTGACATTCTTAACTATAAAGAAATAATAGAAAAATATAAAGATAGTATTTGAAGAAGTGAATTTTGAAGATAAAGACTATTTTTATATAAATTTATTCTAGTATATCAATTAACAATAATAATACATAAAATTTAAAAATTAAACTAAAAAAAGTAAGTTTAAATTTATAAAAAAAATACATTACTAAAAGTATCATATTATATTAAGATTTTCATTATTTTCGTTAATTATAAATTTAAATGTGTTTCATAAATAAAATTATAAATTTAAATGTATTTTCACTTTTGATCCATCATAAATAAAAATAAATAGTCTCTTATAAATGTTTTTCTATTTTAATCCATCATTAAATTTGTTTTATATACAAATTTGATGACTTATCATATTATTAAAAATTTGGATGAAATAATTATGTATAATATTTTTTTAGTATATTATGTTTTTAAATTTGCTAATAGAGAAAAAGTTTCAGAATTCAAAATTTTAAATACTTTTAAATATTAAAATTGACTTTATAAAAAATTAGGAAAAAAAACAATTAATCCAAAAATATAATAATGATAAAAATATTATAAAAAAGAGTTCAAAAATGTATTTAATATTTTCAGTTTTAGTTTAATTATATTTTTAATTCTCAAAGTAGAAAAATATATTGTAATTATTTTAATTTAATAAAATATAATTTAAATTTTTAATACTAAAATTAAAATATTAAATAATAATAGATTTAATTCTTTAAATTTAGTATTTAAAAACTAAAATTATAGTTTTTCTATTTAAAAAAATTAAAATAAATATTTAAAAATAAAAATAAAAACTAGTATTATCTTAAATTTATTAAAAATATAATTAAATCTCTATTTTCTTATGCAATTTTAGAAATTTTTTAATAAAAATCCAATATATAAAAAAGTTGAAATTTTAAAAAGGTACAACCTTAATTTATATTAACTATTTTTTTGAAAAAACTGACAAGAAAAACTTGGCTTTGAAAAAAAAAGTTAATAATTTTGAAGTTATTTAAGTGATGAAGTTTCCGAATGTGATCTATAAATTTATTGAGCAAAATTGGAGGTATGTTGAATATAAATTTAAATATATTTTTAATTTATTTAAATATGGTTTATTTGTAGTATTTATAAAATAGATTAATTTTAAATTTTTAACTTTTCTAACCGTCTATTTTTAATCTTTGTTATTAATTATGTTAAAAATGAAAAATATTAATTAGTATAATTAAGCTAAAAAATATTTTAACTAAAATAAATATATTTTTATTAATAATTTAATTAAATAATATATTTATTATCTAATGTATATTGATATAAATTTTTTTTGGTATATCAATTATACGACAACAACCATGATTAAGTAATTAATAATAATAAAATAATAAATTTAAAAATTAGATTAAAAATAAAGTATTATAAAATAAAATTGTAATAATTTGATTAAAATTGTAATTTTTTAATTAAGTTAATTAGGAATTAAAATGTGATAATTTGATGTGTTTAATTTTTTAATATCAATTTTTAAAATATAATTTAATTTCAATTGAAATTTTCACCTTGGAAGCAGGTATGGGCACTGAATCTTGGAGCGACCTGTGTGGAAGGAAAAGTTGTTTTTATGAAGTGACGCGCAAAGTTGGAAATATTGGTTCGGTGGAGAAGGTTTCTTGGGAGTTTTTCCACTCGTATACAGTTTTTCTTAGAACCCATATCAGATACCATGTGATCATTGAGTGTGACAAAGAGAGAGGACTTAGGGCAAACATTAGAGGCCCTTTCAAATGTGAGGGTCCAGTTTTGAGAGACAGTTTGGTGACAGCCGAATGTGAAAGAGGGTCACTGATTCAACGCGTGGTAGAAGAAGAGGCAGCAAAAGATATGAGAGGCTTTGCTGAGAGTGAGTTCGAGGGAAGAGAGTAAATCCTCTTCCAAGGTGCTTCTGATGAGCCAAGTGTTAATATTGTTAACACAGGTGCACGTTTTCATGGTCATGCTAATGCCTCTACGTTCCAAGGTTGTAAGATTGTTATGCAAACGTTTGTAAAGCAATCACAGCCACCATGAACTATACTTTATAGCTTTGAATTGGAAATTGGAAAATTATAATTCTCAATTAAGGGGATGATGATCGCAGTATTGGTCTGATCTTGAATACTGGCATTGGCAATGGTGGGTAGATTTGTATGCAATACTTGTATCTTCCTAAAATAACTTAAGATGACTAATAACAGAGATGATGGCAACATGAATGTTTTCACAGAAATGGAAATCATATATAATAATAATTGGAAATTCAAGGCATGACAATATCTTAATTTATTTATATATGTTATAAAATATCTATCAGTTTTTTAATAATTAATCTTTATCAGAAACGTACCCTACCGTGAATTATGCAGACTCGGTTAAATCCTTTTCTAATACTTGACTTTGTCTTCATTGCATCTTTGGCTTTTTGTAGCTTACTTCAATAAGAGTGAAATCAACCATTAATCATAACAGATTTCAGAGAAATAAGATTCATAATAAGTGGAATTTGGTATACATAACAACCAAACTTAAAGCCAGAAAGTAACATTGGACCTTACTAGAAGAGGTAACAGGAGAAAAGTAATCAAATCATAACGACTACTTCATTTGTTTAAATAAAAAAGCATAGGTTTATTTTGTATAAGTTTATTATTAAATTTGATAATGATAATCATTATTTATAATTAAATAATAATGTAAATTATGTATACTAATAACTAATAAAATGATGCACTCAATGGCGAAGTAAATTTTATCAATTGAACAGTAACTTTTGTCAGCTTAATTACTTGTCTGGTTTATAAACATTGATTATATCAATTTAACCTTTAATTTATGTAATATTTTTTCTTTTCTGGTCACAGGATGGGTCCTTGATCCATGTAATAATTGTCTTCTAGTAAAGGCTTTGATTTATGTAATATTTTATTTTGTATAATAGTTGCCTTTTGTACCATTAAAATTAAATAGAAAAAACTGAAAAAACACATGTGAAAAAAATAAAAAATAGGAAGCCACTCTTTTTTATCAGAGCCAGGTTTCGATCCTGGGACCTGTGGGTTATGGGCCCACCACGCTTCCGCTGCGCCACTCTGATTGTTGAAAAAGTTTTACAAATAATAATATTTATTTAGTTTTTAATAACTTTCTTAAATTTTGTTTTTTTTTTATAAATAAACACTCCAAATAAATAATAAACATGTCAAATTTTAATTAGTTTTTAAACTATATATCCTTAATTTCTTTTCAAAATAAAAACCTTTATATAAATTTCATCTTAATTAATTCTAAAATTATATTTATAATATAATTTGATTAATATATAGCAATAAAAATATTTTAATTATTTATCTGCTTTAAATTACTATCATTTATTAGTTTTATATTTATAAATCACTTTTCAAACGTTAAAACATAATAAAATTGGGACTAAAAAATAAAATAAACAGTTACTTTTTATGAAATTATATAATATAAAATTATATAATTTTGTATAAAATTAAAATTTTACTTAGAACCATAGGAATAACAAATTAATATTTTCTATTAAAAATTATGCATAAAATCAAGATTTGTCAACTAAAAAAATGTATGTATATTTTTTTCAATAAATACTACTTTAATAAAGCAAAAAAAATCATCTTGATCCTAAGCGCTCTATAAATTTCCTATAAATTTACATTGATATGAAAATGGAATGAATTGTATCATCCTTATGTTTGAAACTGATTTGTGGAACTGTTAATAAACTCACTACACTACAATAATTATTAATTAACGTACTTAAATGAAAGAAATTATTTTTTTTATTTGGTAATAATATATATATATATATATATATATATATATATATTATTTTTTATTATACTTCACATATTTTATTTTTTTTTCACATGAACTAAAAAAGAATAAAACCTATAAAAAATATTATTTTATAAAATTATTTTATCTCAAATAAAGAGTTATTTATTTTTTAATATTATTTTATTAATTTAAAATACAAATATTTTTAGAAAAAATATAATATTATGATAAAAAATATTTTATAAAATATATAGAAAAAATGAAATATTAATTTGAAAATATTGATGTAAAAATTTATTTCATTTATAAAAATTAATTTATAATTGTATATGCTACAAAATACATAATTTAAATTTATTATTTATTTAAAAATTATTAATTATATAGTATAAAGATACTTAATTTAAATTTATTAAATAATTTTTAAAATAAATAATTTTATTTTTCTCATGTCACTTTTTTTTAAATGAATAAATATATTTTCTACTTTTTTTCACACTTTCTTTTATTTCTACCTCCTTATTGTTCAAAAGCAAATTGATATGTGGTAGTGTTATTTTATTTTTTTGTTAAGATTTTGGATCTTTGGAAATTTCTACCAATTCCAAGATGCTTCTTATTCATGAACTACAAAGAAGGAATAAGATTATATTTGTTGATGAGAAGAGAACATGAAAAAAGAAAAAGAAAAATTAAATATAGTTTAATCTTATATAAAAGAAAATTGAATAATAACATAGTTATATAGAGGAAGAACATGTAGGCAAATGATAAAATTGAATGAATTTTATCTTTATAAGCAATATGTTAGTGTAGATTTATTAAAATATTATAAATAATTAAAATATGCACAATCATTATATTTATTATTTTACTAAAATAATTTTAATATATATATATATATATTTAAATAAATATAGATGTAACTAAATATAATATATAAAATTTAAGTGTAACTAAATATTTAAAAATTTACTTATATATAGATGTAACTAAATATAATATATAAAATTTAAATGAATATCGTTTAAAATTAATCAATGCATGCGCGTATTCCTACTCATTAACTAAAACCAAACAACGCAATACAAATAAAGGTTAAGATAACAACGATAACATATTAAATTAAGGTTAAGACAACAACGATACCATGTTAAATTAAGGTTAAGGTATGAAAACAATGGTACGATAACTAAAACCATTAAACATTTTGGGAAGGAAAATCATAACTCATTGTAGAGTAACTTATTATTTATACATGGAAATCACTATACTACAATAATTACCATGCTTTGTTTTATATATATATATATATATATATATATATATATATATACCTACGCGGCAAACATAAATGAAAACATTAGTAAAATTGCTGAGAGATAGAAGCCATTTTTTTCTTATCATGGTGATAAATGTTACAATTAAAAGCAAAATGATACATGAAATTGGTAGTATCTTCCAGAGTCTGCCCCTAAAATCCCCTTTTTGTAGAATTGGGACCTTTGGAAGTTGAACAAATTCCAGAAATACTTCCGATCTTCGTGAAGCTTGATGAACTAGAGGACATGGAGAAACAAGATGTGAATTATTGATGAAAAGAGAGCATAAAAGAAACAAAAAAGTTAAATTTAGTTCAATCTTATAAACCAAAATGGAAAGACAAAAGTTAATACCAAGAAATAGTTTCAACGAAAGAAAGAAATAGCGTTATATGTGTACCTTTGACTCTGCTGGATAGAATTTTTCTTCATTACTGCGGTATTTTTTACCCCCTGACTATTTAAAATTGAAAAGAAAAATACAATTTAAGTCAATATTTAGTTGAGTTTACAAGCTTCTTCATGCATGATCACTACACAAAATTATATTTTGATAAATAGTTTTACAAAAGAAAGAAATGGTTTTATATGTACCTTTGACACCGCTTGACACAATTATTCTTCATTGCTGCAATATTCTTTACCTCTTGACTGCATAAAATAAAATAAAAACAACAAATATATAATTCAAATCAATATCCAGCTTAGTATACAAGCTTCAAGATGCATGATCACAAAACAGAATTCTAGTAAAATTAATTATAAAATGAATATTTTTTTTTAATATTTTCCCATAGTTGACTCCATATCTTTACGTGTAGAAAAAGGAAATTTGTAAGTATCATGTTGAAAATTTCTAAGCAAATGTTTTCAACCAAGGGACAAAGTTACAATGAAGAAAGGTTATGGATTATAAATAACCGAATGCAATCATGTGCATGGCACAGTAAAGAAGAGTGTAGTTTCCCAATAATGATGTAAAAGGCTAGCATCCTCTCCCAGAGAAAGCTTGTTCATTTTAGCTAGATGGAAGTATGGACTAGACTCATCCTTGGAAGCATCAAATAATTACCTCTTCATAAATTCTATCTTCGCCTTCTTCATTATATTGCTCTTCACATTTGATACATTGTATCCAGGTCCGTTATCTAGAACAGATCATAAAAAACATGAAATAATGCACAAAATCTAAACATGAGAAAACAAACATGAGAAAATTAAAGGGTTACCTCCCCAAAATCTTCTTTTACTTGAAGGTGGAACTTTAGTGCATGGCCTTACTTGTCTACTCTGTTTTCCTACAGAGATCCAATACTGGGTAAATACTTGAAACTAAACATGTCACAAGAAAAATAACTATTCAAGAATTGCTACATTGCTCCTCTGTCCAAAATGTAAGGCTAATCATACCTAATCAGTAATTAATAGTTAAATTAGTATCTGTTTTAAATAAAAAAAATCATATTTATTAGAAGAAAAAAAAATATACAAAAGCAGCAAAGTACCTTCAGCCTAAACAGACAAGCCCCCCCTTTCCAACCAAAAATACAGATAAGAAAAAAAAAAGGAATAGGATCATACTTGCATCTTCTTTTTTGTACAGTTGCTTGATTCGATCAAGTGCTTCATTCTCAACCTGGGCCATTTCCTTTCCTTTTGCCTGTGCGTAGAATTAGAACTGAGATTAATTACTTTTTTTTCAACATTTTCTTTCATTCTCAATGCAGAAGTTATATATCATACTTCTCTTTCATTTAAATTAACCATGCCTGAAAACAGAAAACAGCAAAGCAAAAAATAAAAAAGCTACCTCATATAACTGCATCCATCTAAATGACACTTTCTTTTCTTTCATCCTCTTAATCACTTCATTAGTGGAATTTATGCCAAACTGCTTTTCAAAAAACTTTTTCCACAACTTATCAGTTACAGGGCTGAGATCTCTTCCCTGCAAAAGCACATCAAGCATATTAGATAACCACTTCATTCTTGTTCAGATTTCATTAACAGTCAACAAAACAACAAACAAAGCCCATCTTACCTTTGTGGACTTCTCCACATGCATCAACTGGTCAACTGTGCAGTGTGGCAAGATTCGCTCAAGCAGATGCTGTTCAACACCACCAACGTTTCCAAGGTACCTTACATTATCAATGACTTTCTGAACGCAAAGGTCAACCAGGGTTGGCATCTTAGGTGCATAAATTTCATCTCTTCTCATCATAATGACACTGATCAGAAAAAAATTGACACAACAATAACATTCCATTAAAAATACTAACCAACCGTCAAAACTAAATTCATCTGATATGTATAACTCTTCTAATTTTCAGTTAATCAATAAGCTGAACCTGACAGAGCCAAAACGATAACTATTACTAAAATATCATCTTCTCTACTCAATACATAAGTTAAAATTAACCACACAAAAAAATAAAAATAAAAATTATAGTACATTCACTTCCAATCACAAATTGTAGGTATAATACATACCTTAAAAATTATACCGAAGATGATTTTTTATCAATTGACAGAATATATAAATAATGATCATAATTCATGCAATTATGAAAAAAAAAAGCACCGTAAAATTTATCAAATCTATTCAGTAAGAAACAACTGAAAATATTGAACTTGATCGTATTAACCTTGAATTTAATTCATAACATGCAAAACAGAAGATCTACAAGGTTCTTCACCTTGTTTCAGAAATTTTACCTATTGATTAGACGCACAAAATAATCCCACCATACCCTAAATCCAATTTAAATCCATCAAAAGGGAAAATCAGAAACCCAAAATGTCTATTAATTAAAAATTAAGAGAAAATAAAATCAAACATAATTGAATCAGATAATCGAAACAGAAACGCAATTGATTGAAACGTAGATCGAGAATTTTTCGACTTTCTTACAGATTCGATCAAAACTGAAGCTGATCTGAAAGAAGAGACAGAAACGTCGGCGAAGTGAAGGTGGAGAGAGAAAGAGAGAAAGTGACGACAAAGGTAGGAGGAGCACTCAGGCGCGTGAGGCTCACGCGCTTTGATTTTTCTCAGACGTGAAAATGCTAACATGCGCCGGGAGACAGTTTCAATGTGGAATTGTTGATACATTCGCGACTAAATAAATAATATTAGCGTGGCGCGTTTTTTATTTTTTCCTTTTAACTTTAACCTTATCTTTCTCAAAATTAAGCTAGAAGAAAAAATCAAATATATATATATATATATATATATATATATTTTTTTTTCTTTGGGATAAACAATTTTATTTAACCATTTGACTTGTTTGGTTTTAATGTCAAATTTGTTTAATTATTTATTGATTCTTAATGTCAATTATACTTAATCGATCTATTTGTTTTTTATTTCTTTTAAGTTATGCTGATTTGATGGAAAATATAAAATGAAAAATTATCAATATAAAAAAATAATAATACTTTTTATTTGATGAAAAAAATAAAGAAAAAATATTATTTTTTACTATTTATTTTCTCAAAAAAATGTATAAAATTATTTTTTATTAATAAATATTTTATCAACCTAAAAATAATTATATAAATATTAAATTTTAATTAAATAAACATTCACTTTAGATTCCTTTAAAACAACATCATTTTCACTTTTTTTAAAATATTTAACTTATATCATATATATATATATATATATATATATATATATATATATATATATATATATATATTTAATTGAGTGATGTATTTAATAAAAAATATAAAAAGTAATATCTTATTTTTATTTTGTGTTTTTAAATTTTATATCTATAAGTATAAATAATACATTCTCTTTCAAATCAATATATAAATTATTCCTTTAAATTAATGACATATTAGAACATTAATACAAAATTATAGTTGGTGATTAAAGAATATATATATATATATATATATATATATATATATATATATATATATATATATATATATATCAAACAATGAATGGATAGAATGAATTTTATTCAAGTGAAATAAAAAAAAATCATTAATTTACTCTGATATGATAAAAGAATATTAAACAAAATTATTCATGATCTATTTGATAAATATTTGTAAAACTTATCCAGTTGTAATTTTTCAGCTGATATTCAATTCATCCACGATAAATATTTAACTCATAAAAGTTCAATAGAAATAGTTATTGAGTAATAATTTCATAAATTTGAATTCAGTTTCAGGGGAATCATAAAATTTAGTGGTTTAAGTGATATTTACATGTCTTTTTAAAAGTGATATCTATATTTAATGATACTACTTTTAACTTAATCAATCGTTTTTCAACCATTAAAAATGATTTATGATTCATATTGTTAAGTTCTAAATAATTCATGTCTCATTCATATACTAATAATAAATTATTGATGATAAAAGAAATTGATGACAAATTTAATTAGGAATTTTAACAAATTTAGAAAAGATATTATATTACACATTAGTGAGAGTCGCTTAAAATAACCATTTAATTTTTGTTTAGTATTAAGTAGTTATTTAATGTTACATCTTGATTAAAAAATATTAACTTTTAGAGTAAAGAAAAATAGAAATTTTTTTTAACGTATACAAAAATCAAAATTTATTTATTTTTAAGAGATTAAAAACATATTTAAACATTAGATTAGTCTAAAATTAATATTCAATAAAATGGGTGCTATCATCACTTATCAAGTCATCATAATTATCAAATTAACAAATAACAATGTAATTAAAAATGACATGTATAAAATAGAAAATACATATATTAATTTTTTATATATAATAATTTATATAACTATAACTTTTTTTAATTTATCAAAATAAATAAGTTTAAAAATTTATAAATTTAAGTAATAAAAACATAATTTTAAAAAGAAAAATTAATATTTAATAAGATAAATTTTTATGTCAATTTTTTTAAAAATATTACAAATCGACGTGCAAGTTTAATATTTTAAGTATAAAAATCATATTATAAAAATTAGAAAAATATTAAAGTTATATTGATTTCAAATTTGTGTTCTCATGGCTCTATTCTAAGCATTTGCACTGTGAATCACACTAATGTTCTATGCTTTCTCTTCTCAAATCATTGCCATCTCGCAATTTCAAGCTCATTTCCCCCATTTTCCCATTGCAACCATGGATTCACCAAAATTTTTCATCCGCCACAGGTTCTTTCCAACAGATATCACAGGACCATGAGAACAAGAACAACAATGTCAATTTCAACTTTGTATTCCATTCCTGCAGAGACATTGGAGCTGTCAAGCAGCTTCATGCACTTCTTGTGGTGTTGGGTAAAGCTCAAAATGTCGTTTTGTTCACCCAGCTTGTTACTTTGTATGCCACTCTTGGGGACATCTCATTGTCTCGCAATACTTTTGAACACATTCAGAGGAAGAACATTTTCACGTGGAACTCGATGGTGTCTGCATATGTTCGGTGTGGGAGATACCGTGATGCTATGGACTGTGTCAGTGAGTTCTTCTCCATTTCTGGTGTAAGACCTGACTTTTACACATTCCCCCCTGTTTTCAAGGCGTGTGTGAGCGTGGTTGATGGGGAGAAGATGCATTGCTGGGTTTTGAAGATGGGGTTTGAGCATGATGTGTATGTGGCTGCTTCTTTGATCCATATGTATTCAAGGTTTGGATCTGTGGATGTTGCCCACAGGGTGTTTGATGATATGCCCGTTCGAGATGTGGGTTCTTGGAACGCGATGATTTCTGCATTTATTCAGAATGGGAATGCAGTCGGGGCTCTAGGTATTTTGGGTAGGATGAAGGTTGAGGAGGTGAAGATGGATATGGTAACAGTGGCAAGTGTGCTTCCTGCTTGTGCGCAAGTGAATGATGCTGTTTGTGGGATGTTGGTTCATTTGTATGTGATAAAGCATGGGTTGGAAAGCGATGTTTTTGTTTGCAATGCTTTGATAAATATGTATTCGAAGTTTGGTAGGCTGCAGGATGCACAGAGGGTTTTTGATGGCATGAAGGTGAGGGATGTTGTGTCTTGGAATTCTATAGTTGCTGCGTATGAGCAGAATGATGATCCAGTTACTGCACTTGGCTTCTTTAAATGGATGCAATTTGTTGGAATGCGACCTGACTTGTTGACGGTTGTGAGTTTGGCCTCAATATTTGTTCAGTTAAGTGATCAGAAAGTTGGCAGGGCTGTTCATGGATTTGTTATGAGACGTGGGTGGCTTGAAGAAGATGTTGTTATCGGTAATGCACTCGTGAATATGTATGCCAAATTGGGTTCGATAGACTGTGCACGTGCAGTTTTCGAACAGCTTTCTAGAAGAGATGTTATTTCATGGAACACTTTGATCACAGGTTATGCTCAAAATGGTCTTGCAAGTGAAGCAATCGATACTTACAACATGATGGGAGAATGTAGAACGATAATCCCCAACCAAGGGACATGGGTGAGCATTCTCCCAGCATATTCCCATATTGGAGCTTTGCAACAAGGAATGAAAATTCATGGGAGGCTAATCAAGAACTGTCTCTATTTGGATGTGTTTGTGGCCACCTGCCTGATTGACATGTACGGGGAATGTGGGAGGTTAGAGGATGCAATGTCCTTATTCTATGAAATTCCGAGGGAAACTTCAGTTCCTTGGAATGCAATAATATCTTCTCTGGGGATTCATGGCCATGGAGAAGAAGCTCTGCAACTTTTCAAGGATATGTTAGCTGAAGGGGTAAAGGCAGACCATATCACCTTTGTATCATTGTTGTCGGCTTGTAGCCATTCAGGTTTAGTTGATGAGGGTCAATGGTGCTTTGATATGATGCAGAAAGAGTGTGGGATCAAGCCTAATTTGAAACATTATGGCTGCATGGTGGATTTGTATGGCAGAGCTGGGTATTTGGAAAAGGCATATAATTTAGTAAGCAATATGCCTGTACAGGCAGATGCATCCATTTGGGGTGCTCTCCTTGCTGCTTGTAGAATACATGGAAATGCAGAATTGGGTACTTTTGCTTCAGATCGCTTGTTGGAAGTTGATTCAGAGAATGTTGGTTATTATGTTCTGTTGTCAAATATCTATGCAAATGTCGGAAAATGGGAAGGAGCAGTTAAAGTAAGATCATTAGCCAGAGATAGAGGATTAAGAAAGACTCCTGGATGGAGCTCTGTTGTAGTAGGTAGTGTAGTTGAAGTCTTTTATGCAGGAAACCAAACTCATTCACAATGCACAGAGATATACAAGGAATTAAGGATGTTGAATGCCAAAATGAAAAGCCTTGGTTATGTTCCAGACTATAGTTATGTCCTACAAGACGTTGAGGAGGATGAGAAAGAGCAGATTTTGACAAGTCATAGTGAGAGACTGGCCATTGCATTTGGACTTATCAGCACCCCACCAAAAAGTCCCATTAGGATATTTAAAAACTTGCGTGTTTGTGGTGATTGCCACAATGCAACTAAATACATATCCAAAATTACTGAGAGGGACATTATTGTGAGGGATTCAAACCGTTTTCATCACTTCAAAGATGGGATTTGTTCATGTGGTGATTACTGGTGAGCAGTATCTACTTAATTTAATCTTGCTGACTGGCATCCGCTTGACGAATCTTGCTGCATTGCACAGTTGACCAGTTGATGCATGTGGAGAAGTTCCCCAAGGTAAGAAGGGCTTTGTTTGTTGTTTTTGTTAACTGACAATGAAGTTTGAACAAGAATGAAGTGGTTATCTAATATGCTTGATGTGCTTTGAAGGGAAGAGATCTACGACCTGTAACTGATAAGTTGTTGTAGAAGTCTTTTGAAAAGCAGTGTGGCGCAAATTCCCAAATGAAGTGATTATGAGGATGAAGAAAGAAAATGTCATTTAAGTAGTTGCAGGTGGGGTAACATTTTTCATTTGCTTTACTGTTTTTGTCTTTTCAGGCTAAATGAAAGAGAAGTATTATATTTAACTTCTGTTCATTTCATTATCCTTACAAATACAGGTATTAAGAATTAGATGTTAGAATTAAGCGTATGTATAGTTAGTAATATTAGTTGTTACTGACTCAGGTGATTAGTGCCAGTTGACTCTAATTCAGGGAATGATTCCTCTTAGATGTGTGGAGTAATTAATCTCACTTCTCATCCTATGCATAGTCAAAAGGAAAGAAAATGACTTAGGCTGTACAAGAAAGAAAATGCAAGTATGAGTTTTTGTTCTATTTATTTTTTGTTGAAGGGGACTTGTGTACGTTTTGCCGACTTTGTCTGCTTTATTTAATTTAAAATGAAGATCTATTCCTTTCCTGTTTTTGTGTATATTTTGACTTGTAATAAATTTGATTGCTTTATTTAAAAAAAAAATATTAATATGACTACCTTACAATTTACCCCGAGAAAAAGCAATGTAGCAATTCTTGGATGGTTATATTTCTTGCGACATGTTTAGTTTGAAGTAGTTGCCAAGTATTGGATCTCTATAGGAACACAGAGTAGTTCCACCTTCAAGATGATTTTGGGAAGGTAACCTTTTAATTTCCTCATGTTTGTTTCATTCTATTTCACTCTGACTACTGCATTTTTGAATTTGTAGATAATGGACCTGGATAAAATGTATCAAATGTCAAAGCCAACAATGAAGGCAAGGATAGAATATCTGATGAGGCAATGTTTCTTTTATAAAATATTTGATACTTCCAAAATCTGAAGTCCAACATATATCTCCATTTAGCTAAAGTGTGTGTGTGTGTGTGTTATACAACACAAAAGATAAATATTAATGTTGAAGGTAGAATATATTTTCAATTTATTATATTAAAACATATAAAAAAATTATACTTGTAATTTTCTTAAAATAGTTTTTACTATTAAATATGAGTTAGAGAATTATACAACACAAAAGATAAATATTAATGTTGAAGGTAGAATATATTTTCAATTTATTATATTAAAACATATAAAAAAATTATACTTGTAATTTTCTTAAAATAGTTTTTACTATTAAATATTACTTATAAATTATCATACAAAAATTATAAAATATAAACATATCTATAAAATATTATAAATTTATTTATATATAAATTAATTTTAAAATTTTGATTTATTTGTATCAATTTTATTAAATAATTGTTTTATATTAAATTTTATCTTAATTTCAATTATATTTTTTTATTAAATTTATATTAAAGCTTTTTAGTTATTTATTACTTTATCTTATTATTTAATTTATTTTGATTAGTCCAATTAATCTTATTAACTACTATATATATATATATATATATATATATATATATATATATATTATTTTTTATGTTATTTTTTTCCATTTAAACAATTTTATTTTTATTTTTCATTCCCTTAAATTGACTTTTTACTCTAAGTTTGTGGTTGGATTAAGGAGGGAATTTGAGGGAGTGGAAAAAGAAAGAAAAAAGAGAGTAAAAGTAAGGTTAAGTAGATTAAGAGATTAAGAGAAAAAAATTAGTGGAAAGTGTAGAGATATAAGAAAGTTTGTGTTTGAATTAAAGAGTGGAAAAGGAAAGAAATAGACTAGAAAGTAAATTTATTTGGATTAAGAGAAAAAAGAAAAGAGAAATTAGATGAAAGTTTTTAATTGATTTGAAATAATAATAAAAAATATTAATAAAATAATTTAATAAATTACTAAAATATCTTTACTTAAAATTTAATAAAAATAAATACAAATTAAAGATAAAAATAATTAAATTTAAAGTAATTTGTTTTTAAAATTTTAAAAATAAAATTTAAATTATAAATTATACATTTTTTATTTTAAACACTAATTAAAAAAATAAGATTTAATAAAAGAATTCATAATAAAAAATAAAACTAGTTAAATTGTTAAACAATTAAATTTATATTTAAATATAATTTTAATTTTAATATAATAAAAAACTATAAAACCACGTATAACTTGAACTACATATATTATCTACGTTGACTCGTATACAGCAAATATAATAATATTTTTTTAATATAATCGATTATTCATACTACTTAATCGGTTATACAAATTCATTTATTATAAGTAAATTAATCATAATAAAAAAATGATTAGCACATGCTATATATACATATGTAAAATAATTAATATACATTCATAATAGAAATAAAAAAAATTAAATATAATTAAAAATAAATGTAAATACTTAAAAATAACACAACAATAAAAAAAATGAGAATCATGTAATAGTAAAAAAAATGGAATATAAATTTATATATATAAAATATAATATAGACATATAATTATTAAGTAGAAAAAGAAAAAAAATAATATTATAGATTATGGGTAAAAAATTATGAAATGAGATAATTAATGTAAGGGTAATGTGAATAATAAATATATGATAAATGATTTTCTATACATTTTTTTCTGGTATAAGAAAAGAAATATAAAATATGTGAGTGCTACTTAATTTTTTTCCCTTAAATCAGCACAAATCTCCATACATAAAAATAAACTTTCCCTTCAATCAGAGAGTAAAACACGCTAGAAAGATAAGAGATATAAATTTATATTTGTTATTCTAATTATTTATTTTTTAATAATTTAATAATAAGATGAATAAAAAACTTTATAGTTTTTTATTTTGTATAAATAGATCCTTTCTCATTCATATATATTCCTTTAAATTAGTTATATAATAGATTAGTAGCATGTGAAATTAATATAATTATTATTTTTAATGTAATAATATAGTACGGGTATCGTTGATATATCATGTGTTATATATTACATAGACCTTTGATTATATGATGCATAAACAATAGAAATCAAAAGCAACATAAAATTTAAAAAAGAACTAAAAAACTTATAAGAATTTATAGATAAATTAAAATTATAATTATAATTTAATTTATACATAAATTCGTTTTAACTTACTCTTAAAAAATGTTTGAGAGAAGTTTATCTGTGCATTCCTCAAATAAAAGAATCACAGTTGATCTCTGATGTATAAGGCTGTTTGCTTTATCACTGCCTGTGTATAAATTATCAAATCAACACAAGATTCAGCGGAGGAAATCAGCAGTACTTTACATTGTTCTTGTTTTTTTTTTCATATACATAAATTCTAATTATTCAACAATAATTGTAACAAAAAATACACTAACAATCAATCAATAATTATTATTATTTAAAATGGTGATTTACATTAAATAGTTTAAAATTCATGTACTTGATCTTTTATTGGTCAACGGTAGAAACTTTACAGAATAAGGCATAGAGATCAAATTCCTGTAACAATAAGGTTCACTTTCGGACTTAACATTAATTGAAGTGTTTTGTACCTATAAACACATTTCATTGTAAAGCCTCTGTATGCAAGCAAATTTAAAAAGAATTATAAATGTTAACAAACATCGTTAATCAAAAGTTTCATAAACCTGATTCAAAAGGAATTCTCAACAATAAATTTACAAAGGACAAATTATTTGGTGACAGCAAAAGACCATTTGCTCCTTTTACCCTGATCAATCTAGCTAGTTCTAAACTGACACAACATTTAATAATTCATCCAATTACTAAAGCAGGTGACCCCCTCGTCAAAAAACTACTTGAATGAAGGTTTATTGTGAACATATTCAATTTCAAATAGTGAACTTTGTCAAAAACCCTCCTTCAGTAGTATGGCAAAGAAATTTGGAGAAGCATTACCGGTGCTGAAAAATACCTGCTCAAGCCACCTCATTGTCATAAAACTAAAGGAATTTTGAGGGAACACCAAATCGTAGAATGATAAAATTATACTCAGAATGCAATGTCATCAGCCACAATCGGTGGAACGAATCTGCAATTTTCAAGAGTTTGCTCAAAGATGTGTCCCACTCTCAGCAGTTCTCCCTGCAATTGAATTCCAAGCGAAGGGATGATTCTGTTGCTCAATGCCAAATATATTATACCCTTGCACAGCATCACATAACACATTTTCCTCCATTATATATGTTATTTCACAAAAATCTCTAATCAGAATATCAGTAGGACCACATTAGTTACCTTTGGCTGTATGGTAACTCTCAATCTTATACAACTAAGATAGCCCAATGGCAAAGGCCCCTAGTTATGAAAAGGCATGGAGAAAGATTACTGTACGCAGCCTTATCCTTACATATGTGAAGTGGTTGTTTCTGGATTCAAACCCATGTCTAACCAGTGACCAAGGTACAACTCAACTGTTGAACCAAAGCTCGCCCTCTAACTTTCATTCTTATAAGCAAAGAATGATATACTAGCTATCCTAAAAATTTACGATATTTTCACACGAATCACTTGTTCATTTGTACAAGTCAAAATCACTCTTACATCACCTAATAACTTTTCAGAGAATAATTTTGTCCCGAAATCTGCCATGAAGTTGGGAATTCCTATTATATAGATTATATTTATAAATTTTTACTTCATTCATGTTGCAGCCATTATTTTTTTAAGAAAACTTAATGGGTAATATTTCCTCTCTGTAGTATCATCTTTAAAATTTTGAGTCTTTCAGCTCAATATCTGCTTAATTTGTACACATCGTACTTATTTTCTCCAGCTTTTCTCCAAGTGTGTGGCATCACATAAAAAAGGGAGATTTTCTTTCAAATAACTAAACACCCATGCTCACAAAAGCTTTGAACCATCCCGAGAAAGAAAAAAAATAGACACCAATATCAAAACGTGAGACCGATGTGATTTGTATTTTTTACACAAATATCTAATTTGAGGCATAACAGGAACAAATTTTGCTTTAAAATTTTACATTAGCCCAAAAGCTTTCTTTGTTGCTATCTTCTTTTTCCCTTCATTTTTGTTTTATCATTTTCAACTTAAAAGTTCAAAAAGCATCTTCGTTTTTAACATTTTTAAGAAATAAAGACTAGTAAAGAAAACAAAACTACCAGTTGCACAAAGTGCTCCAGCAACAAGGAGCCCATTGCAGTGGATAGGAAAAGTCAATACCTCATTAAAAGCCGCACCAATCATTTGCAGACCAACAGGAAGGCCTGCAGTTCCACCCTCAACAAATCCACATGGTAAAACCAAGGCAGGTAATCCAGCCAGATTAACATTTACCTGCAACAAGACAAATCATCAATAATGGACAAACACAATGCTTGATATGTTACTTTATATGAATGAAACTTCAGACATTACACAGTGAATATCAAACTCTTAACCATTGGGTAATTAGGTATGTTCAATGGTGACTTAATTCCAATAGGAAATTCCCTTGTTGAGCCTCTTGAACTTGAACTAGTGCATCCTAGGCACATGTTGAGAATGAACTCGTGCAATGCAACCAACTCATCAATGGTTAGCAAATATAATACCTGGATTAGTTAGCACCCATCTAAATTTTCTAAGGCTTAATATCTACAATTTATGCGAGATCTGATCACCATCAGTTATGACCTGTCGAAGTGCTAAAAGGGTTTAAAGTTTAAGTAGTTCATGTATGACTCAAGCTTGGGCTAAATGGAGTTCAAGAAGTTCAATAGCACAAGTCTAAGACCTCAAACTACCAATAACATTATCTGGCTCACACACAATCAAAACTGAGACAGAAATCTTGCTCAAAAATGAAATGCTTACAGTCATAATATCTCCTGCATACATAGCCAAAGAATCATTTTTCTTTTCACCTGCAAGTGCCAGGGGCAATAAAACAATTAGCAGTGAAGACACTGAAGTGCAATAATGCATACGCAAAGAGAGGTAGATGCACACCAATTTTATAAGCAGCTGAAGGAGCTGCAGGGGAAATCAAGATGTCATTTTGACTGAGTGCCTCCTTAAAGCTATTCCTGATTATGGTCCTTACCTGTAACATAACACTCATAAATATTGAATGTTGAAGATTAAATTGATTGACTCCAGAAGCTTAAAATTTCTTAAAGCAAAATATATTTGTACCAATCTATGAAACGGAATTGATAATTATT
This sequence comes from Sphenostylis stenocarpa, assembly GCA_963425845.1. NCBI lineage: Eukaryota > Viridiplantae > Streptophyta > Magnoliopsida > Fabales > Fabaceae > Sphenostylis > Sphenostylis stenocarpa. The sequence goes on from OY731403.1 coordinate 30,238,958, forward strand.
AAGACTAAGATCAGACCTATGACAGGAAAAAAAAAAAAAATAGTAGTACCTGCTGTGCACGTTTGTAATATGCATCATAGTAACCAGCTGAAAGGGCGTATGTTCCCATCAAAATTCTCATTTTGACCTGAGACATTTAAAATTGAAAGGTAGCTTAAATAGCAATACCAAGGCATATATGGACCATTTATTTTAAACTGGTATTATATGTAAAGCTAAGCTAACACACATCTTTGTAGCCAAATTTGAAATTAAGACGGAATGAGAGGTGTGTACCTCAGAACCAAACCCTTCAGCTCGGGAACCTCCATAAAGAGAATCTAATTCGTCAGCAAAAACTTGGTTTCCATATCTAAACATATACAAATGGTTAATTAAAGCCAGGCATGGTTTATCAATGAAAATGTGTTCTGGGGGAAGAGAGATAAGAAAGGTGGGTTGAGTCACTGACCTGATACCATCATAGCGTGACAAGTTGGAAGATGATTCAGACACAGCAAGGATATAATACGCTGGCAGCCCAAGGGAAAAGGATGGCAGTGAAACCTGTAATCAGTTAGAAGCAAATGAAAAGGACATCCTGAAAATATAATCTGCAACTGCACTAATAAAACTTCAAAAAGAACCATTAGAAGTTTCCATTCGTAATTAGAGAAACACGATACGGACCTCATTCACAGAGCAACCCAATTCCTCAAAATGCGAAGCAGCGGCCCCAATTGCAGAAATTACTCCAGTATCAACACCCTTGTCAATAGTTTCACGGATCAGACCAACTCTCAGTCCCTTCAAGGGCTTACTGTCCAAGGAGCTCACAGAGACAAAGTGGGATTGATAGTCAGGCACATCCTGAAAATTGACGTTATATATTATTGAGAAGTCATTGACTTAATAACAAGAAAGAAATAACACTTAAATCCACTGATTTCAGCAATCACTGATCTTATTGAGAAACAGATTTTACTAAACATTATTAACATCCCTTGCGAACAATGAGAAATTGGATGGCTTAGAACAGTTACACCAAACTTTTTGTAAACTCATACTCCCACCTGCTTACTTGAGGTGGCATCAAATCTATCATGACCAGCAATTGCATGAAGGAGAATCCCGGTATCAGCAACTGATGAACCAAAGCAGCCAATGGCATCAAGTGATGATGCATAAGCCATAAGTCCAAATCTTGAGACACGCCCATACGTAGGCTTCAAACCTACAACACCACAAAATGATGCTGGCTGCCTCACACTTCCACCAGTGTCACTTCCCAGCGACACAACACACTGCCTGGCAGAAACTGCAGCTGCTGATCCTCCTGATGATCCTCCTGGCACCCTAGACTCGTCCCATGGGTTGGCAGTCACCTATTGAATGAACATATGCAGCACCTGAGTAAACCAATCGCAGTTATAAATGGGCCATACAAATAATAAAGCTAGGACCAAAACACAACCCCTCTTTCTTTTCCAAAACTTTGCAATAACAAAAGGGAAATAACATTAGAAGGATTGAAAATTAGCAACACATTATTCCATTTAAGGTCCACCACCAAGTCATTCTTTGACAGTTTTCATTCCTCATTTTCTCTACACAAACACTGAAATCCTGCTTTCAATATAGAACAGCTAATCAACATTTTAACTCCTATACACAAAAATGAAAAACACACGGAGTCATAAAGTCACTTATCCTCAAATTCATAACAAATAATACAAACAGGGCATTTGAAATTTTAGAAGAAACATTCTTAGACACAGCTAGCATCCCACAATGCTCTTAATATTACACCACCCAACACATTCAACATCAACCTTCTGGGTCTTCAATCACCTTTATAAAATAATCTATAAACTCTCAATTTCAAAATATCAACAACAGTGCGTGCGTGGGAACAAATTCCGTGAGAGCCTTAACGGTACAGATATCCTCCTCTCTGTCCTCATTTCTGACTTAAAATACTTCCTATGTAATAATAAAAATAAGGATTTATGGAAAATTTAGTATATAAAGAATTTCTAAAATTTTATTTTCGTCATTAACTTTTAAAACTAATCATTGTTGGCCATGTATTTTTTAAAGAGAAAAAAATATTTACTAACATTTTAAAATAGTTTTACATTGTCATTTATTTAGTAATTTTGTTAACTTTCACAATAACTGATAAATATGAGTGGTGATAATTTGTGATTGGATTGACTTTGACATCCATTAAACTCTAATTATTCAAAAAATTTCCTGCATATGGATAATTCAAAAAATGAAGTACCCAAAAGCAGTGTTTTAAAAATTAAAGATTAAAATCAAACTTTGTAAATTTTCCAGAGACTAAAACACCATTATTACTAGTATAACTGAACAATAATAACAGTAGTAGTAATAATAACAGTGGAATGGGAAGCACCACTGAGCTTAAAAGTTCATACAAACCTAAAAATGCTTAGCACAGAATGAGTAACTTCAAAACTTAACAAAAAAATAACTTTTAAACAAAAAATTTAAATTGCAGTATAAATCATAGTAAAAAATTCTAAATGCAGTGTATTAGCAGAGAGAGAACCTGAAATGCAGAAGCTTCAGTTGTGCTTCCCATTCCAAACTCATCCATATTGGTTTTCCCAACCACAATGCCCCCCAATTCCCTCACTCTCTTCACCGCCGTCGCGTCAAACGGCGGCCGGTACCCCTCCAGGACGCGGGACCCGCCCGTGGACGGCATGTCCGCGGTACAGATGTTGTCCTTCACACCGACAAGCACACCAGCGAGGGGGCCGGGGTCATCGCCGGCGGCGATGCGGGCGTCGAGGCGGCGCGCTTGGGCGAGGAGGGAGTCGTCGTCGGGGAGATGTAGGAAGGAGCGCAGACGGGGCTCCGCGAGGCGGAGGCGCACGAGGCGGGAGAGGGCGAGGTCTGCGGCGGAGGCGCGGCGCGAGAGGAGGATTTGGCGGGTTGAGAGGATTTCGGAGTGCGGCGGAGGGGAGGTGGTGAGGGTCGGGGTTTGGTCGGTGAGGGAGGCGCGTGAGGTGAAGGAGTGGGAGTGGCGAGTGAGAGAGAGGCGAGAGAGGGAGCGAGGGGTTTGAAGTGTGGATAGTAGCATTTTTGAGTGTGAAAGAACAGAGGATATGAGAATCAATGAATGAATGAAACCATTGCAATGAAAATGAATGAATTTGTATTCAACGAAACAATAGGTTATGTTTTGGATATCGTTTCTGTAACATACTTGTGTTTAAGAATAAGAAAAAAAATATCATGTTAGAACAAAGGTAAATATAACCAAATTTTATATATGAAGTTAGTTAATTTTATATCCTTAAACTCAACTCTCTCTCTCTCTCTTTTTTTTTTTTTTTTTCTTTCCTTTTTCTTTCTTCTTGTTTACTCTACTAACCTTTTCTAGTTTTTTCTATGCTTATACTCTTTTTAATTTTTTAAATAAATACTTTTTTTAATAAGATGACATTTACATTTTATTTTATTTAAATTTATATTAAAATATAAATATAATAATAAGTTAATATATTTATCCATATATTTTATAATTCTTTATTATTTGTATATTTAAAAAATATTTGTAATAAAAATATTTATAAAATTTACAATTGGGTGAAAATTATACCTACCCAACCCTATAAAACTTAATATTAAAATTATCACTTACACAAAATATCTTAATAGTTACATACGAAACCATTTTAAAATACTTAAAATATGTCTCATAAATAAAGATAAAATATCTCATAGATTTCATATAATTATAATTTTAACACATCTATATAAACAAGTTTAGTATCTCTTTTATTTTAACCTACCATATATCCTCTTGTTCATTATTCCACATATTGAATTAAGTATTAAAGAGTCTTTTTGCAGGTATTCTTCCATTCGCTCTCTATATGCTCAAATAAACTTGATAGCTCAAACACATTTCTTAATCCAAGTCACAACACTTGGCGTCCATTGTGGGTGCGAGGCAAAACTTCTCCTACACCACTATTACCTAGAGATTAAACGATAAAATGACTATTCCTTCACACACATTACGAAGTCATCCACACTCATCGAAAGCCTTAAGGCTCAGATGGTCGAGCTACAACAACAGAATAATACATAAATACGAGATACCATAACAACCCTTCAAGAAAAAGTTGATTGAGACCGAAGACAACAACAACAACAAGAATTAAAGGCTCTGTGTGACCAAATCAATGAGATTATTAAGAAGTCAACTAAGCGAAAGAAGATAGTCCTAAATGAAGACGAAATTGCAGCCACTACAAAATCTCATTCTCACTTTGAGCATTCCAAGCAACAAAAAACTAATGCTCATAGAGAAATTGAAGATTCAAAGGAAATTGAAAAGAGTCTAAGTCTATTGTGTCAACCCAAGTTACGACATAAATGCATACAAAATATGAGCATTCATTCGTGCCAGGTATACTCGATGAGTTTCTTCCCCAAAATTAGCATACTCCTCCCATCGGTTCCTACATGTTGAAGTATATTTGGATAAGGACTCCTTCAAATGTTGAATTTTCCCGACTACACTTAAAGGCATCGTGCTCCAATGGTATTACAAACTCTCAAAGGGATCCATGGCTTGCTTTGATGATTCAACAAGCAAACTTAGAGCATGGTTTGCCACAAGCCAACGTCATTAAGATGACTCAATGGCTTTTGAAAAACCAAACAAGGAAAAAAAGGAATAATTACGTAAGTTTTGGAAAGGTTTGCAGTCATTAGTCTTACCATACCAAACTGATCTTCAAACATGATCGATCTTTGAAAATGATCATTTATGAAAAGCTTGTATCTGAACAGGCCAAAAAACATGGATGAGTTGAAAACACGATCCTCAAATTACATCTAGTTAGAAGAAAATACTGAGTTACATGGAATAATAGCTTGATAAAGTGATAGAAAAGAATCATTTCACCAAGTGTGTGAGGAGGGTTAGATATGATAACTGCACATTATTGAATGCACCTCGAGAAACCATCTTGCGAGAAACATGCAATTTGGAGATGATGACTATTCATCGGTAGTTTTTCACGACATCAAATGTAGATAGAACAAAAAAATGTGTTTACCACCAAACTTATGGACACAACACAGAAGATTACTCAAACATGCAAGATATCATAAAAGGCCTCATATAAATAGGAAAGTTAACTCAATACATACAAAAACATAACACTTGAGGTCGTGGAGGCTATCAAGGCAAGGATACTACCAATAAAAAGGTGAATGTAATAATAACCAACTCCCAACCCAACATACTTAGCAAGAAACCATCCCGAAAGCAGGATAAATAATCAATACCATTGCATGGGATTTTACTAGAGGAGGACTAGCAAGTTTGGCATGAAAAAGACATTTATGTGTCATACACCACGTCCAGATCGCAACTGTTAGAATCACGCAGCGGAATGTTCGCGTGGTCGGACAAAAACCAAGAGGGGGGGTGAATTGGTTTCTTAATAAAAATTAGGTTTTCAAAATTTTCCCCAAATTTTACCGATTAAAAACTGTGTAAATGTAAATAGAGAAAGGGATAGAGTCTTACACAGGAAATTTATACTGGTTCGGATCAAAAGACCCTACGTCCAGTTGCTAATCACTCAACAGAGGATTAACGCTGTCACTATAAACAAATTGTTACAATACAAATTACAATGGAAGATAAAGATAACACCTCTCTTGAAACCCACAAGAGATGAAGAACAGTTTTCCCCAGAGACGGCACAGCACACAATCCACTAAGAACTCCACTTAGTGATTCTTATCGCTTCTAGCCCACACCAGGTTCAGAAAGCCCCCTTTCCTTGCAACAAACAATTCTCTGGCACTCACAACACTTAACTTTTGTATGGAAAAGGTTGTTCTTATTTTCTGAGTGCCAAAGGAGAGTTGAAGTAGGGAAATTAGGGTTTAGGATTTGGGGATTTCGAAACTAGGGTTCTTGGTAATTGGGTTTTCGAAAATAGGGTTTGTTTGAAGTTTAAAATCAGAAACAGACTGGAATAATCGATTATTTGGAGTAATAATCGATTAAAACAAAGCCAAATACGTCAGAACTCAATACTCTCCGGTTTAATCGATTATTTGGTGAAATAATCGATTATCCGTATGGAACTGCATCGGAATAATCGATTATTTTGTCGTTTAATCGATTAAAGCGATGAGTTTGTACGTAAAATGGTTTTCTCACTATTTTAATCGATTATTTACCTATTTAATCGATTAAAGCCGAGCCTGAATGATAAATTTGAGCTTTTTGAAGCTTCTAAGTTACAGACTATGTACCAGCTATCTTAGATTCTATAATTACAGACTCAATCAAACTAAAACAGAGTTATTATAATACAGAAATCATCAATCTTCAATCTTCAATACTCTAAGTCTTTAAGCTCTTGGATCATCATCAAAATCAACATTCTTTATGATCATTATTTGCAACATCAAGTCCTTGAATGTTCAACAATCTCCCCCTTTTTGATGATGATCAAAATTATCTTTTTAAAGCCCTTGTAATAACCTGTTTTATCTGTCATACTAACAAACACATTAAACATACCAGATAAAATTTAAAATTGAATATAGGCTTTAAATTTTTCTCCCCCTATTTTGATTAAAATCAAAAAGAACTCTGAAAGAACAAACATTAGATCTCCCCCTCAAAATATGCATAATTTAGAGAAAGCTCCCCCTTAATCATAGCATGAAAGAAGCATCATATTTTATTTCATAATCATTCATCCATTACAACCTCAAGACAATAACAAAAGAAAATACATAACAGAATTTAAAATTCTTCACTATCATGATCATTAAAGTGTGCATTAAATCTATTCTCTAAACGACACACTTTATCATCTACATCCGATATACGGCGAATTAACTCCTCATGCCGTACACCAGAAAGAGTGAAGAACGATTGCATCCTTTGATTCATGTCAGATAACATATCTTCCATGGATTGTCTTGTTTCTTGATGCGAAGAGGATGTTCCAACACTTTGGATTTGGGTAGAGGGAAACTCAGCTGCTGGAAGCATATCTTCATCAGAGTCTTCAATTGCATCACCTTGATTTTGGACGTCATCTTTGTGAACATAGATGTCATTTACCCGCACCATTTGGAGATGAATCAATGTGCTGTCTAGCATGCGGTTCAAGTTATTAGTTCGGACAACTTGTTCACCTTCGACATTGACTCCTTTATATTCAAGAATTCGGGATACAAGAAGAGCATATGGAATTTTGAATGTTGGATGACGTTTGGCCTTTAACATTGTCATTGTGACAAGAACACCCCAATCTAAAGGTTCATTATTCATTATGGCATGAATAATGCGAAGATCAATAGAAGAGCATTGGGCATGATTTGTGGCCCGGGGACATAAAATCCGGACAAGCAAATGAAGAATCATGCGTTCTTCCTTCTTCAAAGGTCCATCATGAAGAATACGCCCAATCTCCATAGAGGGATTCCGAGAAAAGATCGATAAGCTAAGAACCTATCAAAGTCATCTAGCTCACCATAAACGTTAATAGCATCTTCTCTAATGGGGAAGTGGGCAACGTTTTCCCAAATATCATCATCTAGAATTATGGTAACCCCTTTTACACGGGATGTAGCAATTTGATCCCTAAACTTAAATCTAGAATAGAATACCCTAACTAAGTCAGGATAGTATGTACCTTGCATTTGGATAAATGGGAGAACTCCTTGAAATTCAAGAAGATTAGGAAAGTTAAATCCTCTATGAATGAATTGCTCACCAATTAGGAATTTAGGAGAAATGACGGCACGTTCCTTCCAGTACATCGAAATTCTCGTTGACCTTCCGTATCGTAAATCCATCCTTCAACGGAATTAGGACGGGAATGAGAAGAAGGTGCAGATCTTCTTCTTGTAGGAATCTTAGGGCGAGAGGATGAGGCCATTTGAAAGAATAGATGAAGTATGAAGAAGATTTGGAGACAAGTGAGGGAATAATGAGGCAAAGAGAGTATAGATTGCAAGAAAAACTTGATTGCAAGAGTTAGAAGTGAACTAGAGGTCTCTATATATATAGGGAAAATACTTCCAACGGTCATATAGAAGAGATTCCATGGCAAAATATCCGTTGGCAACGGCTAGGAGGCAAGACTGGTCGCATTTAATCGATTATATCTCAAAATAATCGATTATCTCTATATCGAGACGACTTTAATCGATTATTTCTAGCAAATAATCGATTATCCGAGGCATTTAAAAATTATTTCACGAAATAATCGATTATTCCAGAGGAGAATACCCTGTTTTGGACGTTTTGAGGGAAAATAATCGATTATCACTTCCAAGTAATCGATTATTCCAGAGGCTATATCAAGTTTTTGAGATTTATATGCATAATAACCTATGAACATGCTACACCACGAATTTTAACATAACAATCATCCGAAAACTAGTCAAATTAAGCAGATTTTAAGCTATTTCTAATATCCCTAAGTCTCTTCTAAGATCATAGAATCTATCCTTGGGTAGAGGCTTAGTAAATATATCTGCTAATTGACGTTTAGTGTCTACATACTCTATTTTGCAGTTTCCTTTTCGATATGATCTCTTAAAAAGTGATGTCTAATCTCAATATGTTTAGTCCTAGAGTGCATTACTTGGATTCTTAGTTAGATTGATTGCACTCGTATTATCACACATTAATGGAATGTCATTTAAATATATGCTATAATCCTCTAATTATTGTTTCATCCACGGAATTTGAGCACAACAACTTCCAGTCGCAATATATTCAGCTTCGAGTGGTAGATAAAGCAACACATGCCTGTTTCTTGGAATGCCAAGATATTAAGGATGAACCTAACAAATGACATGTCCCACTAGTGCTTTTCCTATCAATTTTACATCCACCATAATCGAGCATCGAATATCCTAATAAACTAATACAAGCATCGGACGGATACCACAAGCCAAACCCAGGTAGTTCCTTTGAAGTATTTTAAAATATGTTTCACTGCAATTAGGTGAGATTCTTTAGGACAAGCCTGAAATCTAGCACACACACGAACAGAATGCATAATATCAGGTCTACTAGCAGTTAAGTATAATAGTGATCCTATCATACCTCTATACATAGTTTGATTAACTTCCAAACCTGATTCATCCTTGTCTAAATAGCATGAAGTTCCCATGGGTGTGTTGGCTTCTTTTGAGGTGTCCATACCAAACTTTTTGAGAATCTCCTTGCGAGTATTTGGTTTGAGAGATGAAAATGCCATCTTTAAGTTGCTTGATTTGTAGTCCAAGGAAGAATGTCAATTCTCCCATCATAGACATTTCAAACTCTCCCTGCATAATCTTAGCAAATTCTACACATAACGAATTATTAGTTGATCCAAAAATTATATCATCAACATATACCTGGACCAATAAGATATGTTCTTTTACTTTCTTAATGAACAGTGTAGAATCAATTTTTCCTCTTGAAAAATCATTTGCAGTTAGGAAACTACTTAATCTTTCATACCAAGATCTAGGAGCTTGTTTTAACCCATATAATGCTTTCTTTAATTTGAAAATATGATTAGGATTATTAAAATCTTCAAATCCAGGGGGTTGCTCTACATACACTTCTTCTTTAATAAAACCATTTAAAAATGCACTCTTTACATCCATTTGATATAATTTAAATTTCATCATAGATGCATAAGCAAGAAGTAGGCGTATAGCCTCTAACCTGGCAACAGGAGCATAAGTTTCATCATAATCTATACCTTCCTCTTGACAATAGCCTTTTGCAACAAGTCTGGCTTTATTCTTTGTTATGTTTCCATCTTCATCAAGCTTATTTCTGAATACCCATTTAGTTCCAATAACTTGATGTGACTCTTCTCTTGGGATTAATTCCCAGACTTGATTCCTTTCAAATTGGTTAAGTTCTTCTTGCATGGCTATGCACCATTGATCATCTTTAAGTGCTTCCTCAATGTTTTTAGGTTCAATCTGTGACACAAAAGCAACAAACATACAGAAATTTGTCATATTTCTAGTTCTTACCCCTTTTGAGATATCACCTATGATATTGTCCATTGAGAGTCCTCTAGGTGATTGCCATTCCTTTGCTAATTGAGGAGTTTGAGAAGGCTCATTATCTTCTAAATACAGTTCATCAAGAGCCTCCCTTATATATTCATCATCACCTGCAAGTCTTTTATTTGACTCAAGAGGATTTCCCCCAAGGTCTACAATCTCATCAAAGGTAACATGAATAGATTCTTCTATATTTAAAGTTCTCCTATTAAACACTCTATATGCCTTGCTAGTTAGAGAATAACCTAGAAAAATGCCCTCATCAGCTTTTGAATCAAATTTTCCTAGATTGTCCTTTTCATTATTTAGCACAAAACATTTACATCCAAAAATCTTTAAATGTGCAACATTAGGTTTTCTACCATTAAACAATTCATATGGAGTAGATTTAATAATTGACCTAATGAGCATTCTATTTAAAACATAACATGCCGTACTAACCGCATCAGCCCAAAAATATTTAGGAACATTAGATTCATTTAACATAGTTCTTGCAAGTTCCTCTAATGACCTATTTTTCCTCTCAACTACACCATTTTGTTGGGGAGTCCTAGGAGCGAGAAAAGTTATGTAATATACCATTTTCCTCACAATAATTCTCAAACTTTTCATTTTGAAACTCACCACCATGGTCACTTCTTAAAACTTTAATTCTTAGGTCTTTCTCATTTTGAATTTGTTTAGCAAACTTTCTAAAGACCTTAAAAGCTTCACTTTTCGTAGTTAAGAAAAATGTCCAAGTGTACCTAGAGTAATCATCAACAATTACAAGTCCATAATAATTTCCACCAAAGCTTTTTATCCTAGAAGGTCCAAATAAATCTAAATGTAATAATTCTAGGGGTTTTGAAGTGGAAATCACATTCTTTGATTTAAAAGATGATTTTACTTGTTTACCTTTTTGGCATGCATCACACAATCTATCTTTTTCAAATTTTAACTTAGGCAATCCAATAACTAAGTCTTTTGATATCAATTTATTCAAGTGATGCATGTTTATATGAGCCGCTCTTTTATGCCATAACCAAGGGTTTTCTTCCTTAGCAACTAAACATGTTATACTAGACTCATGTAAACAATCCAAATCAATCAAATATATATTATTATGCCTAATGCCTTTTAATTCTACTTTTTCGGAATCTATTAAATGTATGGTGCAAAATTTGCTTTCAAAAGTTATTCCGTACAGTTCCGTACAGATAATCGATTATTTTGCTGTTTAATCGATTAAAGTAGTGAGTTTGTACAGAAAATGGTTTTCTCACTGTTTTAATCGATTATTTACCTATTTAATCGATTAAAGCCGAGCCTGAATGATAAATTTGAGCTTTTTGAAGCTTCTAAGTTACAGACTATGTACCGGCTATCTTAGATTCTATAATTACAGACTCAATCAAACTAAAACAGAGTTATTACAATACAGAAATCATCAATCTTCAATCTTCAATACTCTAAGTCTTTAAGCTCTTGGATCATCATCAAAATCAACATTCTTTATGATCATTATTTGCAACATCAAGTCCTTGAATGTTCAACAACAACCTCCCCCCATACAAAATTTCTCAATATTGAAAGTGATGAAGATCTTATTAGATCATTTGATAAAATGAAGATCTTGTGGATTTGATGAAGTCAAAGGCTACTTGGGTTAAAGGGTAGAGTGATTAGTGAGTCTGCATCTATACATAGGTATAATCATTCATATCCCTCTGCTGCATGAAGTTTCATCATTTGAAAGAATTTGAAAAATGCCTCTAAAGATGTTTTTAATCCATTAAAAACCAAAGCAATCAATTAAACTGTTTTTAAGAAATTGTTTTAATTGATAATGAGCTTTTTCAATTAAAATGATCTTAAAACTTACATGACAGATTTTTAACTGATAGGTTTTCAAAATAATCGATTAAAACCATTTAAAACATTCATTGGAACTGTTTTAATCGATACACTTTTGAATTAATCAATTATTTTCATTAAAGGAGTTTTTGAAAACCTTTTGCCAGTTTTTTAACTGATATAGTTTCAAAATAATCGATTAAAACCACTTGAAATGCTTTTTAATCGATGTAATCTCATATATGATCGATCAGAATAAGTTTTAATCGATGTAATCTAAAAAATGATCGATCAGAATAATTTTAATCGATGTAAAATCGAATTAATCGATTAAAACAACTTAATGAACTTTTTGCTAACTGTTTTAATCGATTAAAACTTGTTGTTATCAGTTAAAATCACTTAGAAAGTTTTGTGAAAGTTTTTGGTAGAATATTAATCGATTAAACTGAGAAATAATCTATTAAAATAACTTAAGGGACTTTTTGTTAATTGTTTTAATCGATTAAAACACTATCGCATCAGTTAAAATAAATCTGGAAAATAATCAAGAACATTTTAACATATTAAAAGATTGTTTTAACAGATTAATTAAACAACAGTTGAAATAAATATCTATATAAACAGATTTGATTCAACGTTTTAAAATACACTTTTGAACAATCAATCAAGCAATCGTAAGAGCTATTTTCAAGAAAGAATCGCGCAAGTTTTGTGGTGTTTTTGAAAGTTCTTTCTTGAGACAATTTTTTCATTCTTTTGGTGAAGAAACTCATTCTGCAGAAGTTGCATAATCCGGGTTTGATTGTTCTAGTTTTTTCTCTTTGTTTCTTTACGTTTCTTTACTGTATTGTGAGTGTCTAGAATTGTTGGGCACTGGTTTTATAGCTGAAATTTGGCTGCAGGCTGGTACAAGAACTAGAACTTGGTTCTTGGGTGGTGAGTGTCTAGAATTGTTGGGCATTGGTTTTGTAGCTGGAATTTGGCTGCAGGTTGGTTCAAGAACTAGAATTTGGTTCTTTGTGAAGGTATAGGTGCAAGATCTGGAATTTGGGTCTTGTGATAGATTGAGTGTGTGATTAAAATCTGTAATTTGTAAAACATTCAATCTAGTGAAACTCAGCTGGAATTTAGCTGAGAACTGGATGTAGCCCTGGGATTGGGTGAACCAGTATAAATCTTGGTTGTATTTCTCTAAACCTTACTCTTTTTAATTCTGCTGCTGTCTTACTTTGAATAACTTGATTTTCTTGGTTCAAGAATTGGTCAAAACCCTTAATCTTTGAAATAGATAATCTATAAATTGCGAAAATCTTTTAAAGATCAATTCACCCCCCCTCTTGATCTCAACCTACTTTTCTAACAAATATCACGTTCTCAAATGAAAATTACAAAAGATATGATACAACCTGAGAGGATCTAGTAATTATCACAATCATAATAGCCAATTGTGAACTAAGAAAAAACTTGATTAATCAAGGTAGTTCAACCGTTGTATTGGTCAATGTTCCTTAAATTATGGATATCACATGACTTGATATATCCATATCCAGATCCTTTGCTCGGTTTTGTAGGAGAACAAGTTCACACGCGAAGATATATTGACCTGTTAAACCACCTTTAGAACCACAGTTCAATGCATTATCTCAGTACAATATATATTAGTGGAGGTAAGCACCTCATATAATTTGATAATCGAAAGAAGAATTTTAAACCAACAGGGGATGGTTATATCAACCCCCCATATTGTGATGAAGTTTTCATCATCAGATAACAAATTCGTGATAATAGTAAGATCATACCCAAATGAAGCTTGAGCATGCTACACCAAAAGCCTAAAAGTAGAATCATAATCAGTGTTGCGATAGTTTAGGAGCCACATACAGGTACATAGCATAAAATGAGTAGACCTCAACCCATGAATAAAAGCATATAGAAGTTGACCTACTTTCGATGAGGATATATCTAACTTTCAACTCATAAAGGATAAGTCTCAAATCATACACGTTGGTCATGCGACCTATATAACTACTCACAAACATATCGAAGGGGTCCTATTTAAAAATGTCAATTTATTCGCATGGTGTGTAACCAGCATGCCTTGTATTGATCCTAATATAATTTCACATAAATTAAAAATTTTACCTGAACCAAAACTTATAGCTTAGTGAAAATGTAAGTTAGGAGAAGAAAAGAGACGAGTTGTGGATTAAGAGGTTGACAAGCTTTTGCAAGTTGACTTCATCCTAGAGGTACCATACACTACATGGTTAGCTAATGTAGTTTTAGTAAAAAAAGAAAATGAAAAATGGAGAATGTGCACTAGTTTACATTGATCTAAATAAAGCATATCCAAAACACTCATTACCTTTATCAAGCATTGACTGCTTAATTGACAACGCATCTTACTAACATATCCTAAGTTTCTTATACACTTTATTCAGGGTATAACCTAATAAGGATGTACAACCTGACGGGGAGAAAATGACTTTCACCATGGAAGGCGTGAACTACTATTATAAATTCATGCCCTTTTAGATTAAAAAATGCAGGAGCTATTTACCAATACTGACGAATCACATATTCAAAAAGCTCATCGGAGACATCATGGAAGTTTATGTGGACAACATGGTAGTCAAGTCAGAACAACAAGTCAATTACCCCACTCATCTACGATGAGTCTTTGACAAAATTAAAAGATACAATATGCCCCTCAACTCAGAGAAATGTGTATTCGGTGTAAGAGGAGACAAGTTCTTAGGATTCATAATCATCCAACACGATATCAAAGCAAATCTAGACAAGTGCAAAGCTATACTTGCCATGCAAAGTCCTCAAAACCTAAAAGATGTACAACAGTTGAATAGATAGTTTGCAGCACTAGTCAGATTCTTGGTAAAGCTAGTTGAGAAGGCAAAACCCTTTTTTAAACTATTAAGAAGTTATAAAAATTTCCATTGGGCAGAAAAATGTGAATCCATATTCCAAGCTATAAAAAAGGGCATTGCATTGTTACCAACCTTTATAAGCCCTTTATAAGCCCTTTGTTGGGTTCTACTATTTTTCTTTACATGGTAGTTATAAAGTCAATCATCAGCTTAGTACCTGTACATTACAACAATAAACAACAAACTCCATTTCGCTCTACCATTTGAGTCTTACAAGTCATAGAACTAACGATACTTAGTGTTGGCATTGATAAACTTGACACAAAGACTTTGACCATATTTCCAAAGCTTTAGTATCACAATCAAAACAGATTATCCAATTAAACAAATGTTGTGAAATCTTGAAATGGTGGGGCAAATGATAGCTTGGTTAGTATAACTCTTCAAATTTGATTTGTGATTCGAAAACCAAGGACCAATGAAAGCATAATTCATAGCATATTTCCTAGTGGAATTACCTCCACTCAAGAGA
The DNA here is from genome assembly GCA_963425845.1 of Sphenostylis stenocarpa. Taxonomy (NCBI): domain Eukaryota; kingdom Viridiplantae; phylum Streptophyta; class Magnoliopsida; order Fabales; family Fabaceae; genus Sphenostylis; species Sphenostylis stenocarpa. The sequence continues at coordinate 30,254,303 of OY731403.1, forward strand.
AAGATATGGGCTATGGGTTGAAGAAATACTTAGAATATTATGGGTTTACCATTGTACCCCTTAAACATCCACATAAGAAACACCCTTTTGACTCACATGCGGTATTAAGGCTATGATACTTGTTGAAGTCAAGGAAGAATGTTAGAGACGACAGGTCTTCAATGAGACGCAAAATAAACATAAACTCCACATTGAGCTTGATTTGATCCATGAAGTATGAGAAACTGTCAAAGTAAAGGAAATAGCAACCAAAATAAGATCCATGAGGTGATACAATAATTGTGTCTTAATCGCACACAACTTTAATTCGAGTCTCTCCACTTCCTTAACCATACTTTTCTTAGCCTTGACTAACTTCATCTTCAACTCAACATTTTCCATGTTAGCCTCCTTCCATTGTCGTTTCTTATGCACCTCAATTTTCTTTAACACCCTTTATATATTTAACACACGATCAAATAGCTTAGCACTTTGTTTAACTTTCTTAGACAAAGCTACCACGTGATCATCAAGTTGACACTGAAGGATGACCTTTTGTTGCTCTACTTTGTCCTCTTTGGCACGATCATGGGCTTCCTTCACCACCCCTTTCCATTGATGACATGTTGTCATAATATGAGTAGTCATGACCTTGGTTGCCTTCAATAAATCCTAGTCAAAAGGAGGTGGAAAATTCACACCCATCTTCACATTATTCGCTGACATTTTCATGTGCCAACATGATATACTTCTCGGGCACTCGTCGGCACATGATCTACTCGGTCCAAAGGATCGTCTCGATGAGCATCAACAAATTTCTCATCAGAGGGACGATTTAAAGGGAGATATTGGAGGCACTTCGAAAGTGGTCACACATTTACAACAAAGTAATGAGTTGGGCGCCTCCCCTGGGCGTTTGATACTATGACAACCACAAGTACGAGATCAGTAGAAATAGATGTCACCTTAGCTTTCTTGGATGACCTCTTAGTTAGCTCCTAAATGGGCACCGACTTGGTTAAGGAAACTTTCACATTCAAGGGAGTCATGCCTAGCTTGGTACAAATCTTTTTGTAGTCAAAAGAGTTCCCCAAAATCTCTAAAATATAAAGCCAAACATTAGACATACTCATAAAGTATAGTAATATCATCAAAAAGATAGTCATCTCACCATTAAATAAAGACACTTAGTTCTCAACATAAGTGATAGCCAAAAGATCCTTACAATTTATAGGCCGAGACAGTTCCTTTATAGTTATAGGCACTTGTTATTCGACAAAAAGCAAATGCTCAGGATGAGACTTAAACTTAACAGAAGTTGTCCAATATACAGGGAAATGCAGTGAGTTTTTGGGATAATAGAATAAAGACCTCGAAGGATATGTAACACTACACTTTACTAAAAAAAACAATTCTTAAAATTCTCAAACAATTGTGTATACATGGTAAACAACCCACCATGTTAGGAGCCACTAAGAGAGATCCAGCTGATGTCATAACCATACTTCAACTGATAAAATGCATAAAGACATTCACAAAAGACGACAACCGAAGAAAGAAGCACAAAATTTGAAAAACCTTCAAAAAAGCCTAGCTATTAGGATGTAACTGACTTGGAGTTACCCTAAGAATGGGCAACATTCAAAATCAGTGAAGGGTAACAAAATCTCTAACTCCTTAAACAAGCATTCATACACAAAAGTGAAGTCCTCATTATCAACCCTCGACTTTCATATAAACTCGGTTGGAGGAAGAACACGACTCAATAATCATCAGATGAGCATAGGATGGTTCACATATATAAAAAGACTTACAAAAACCCTGTATAGTAGAAAATTGAAGTACACTTAACCTATATTGATGCACCTCATTCAATACCCAATAATACTCTGGGTTAGGAATAGGAGTAAATTTATCCTTACGTGTAGCCTTAACAAAACCTCCTTCACTAGGACCCTCTACACTATGTTTTTGCGACCCCTAACCCACTTTCGATTACCTTTGCATTTTGAAGAAAATGAACCAACAACAGTGGTGGAAACCATCGTAAGAGAAACTTAAGAGGTCATTTCCACCTCCTCAGAAGACGCACACACATTTTTAGAAATACAGACTGAGATCAATAGGAGGGTGAATTGATCTAATAAAAAACTTTTCACAACTTTTGAGTACAAATTATAAATTTCAAAGATTTAAGAACTCAATCAATTCTTGAACCAAATAACAACAATCTTGAATGAAAGAAAGAGATGAAAGAAAAGCAAGAACACCAAGTTTATACTGGTTCACCCAATCCACTGGGCTACATCCAGTTCTCAACCAAATTTCAGTTGAGTTCCACTAATTAAATACCAATTAATTACAAGAACAAATTGTAGAAAATCAATCTACACTAAGAACTTTAATTCAGTTCTTGAACCTATGACAACAACCACAATTCTAGCTGCTTAAACTAGTGCCCACAATTCCAGACATTGAAAATACAATGAACCAAATAAAGAATTAAGATACTTGAAGAAACGACAATAATCAAATTAATATGCAGATGTAAAGATCCAATCACAGAATGAGTTTCCTAAAAAATAAGAACAAAGAGCCTCAAGAAAGATTGCAAAAGAATTTTAATGAGAAAGACGTGTTTCTCTCTTGAAAAATATCTCTAAAGATTGTTAGAATGATATCTCAAATATGTGTTTTGAAACATTGCAGAAGATCTGTTTATATAGAGATTTTTTTAGCTAACTGATGTGATTAATTGATTAATTTGCTGATGAAAAAAAATTTAACTGATGAAAATTCCTTTTAATCGATTAAAAAGGTTCTACCAATTTTTTCCAAGACGTCTAACTGATAAAAACATGGTTTAATCGATTAAAACAATTCTAGATATTTTCTAGAGGCATTTTAATCGATGAAAACAAGGTTTTTTCGATTAAAACTATGATATAAAAATTGTTTAAGTATTTGTAATCGATTATTTCAAAGTTTTATCGATTAAAACTCTGACGAGTAAGTTTTCTAAAACTTCTTAAGTGAAATTAATCGATTATTTCGAAATATATTCGTTAAAATTTTGATAAAATATTTTCTAAAACTTCTTAAGTGAATTTAATCGATTATTTCATAGATATATCAATTAAAATACTAAAAGAAAGTGTTTTCAAGTTGTTTAAGTGATTTGAATCGATTATTTAAAAAATGTATCAATTAAAATTGCGACAAAAAGTGTTTTCAAGTTCTTTGAGTGTTTTTAATTTGATTATTTTGAAAACATATCAATTAAAACTTGACTGAAGAACATATTAATCGATTAAAACGATTTTTAACAGATTAAATATACTTGAGGCACTTTATATTTTTGTAAAAGATAGAAACTCATGCTAGAGGAGAGGATAAATGCTTATACTTACACAATGTAGATGCAGACACACTAATGAACTAACACAACATATTCTTTTTAATAACTTCTTTTGACTTCATCAAATCTTTTATTCAAGACTTTCAAGATTCTTCTTATTAGCTTTTTCATCAGTCTCCCCCTATTTGATGAAGACAAAGAACACTTTGAATCCTGCAAAACCACTTTGATGTATGTGTTATATGCAATTAGTATAAGTGAGCTATCCTTATCTTTTTCAATTCTTTCTCCCCCTTTTGACTTCACCAAAATAGAAGAGAACAAACATGAGTCAAGCCAAAAGAAATATCATACAATCATTAAAATGTTCAGAATTCCTGGTCAGAAACCAGTTTAAGTTTACAAACCAACAAAAAAAGAAAATGAGTAGAAAACACAAAAATTAGGCACAAGCGCAGTGATAAGAAAAACCCCTAGTGTATAGTAACAAAATCTTAGTCATCCCAAGAACCTTGGTTGAACTGCAAATCATCCAATTTGGTATAGATGTCTACTATTTGATTGTTGAGATTTGAAAACTGATTAATGGTTTCATGATAGTATTGAAACGTCATATGCATGTGCTTCCTCTGATTTTCCTATAAGGAAGACATTTGAGATAACATTGACTATAGACTCCAAATCTTGCCCGGCTTCACAATAAAGCCAGAAGACCTCCATTTGAAGATAGACAAAGCCTTTAGACTCCATAATTAGGATAGGAGGACTTCATGTACACAGAAAATAAGAGAATTTTTGCCCAGAAGCCCGAGACAATCGTCCGGGCTGGCCAGACGGTCGTCTCGACTCTAAAGTGGCGAGACGACTGTCCTAACTGGCGAGATGGTCGTCTCGCCTGACAAGGGTCGAGACGGTCATCCCGGTCTGACAGGCATGAATTCCTATAAATAGGGGTCTCCTCCCCCTCGTTTTCAACAACTTTTCACCTGAATTCACCCTCTTATACTCTTCTTAAACCTCTTTGACGCATTTCCAAAGTTTGAGTGCTCTTTTCAGACACTCTATAGTTAGAATTCTTCTGTCGATAAAGGAGTGAGCAGCGTTGTAGAGTGAGGGGATAGCCAAAAAGCATCCTCAATCTTCGAACACTTAATACAAATCTTGTTTCGGAGGTTTCTTCCACATACTCTCTTTTATTGCTTTCTTTATAGCTTTCCTTGTATGTATATTAAATATTAGAGCCATGTAGACGTTTAATTTCTGCAAGTAGATGAAATAATAAGGGTAAAAGTGTAATTTCTTTAGTATTTATTTTATAAGCTAGTCCATCATAAGGAACTCGAAAGGGGCGTTGTGGGGTGCTAACACCTTCCCCACACGTAGTTATCTCCCTTACCCGACTCTGGTTGTAATGGCCAAAGTTGGTTTTTCTAAAACCACTGCCTTTTTACCTTTTTCAATGTTTAAGGTTAAAACACTGATGGCGACTCCATCGAACCTTTTCAAAAACCTCACCTTTAGGTACAACCCAGTTATTGAACAATCTAAAGGCGTTGAACATCTCCTTTAAAAAACGCGAGTCATACAAAAAAACTATCGCGTCGCTTCGACTGCCTCTTTTGACGGCAGCGATAGATGGCGACTCCACTAGGGAAGCTAGAGAGTTGATCCCATTTAGTGATGAACTAGTTTAAGAAATAAAAACTTGAAATTATGCTTTTACCCTTCCTTGCTTTATAACATGTTTTACTGTTTGGCTTTAATAACTGTTGTATGTTTATTTTCTACAATTGTTTGAAATAACAACTGTACACTAATCTTTGCACACAACAGTTCTCTTAATACCCGGGGGCATGTGGGATAACCTTAGGGAGTGGGTGGCAGGTACGATTTGTCGTAGTGATGGCCATGAGCTCACCGGTATGTTCGGAAACCACCACTCAAGGTGATAACCTTCCTCTTTTGGCTTAAAGACTAACAAGGTCCTAGTGCCATGCATGGTCTGAGAGCTGGAAGAGTGGGAACCCTATGATGGGGGCACCTCGGGGGCCTGGCCTTGGTGAGGATAATTAGAACCACCTTGAATACACACTTTTCTGCAGGACACCCCTACCTCGTGATAAAAATGTCGTCACTCAGTTCGGGGATGAGTGAATTGTTTGTGCATTTGTTTGTTGCATTTGTTTGTTGCATAACATAATCATACAACAACAAAAATAAAATAAAAATCTCAAAAATCTTTTCATAATTACCTTTATCTTGAACAATAAACATTTTAGCTAGTCTGGTTTCGGGTTCTTTATAAGCTAAGTAGTCACGTTGTCCGACAGAAGAAATAAAAGAAAATATATAAAAAAATAGTAATAACAAAAATTTATAAAGAAGTTTTTGACAAAGTCGTATCATTCATATCACATCATCTCATAAGTGGTAAAACCAGGAGAGAAAATAAATGCATAAGGAAAATATGCATACACATCATCTTAATAAATCCCTCATCACTAGTGTAGAATGGGTTTTAATAAGTCTTAGGAGCATTTTTTGGGAAAATTTTTGGGACAAATCCCCCTTGGGATTTGCCACCTATTCTTCACTTTTTGCTCTTCGTTTTGATATGTTGTGCGTCCAAATCCGACATCCCAGTCAAAAGTTATCTTACTTTGAACATTTTCCGTGTTTTTGTACTATTGCATGCGTAAACACATCCATGCTAGGGGGCATTAGATATCCCTAAGACAAAGGCGATAGAGACCCCAGTGCGTTTGTAATCTTCCACAAGGAAGGGACAAGTGTGCTAAGGGTATGGTAACCTTCATTATACTTGTCAGTCTGTGACGGGGAAGGAACCATTAGACTGAGGTGGGTATGGTACTCCATAAAGCATAAGCTTTAAGGAAGATACCAAAGTCATTGTCTTAAGGCATATCTATCCCACACTAATCATTCATTTCAAAATAAAAATAAAAGCCCTAACTCATATCGCGTTCTAGAAAGTGGCTGGTCTTCTTCCTGTCCTCACTCATGCGCAAAAGGCTAAAAGGATGGAGTAGTTAGAAGAGAAAAATCGCAAGCTCACCGCTGAGCTTAACTCCATGAAAGAACAAATGGAACAATTAATGGAGTTAATGCGTCAACAGAACTTACACAAGGAGAACCCTCACAATGACCACGCCTCACATCATGAGGAAGAGGGGGGTTCCGACCATGAGGTTGAGCAGGAAGCTGACGTACAGCCCGAAGCGAGGGCAATACTCATCCAACCTCCTAAAGTTTCCAAACAACAATCTCAACTCTAGAGGAGAGACTGAGGGTCATGAAGGGGCACAACTTTGATGTGAAAGAGGCGGCTAATATGTGCCTCATCAAGAACATCTGCTTCCCTCCCAAGTTCAAGATCTCGGACTTCCCAAAGTACACGGGAATGACTTGTCCTAAGGGTCATCTTACCATGTATTGTCGTAAGATGGCCGCATATGCCGATAATGAAAAACTCCTGATACACTGCTTTCAGGAGAGCTTTGTTAGAATCGCGCAGCGGAATGTTCGCGTGGTCGGACAAAAACCAAGAGGGGGGGTGAATTGGTTTCTTAACAAAAATTAGGTTTTCAAAATTTTCCCCAAATTTTACCGATTAAAAAAACTGTGTAAATGTAAATAGAGAAGAGAAGAGAATCTTACACAGGAAATTTATACTGATTCGGATCAAAAGACCCTACGTCCAGTTGCTAATCATTCAAACAGAGGATTAACGCTGTCACTATAATCAAGTTGTTACAAACAAATTACAATTGAAAAGATAAAGTAAAGAAAACACCTCTCTTGAAATCCACAAGAGATGAAGAACAACTTTCCCTAGAGACGACACAACACACAATCCACTAAGAACTCCACTTAGTGATTCTTATCGCTTCTAGCCCACACCAGGTTCCAAAAGCCCCTTTTTCTTGCAACAAACAGTTCTCTAGCACTACAACACTTAACTTTTGTATGAAAAAGGTTGTTCTTCCTTTTATGAGTGCCATAGAGAAGTTTAAGTAGAGAAATTAGGGTTTGGGAATTGGGAATTTCGGAATTAGGGTTCTTGGAAATAGGGTTTTCGAGAATAGGGTTGATTTGAAGTTAAAAATCAAAATCTGACTGAAATAATCGATTAAATGAAGTATTAATCGATTATTACAGAGCCAAAATCAACAAAACCCTAAAACTCTCTGTTTTAATCGATTAAAAGGGTTGTTAATCGATTAACAGGTGGTTTAATCGATTAAACCAGTGAGTAGATACAGAAAATGATTTTTCTCACTGTTTTAATCGATTATTTCCCTATTTAATCGATTAAAGCCGAGCCTGGATGATAAATTTGAGCTTTTTGAAGCTTCTAAGGTGCAGACTATGTACCGGCTATCTTAAACTCTAATATTACAGACTCAATGTAATTGAAACAGAGTTATTACAATACAAAACAAGTCTTCAACACTCTAAGTCTTTGAGTTCTTGAATCATCATCAAAATCAACAATCTTCATGTTCATCAAGTGCAACATCAAGTCCTTGCATGTTCAACAATCTCCCCCTTTTTTATGATGATCAAAATTATCTTTTAAAGCTTTGTAATAACCTGTTTTATCTGTCATACTAACAAACACATTAAACATACCAGATAATATTTAAAAACAATCATATTAGGCTTTAAATATTTTCTCCCCCTATTTTGATTAGAATAAAAAATAATTCATCTATTACAAACATAAGAGCTCCCCCTCAAAATATGCATAACTTAGAGAAAACTCCCCCTCAATCAAAGTAATAACAGAATACCATATTTTATTTCAGAGATAAGCAATCATTACAATATAGGAAATAACAACAAATTTAAAATTCTTCACTATCATCACTATGAAAGTGTGCATCAAATCTATTTTCTAAACGACACACTTTATCATCTACATCAGATATACGGCAAATTATTTCCTCATGCCGTACTCCAGAAAGAGTGAAGAATGACTGCATTCTTTGATTCATGTCAGATAACATGTCTTCCATGGATTGTCGGGTTTCATGATGGGTAGAGGAAGTTCCAACACTTTGGATTGGATCAGAGGGAGACTCAGCAGCAGGAGGCATATCTTCATTAGAATCTTCATTATCTTCACCTTGGTTTGGAACGTCATCCTTGTGAACATAAATATCATTAACACGCACCATTTGGAGTTGGATCAAAGTGTTGTCCAGCATGCGATTCAAGTTATTTGTGCGTACTGTTTGTTCACCTTCGACATTTACTCCCTTGTATTCAAGAATGCGAGAGATAAGGAGGGCATATGGAATTTTGAAGGTGGGATGACGTTTGGCTTTTAACATATTCATGGTGACAAGAACGCCCCAATCTAAAGGCTCATTATTCATTATGGCATGAATAATACGAAGATCAATTGAAGAACATTGAGCATGATTTGTAGCCCGAGGACATAGGATCCAGACAAGTAGATGTAAAATCATGCGTTCCTCCTTCTTCAAAGGTCTAACAAGAAGGAGATGCCCAATCTCCATGGAAGGATTTCGCAGAAAAGAACGGTAAGCTAAGAACCTATCAAAATCATCTAACTCACCATACACGTTAATAACATCTTCTCTAATTGGAAAGTGGGCAATGTTGAACATTCAAGGACTTGATGTTGCACTTGATGGACATGAAGATTGTTGATTTTGATGATGATTCAAGAACTCAAGAACTTAGAAAGTTGAAGACTTGTTTTGTAGTGTAATAACTCTGTATTAATTAGATTGAGTCTGTAATTTTAGTGTTTGAGATAGCCGGTACATAGTCTGAACCTTAGAAGCTTCAAAAAGCTCAAGTTTATCATCCAGGCTCGGCTTTAATCGATTAAATAGGGAAATAATCGATTAAAACAGTGAGAAAAACCATTTTCTGTGAAAACTCACTGGTTTAATCGATTAAACCAACTTTTAATCGATTATCGAGCGGTTTAATCGATTAAACCTCCTTTTAATCGATTAAAGCAGAGAGATTTGGGTTACGTTGATTTTTGGCTCTGGTTTAATCGATTAACACTTCTTTTAATCGATTAAACGAGTCAGATTTTGGGTTTTAACTTCAAATCAAACCTATTTTCGAAAACCCTATTCCCAAGAACCCTAGTTTCGAAATTCCCAATTCCTAAACCCTAATTTCTCTACTTAAACTCTTCTTTGGCACTCAGAAAGTAAGAACAACCTTTTCCATACAAAAGTTAAGTGTTGTGAGTGCCAGAGAACTGTTTGTTGCGGGGAAAGGGGGCTTTTGGAACCTGGTGTGGGCTAGAAGCGATAAGAATCACTAAGTGGAGTTCTTAGTGGATTGTGTCTTTGTCGTCGTCTACGGGAAAAGCTGTTCTTCATCTCTTGTGGGTTTCAAGAGAGGTGTTATCTTTAACTTTATCTTTTCCATTGTAATTTGTATTGTAACAATTTGATTATAGTGACAGCGTTAATCCTCTTTTTGAGTGATTAGCAACTGGACGTAGGGTCTTTTGATCCGAACCAGTATAAATTTCCTGTGTAAGACTCTATCCCTTTCTCTATTTACATTTACACAGATTTTAATCGGTAAAATTTGGGGAAAATTTTGAAAACCTAATTTTTATTAAGAAACCAATTCACTCCCCCTCTTGGTTTTTGTCTGATCACGCGAACATTCCGTTGCGCGATTCTAACAAGTGGTATCAGAGCTTGCTTTGATAGTCATTCAAATTTTCGAAAATGGACGGACAAAATCAAACTTTTGCCGAAGGTGCGTCTATTAACAGACCCCCACTTTTTGCGGGTCAAAATTATCCTTTTTGGAAGGTACGAATGCAAATCTTTTTAGAGTCTGTTGATAGAGGCGTTTGGGATGCTATTTTAAACGGTCCATTTGTTCCTAAAATTACAGAGAACGGTGTTGACGTTCTTAAACCTTTTTCTAGATGGACTACAGAAGAAATTAGGAAAGCCCAATTTGACGTTAGGGCTATAAATATTATTTCATCTGCTCTAACCCTTGACGAGTTTTATAGAATTTCTGTTTGTAAAAGTGCACAGGAAATGTGGAAAATGCTTAGAGTGACCCACGAAGGAACTGACGACGTTAAAAGAGCACGCAAAAATTCTCTAATCCAAGAATACGAGATGTTCCGGATGCAACTAGGCGAAACGATCTTTGACGTACAAAAGCGTTTCACTCATATCGTGAACCATCTCACCGGATTAGGTAAAGTATTTGACGTTGATGAATTAAATGTTAAAATTTTGAAATCTTTGGATAGGAAGTGGCAACCTAAGGTGACGACCATCTCGGAGTCACAAAATCTTTCCACAATGTTTATGGCGACGCTCTTTGGAAAACTTAGTTAGAGCTTGGAAGGTTAAACGAAGAAGAAGGCCAATATCAAAAGAAGAATCTAGCCTTCAAAACCGAAATTTCCAAAGGTAAAAATAAAAAGGAAGAAGAAGAAGACTCGGAAAATGAAGAAGAAGAGATGAGTCTTATGATAAAGAAGTTCACCAAATTCATGAAAGCAAAAGGAAGACATCCCTTCAAAGGTAAAGGAAAGGTAAGGGAAAATTCTTCCGTAAATATAAAATGCTATGGTTGTGGTGAAGCAGGACATGTAAAGACCGAATGTCCAAATAAGAAGAACGATGAAGTTAAAGGCAAAAAGCAATTCAAGAAGAAAGCTTACATTGCTTGGAACAACAGTGACTCAAGTTCGGAATCAAGTGACTCGGAAATAGAAGCAAACATTTGCTTAATGGCAAATGACAACATATCATCCGATTTTGAGGTAAGTGATTCCGACACATCTTCTAGTGATGAGGATAATAACTATGATGAATTGCAAAATGCTTATAATGAATTGTTTAGTGCTTTTAAGAACTTGAAGAATGAATATAAAATTGTAAAGAAGAATTTAAGTAGATCCGAAAAGGAAATTGACTCTTTAAAAATGAAAATTACATGTTTAGAAGAAAAAGAGGTATTAGACACGAAAATTGTATGTTTAGATGAGGATAAGAATTTAGCATGTGAAACTTGTAAAGAGCATGAATATGATATAGATATCCTAAATTATCTACTTGATAAGGCCGAAATGGAAATAAGTGATCTTAAGAAGGATAAAAATATTTTTTGCTCAAAATAATGTAAATCATCAAGTTTCTATGAAAAAGTCTAAAACTAAAAAGAAAAGAGTATGGGTTGAGAAAGGAACAAAAATGTCAAAAGTTAGAAATGCATCATTTTCAAATGCCACATCAAAAGTATGTTTTTATTGCATGAAACAAGGACACACGTCAAATAGATGTAAAATTAAACATTTCGGTGTACCTAAAGGAAAATTCATTTGGGTTCCTATAGTTAAATAGATTGTTATGTCTCTAACCCCAAGGACCCAAAAGTTGTGGGGACCTAAGTTTACTATATTCTTGTTTTGTAGGAAACTTCCAAATCAAAGAAGTCTATGTGGTATCTTGATAGCGGATGCTCAAAACATATGACCGGAGATAAATCTAAATTTGTGAGTTTCAAAGCTAAGGAACAAGGATATGTAACTTATGGGGACAACAACAAAGGGAAGATCCTTGGAATTGGAAACATAGGCGGTGCAAACACTTTGGAGATCAAGGATGTGCTACTTGTTGATGGACTTAAGCATAATCTCCTTAGTATAAGTCAATTATGTGACAAAGGCTTCAAGGTAATTTTTGAAAGTAAATTTTGTACCATACACTTGATAGATTCCAAAAATGTAGCATTGAAAGGCATTAGGCATAACAACATATATTTGATTGATTTGGATTGTTTACATGAGTCTAGCATAACATGTTTAGTTGCTAAGGAAGAGAACCCTTGGTTATGGCATAAGAGAGCGGCTCATATAAATATGCATCATTTGAATAAATTGATATCAAAAGACTTAGTTATTGGTTTGCCTAAGTTAAAATTTGAAAAAGATAGATTATGTGATGCATGCCAAAAGGGTAAACAAGTAAAATCATCATTTAAATCAAAGAATGTTATTTCCACTTCAAAACCCCTAGAATTATTACATTTAGATTTATTTGGACCTTCTAGGATAAAAATCTTTGGTGGAAATTATTATGGACTTGTGATTGTTGATGATTACTCTAGGTATACATGGACATTTTTTCCTTACTACGAAAAGTGAAGCTTTTAAAGTCTTTAGAAAATTTGCAAAACAAATTCAAAATGAGAAAGACTTAAGAATTAAAGTTTTAAGAAGTGACCATGGTGGTGAGTTTCAAAATGAAAAGTTTGAAAATTATTGTGAAGAAAATGGAATTTTACATAACTTTTCTGCTCCTAGGACTCCCCAACAAAATGGTGTAGTTGAAAGGAAAAATAGGTCATTAGAGGAACTTGCTAGAACTATGATAAATGAATCTAATGTTCCTAAGTATTTTTGGGCTGATGCGGTTAGTACTGCATGTTATGTTTTAAATAGAATGCTCATTAGGTCAATAATTAAATCTACTCCATATGAATTGTTTAATGGTAGAAAGTCTAATGTTGCTCATTTGAAAATCTTTGGATGTAAGTGTTTTGTGTTAAATAATGGAAAGGATAACTTAGGAAAATTTGACTCTAAAGCTGATGAGGGCATTTTCTTAGGTTATTCATTAACTAGCAAGGCTTATGGGGTTTTTAATAGGAGAATTTTGAATATAGAAGAATCTATACATGTTACCTTTGATGAGATTGTAGACCTTGGGGGAAATCCTCTTGAGTCAAATAAAGAAATTGCAGGTGATGATGAATATATACGAGAGGCTCTTGATGAATTATATTTGGAAGAAAATGAGTCTTCTCAAACGCCTGAATTAGCAAAAGAATGGCAATCACCTAGAGGACTCTCAATGGACAATACCATTGGTGATATCTCAAAAGGGGTAAGAACTAGAAACATGACTAATTTTTGTATGTCTGTAGCTTTTGTGTCACAGATTGAACCCAAGAATGTTGAGGAAGCACTTAAAGATGACCAATGGTGCATAGCCATGCAAGAAGAACTTAACCAATTTGAAAGGAATCAAGTCTGGGAATTAATCCCAAGGGAAGAATCACATCAAGTTATTGGAACCAAATGGGTGTTTAGAAATAAACTTGATGAAGATGGGAACATAACAAAGAATAAAGCCAGACTTGTTGCAAAAGGCTATTGTCGGGAGGAAGGTATAGATTATGATGAAACTTATGCTCCTGTTGCCAGGTTAGAGGCTATACGCCTACTTCTTGCCTATGCATCTTTAATGAAATTTAAACTATATCAAATGGATGTTAAAAGTGCATTTTTGAATGGTTTTATTAAAGAAGAAGTTTATGTGGAGCAACCCCCTGGTTTTGAGGATTTTAGTTTTCCTAATCATGTTTTTAAATTAAAGAAAGCATTATATGGGTTGAAACAAGCTCCTAGATCTTAGTATGAGAGGCTAAGTAGTTTCCTAACTTCAAATGATTTTTCTAGAGGAAAAATTGATTCTACACTATTTATAAAGAAAGTTAAAGAACATATCTTATTGGTCCAGGTGTATGTTGATGATATTATTTTTGGATCAACTGATAATTCGTTATGTGTAGAATTTGCTAAGATAATGCAGGGAGAGTTTGAAATGTCTATGATGGGAGAATTGACATTCTTCCTTGGACTACAAATCAAGCAACTTAAAGATGGCATTTTCATCTCTCAAACCAAATACTGCAAAGAGATCCTTAAAAAGTTTGGAATGGACACCTCAAAGGAAGCTAACACACCCATGGGAACTTCATGCTATCTAGACAAGGATGAATCAGGTTTGGAAGTTAATCAAACTATGTATAGAGGTATGATAGGATCACTGTTATACTTAACTGCAAGTAGACCTGATATTATGCATTATGTTTGTGTGTGTGCTAGATTTCAGGCTTGTCCTAAAGAATCTCATCTAATTGCAGTGAAACATATTTTAAAATACTTAAAAGGAACTACTGGTTTTGGTTTGTGGTATCCGTCTGATGCTTGTATGAGTTTAATAGGATATTCTGATGCTGATTATGGTGGATGTAACATTGATAGGAAAAGTACTAGTGGGACATGTCATTTGTTAGGTTCATCCTTAATATCTTGGCATTCTAAGAAACAGGCATGTGTTGCTCTATCTACCACTGAAGCTGAATATATTGCAGCTGGTAGTTGTTGTGCTCAAATTCTGTGGATGAAACAACAGTTAGAAGATTATAGTATCTTTTTAAATGTCATTCCGTTGATGTGTGATAATATGAGTGCAATAAATCTTACTAAGAATCCAGTAATGCACTCTAGGACTAAACATATAGAAATAAGACATCACTTTTTTAGAGACCATATCAGCAAAGGAAACTGTAAAATAGAGTATGTAGATACCAAACGTCAATTAGCAGATATTTTTACTAAGCCTCTACCCAAGGATAGATTCTATGATCTTAGAAGAGACTTAGGGATATTAGAAATAGCTTAAATTCTGCTTAATTTGACTGTTTTTGGATGGTTGTAATGTTATAATTCATGTTGTAGGATGTTCATAGGTTATCATGTGTTAAAACACTCAAAACAGGGCATTCCTCTATGGAATAATCGATTAATTGGAGGTATAATAGATTATTTGCATCAAAAACACTCAAAACAGGGTATTCCTCTCTGGAATAATCGATTAATTCGTTAATTAATCGATTAAAACCTTCTGATAATCGATTATCAGCTTGAAATAATCGATTAAATGCGACTGGAACTGGTTTAATCGATTAAGTGTTAATCGATTAAACCTGGCAAGTATGGGTTCTAGCCGTTGCCAACGGCTCTTTTGGCCTCTATTCACTTCCATATGACCGTTAGACATGCTTTACTATATATAGGGATCTCTATTTTACTTCTACTCACTTCTATCTCTTGAAATCAAGCTATCTTGCCTTATTCTTGCAATCTTGCTTACTTCTAACTTACCTTGCCCTCCTAAATCTTCTTGTTATTCTCTTAATCCTTCAAATGGCCTCATATTCTCGTGCTAAGATCCCTACTAGAAGAAGATCTGCACCCTCATCTCGAACCCGTCCTAATTCTGTAGAAGGATGGATTTCTGATACAGATGGCCAACAAGAATTTCTGACCTACTGGAAGGAAAGGGCTATTATTTCTCCCAAGTTTCTTATTGGTGAGCAATTCATTCATAGGGGATTCAATTTTCCTAATCTTCTTGAAATTCAAGGAGTTCTCCCTTTTATCCAAATGCAAGGTACGTACTATCCTGACTTAGTTAGGGTATTCTACTCTAGATTCAAATTTAGAGATCAAATTGCTACATCCTGCGTAAAAGGGGTTACAATAATTCTTGATGATGATATTTGGGAGAATGTTGCTCACTTTCCAATTAGAGAAGATGTTATTAACGTATATGGTGAGCTAGATGACTTTGACAGGTTTCTAGCTTATCGCTCTTTTCTGCGGAATCCCTCCATGGAGATTGGACGTATCCTTCATGCTGGACCTTTAATGAAGGAAGAACGCATTATTCTACATTTACTTGTATGGATCTTATGTCCCCGGGCTACAAATCATGCCCAATGCTCTTCCATTGATCTTCGTATTATTCATGCCATAATGAATAATGAACCTTTAGATTGGGGCGTTCTTGTCACAATGACCATGTTAAAAGCAAAACATCATCCCACATTCAAAATTCCATATGCTTTACTTGTCTCTCGTATTCTTGAATATAAAGGAGTGAATGTTGAAGGTGAACAAGCAGTTAGAACAAATAACTTGAACCGCATGCTGGACAGCACATTGATTCAACTCCAAATGGTGTGTGTCAATGATATTTATGTTCATAAAGATGATGTTCCTAATCAAGGTGATGCTAATGAAGATTCTGATGAAGATATGCCTCCAGCTGCTGAGTTTCCCTCTGACCAAATCCAAAGTGTTGGAACTTCCTCTACTCATCATGAAACCCGATAATCCATGGAAGACATGTTATCTGACATGAATCAGAGGATGCAATCATTCTTCACTCTTTCTGGAGTACGGCATGAGGAATTAATTCGCCGTATATCTGATGTAGATGATAAAATGTGCCGTTTAGAAAATAGATTTGATGCACACTTTAATGATGATGATAATGCAGAATTTTAAATTTTGTTGATTATTTTCTTTTTGTTATTTTCTCTTGTTATTGTAATGAATGATTGTTTCTGCAATAAAATATGATGTTTCCTTGATGCTTTGATTGAGGGGGAGTTATCTCCAACTTATGCATATTTTGAGGGGGAGCCCTTATGATTGTTATTTGCAGAGTTATTTTTTATTATAATCAAAATAGGGGGAGAAATATTTAAAGCCTCTCATGAATTGCATTTAAATATTATCTGGTATGTTTAATGTGTTTGTTAGTATGACAGATAAAACAGGTTATTACAAGGCTTTAAAAGATAATTTTGATCATCATCAAAAAGGGGGAGATTGTTGAACATTCAAGGACTTGATGTTGCACTTGATGGACATGAAGATTGTTGATTTTGATGATGATTCAAGAACTCAAGAACTTAGAATGTTGAAGACTTGTTTTGTAGTGTAATAACTCTGTATTAATTAGATTGAGTCTGTAATTTTAGTGTTTGAGATAGCCGGTACATAGTCTGAACCTTAGAAGCTTCAAAAAGCTCAAGTTTATCATCCAGGCTCGGCTTTAATCGATTAAATAGGGAAATAATCGATTAAAACAGTGAGAAAAACCATTTTCTGTGAAAACTCACTGGTTTAATCGATTAAACCAACTTTTAATCGATTATCAGGCGGTTTAATCGATTAAACCTCCTTTTAATCGATTAAAATAGAGAGATTTGGGTTCTGTTGATTTTTGGCTCTGGTTTAATCGATTAACACTTCTTTTAATCGATTAAACGAGTCAGATTTTGGGTTTTAACTTCAAATCAAACCTATTTTCGAAAACCCTATTCCCAAGAACCCTAGTTTCGAAATTCCCAATTCCTAAACCCTAATTTCTCTACTTAAACTCTTCTTTGGCACTCAGAAAGTAAGAACAACCTTTTCCATACAAAAGTTAAGTGCTGTGAGTGCCAGAGAACTGTTTGTTGCAAGGAAAGGGGGCTTTTGGAACCTGGTGTGGGCTAGAAGCGATAAGAATCACTAAGTGGAGTTCTTAGTGGATTATGTGCTGTGCCGTCTCTGGGGAAAGCTGTTCTTCATCTCTTGTGGGTTTCAAGAGAGGTGTTATCTTTAACTTTATCTTTTCCATTGTAATTTGTATTATAACAATTTGATTATAGTGACAGCGTTAATCCTCTTTTTGAGTGATTAGCAACTGGACGTAGGGTCTTTTGATCCGAACCAGTATAAATTTCCTGTGTAAGACTCTATCCCTTTCTCTATTTACATTTACACAGATTTTAATCGGTAAAATTTGGGGAAAATTTTGAAAACCTAATTTTTATTAAGAAACCAATTCACCCCCCTCTTGGTTTTTGTCCGATCACGTGAACATTCCGCTGCGCGATTCTAACAGGCAACATTTTCCCAAATATCATCGTCAAGAATAATTGTGACACCTTTTACTCTAGAGGAAGCAATTTGATCTCTAAATTTGAACCTAGAGTAAAATACCCTAACTAAGTCAGGATAATACGTACCTTGCATTTGGATGAAAGGGAGAACTCCTTGAAATTCAAGGAGGTTAGGAAAGTTGAATCCCCTATTGATGAATTGCTCACCAATAAGGAACTTAGGAGAAATAATAGCACGTTCCTTCCAATAGGACAGAAATTCTTGCTGGCCCTCTGCATCAGAAATCCATCCTTCTACAGAATTAGGACGGGATTTAGATGAGGGTGCAAATCTTCTTCTAGTGGGGATTTTTGCACGAGAAGATGATGCCATTGAAGAATTAGAAAAGTAACAAGAAGATTTAGAAAGCTAAGTGTAGTGAGAAGAAGGCAATATTGATAGAATAAGGCAAGAAAGCATGATTTCAAGAGATAGAAGTGAGTAGAAGTGAAATGGAAGTCCCTATTTATAATCAAGCATGTCCAACAGTCATATGGAAGGGAATATAGGTCAAGAGATCCATTGGCAACGGCTAGGAAGCCAAACTTGCCAGGTTTAATCGATTAAAACTCAGATTAATCGATTAAACCAGTGCCAGAACCAATTAATCTTTAAATTGTGCAGTTAATCGATTAATGTTGTGTTTAATCGATTAATTTGCGAATTAATCGATTAATCCAGAGAGGAATATCCTGTTTTGAGTGTTTTGGATGCAAATAATCGATTATAACTCTAATTAATCGATTATTCCAGAGAGTACATCAAATTTTTGAGGTTTTAATACATGATAAACTATTAACATTCTGTATAATGAATTTTAACATTACAATCATCCAAAAACTATCTAAATAAGCAGAATTTAAGCTATTTCTAATATCCCTAAGTCTCTTCTAAGATCATAGAATCTATCCTTGGGTAGAGGCTTAGTAAAAATATCTGCTAATTGATGCTTTGTATCAACGTACTCTATTTTACAGTTTCCTTTGCTGATATAATCTCTCAAAAAGTGATGTCTGAAGCACTTGTTGGATTTGATGAAGACATATAAAGTTTAGAGAATTTATTTTGTGGGTGTGTAGATAGGTAGGCTAGGTTTAGAATTTAATCTCTTGATAGTTCAATAGATCTTGTGATAAGCGCCTTTAAATGATGCATCTCATTGAACTTATTTTACTGCATGAAAAACCAACCTTTTAGCATTAAAAGAACAAACTGAGTTTTTCAATCTGTTAAAAAGAAATTTCAATCTGTTAAAATCACTTAAAATAGGAATGTTCATATGCTGTCAAAATTTTAATTGATTGAATCGCAGAATCAACAGGTTAAAATGTTCTTAATGATTTTTCCATATTAAAGGATTCGCAATTTTAATCTGTTGAAATCAAGTTCAATCTGTTGAAACAGAGAGATCATTTTTTTTCTAAGGTATCACAGGATTTCAATCTGTTGAAATGAGTTTTAATCTGTTGAAACAGAGAGATCATTTTTTCATTCTAAAGCATCACAGGATTTCAATATGTTGAAATATATTTTAATCTGTTGAAACAGAGAGCTATCATTTTTTCTAAACTGTTTCAATCCATTGAAAACTCGAATCAACCGATTGAATTAGCTTTTAAATGAAATCAATCGATTGAATCATCATTTTAATCGATTGAAAAATACTCTGATCGATCACAACTCAATTCTGATCGATCATATCAGGTTCTGATCGGTCATAAGGGTATTATGATCGGTCATCTGCGACTCCAAGGCATTTTTATTAATTGAATCTATCAGACTTCTCTCTTTTACTCTATAAATACAGTTTTGATTTCTCTTTTTGAACACACAATCTGAAAATCAATTGAAAGCAATCTTAGAGCTATCATATTAGTGCCTTTCTTTGTGCATTCATAAACTTTTCATATCATAAGGCGATTAGATCAAGATTGTTGAAAGTTCATCAAGAGTGAAAGTTCTGAGTGGGAAATTGCTTCTGGACTTCTATATTGTTAAAGCTACAATCCAGGTTTATTCTTTTCATACTTGTACAAGGGTTAATTGTGTAGATTGGGTTTGAATCTGCACTGATTACAGTAACTGGGTTTGGTTACTGGGTGGTTAATTCAAGAGTCTATCTTGTGGTGTTGTAAGATAGTTCTTGGGGTAGATTGGTGTATATCTACTTGGTTTGTATTTTTCACTTGGAATTAGTGGAACTTGGCAGATTTGTCAAGAACTGGACGTAGCTCGGGAAAGAGTGAACCAGTATAAACTCTTGTGTTGAATTTCTGCTTTCATCTCTTTTCAATTCTTGCTTATATTCTTGCTTTGTTTAAAATCAAATATGCCTAACAAAAGATTGGATAAAGTTTAATCATTCTTCCAAAAGAAAGAGTGTTTTTCGAAAAAATTTTCAAAAGTTCAATTCACCCCCCCTCTTGAACTCAACCATTAATTCTTACAATGTCTAATTTCTATGTGCTTAGTCCTAGAGTGCATTACTGGATTCTTAGTAAGATTAATTGCACTCGTATTATCACACATCAAAGGAATGTCATTTAAAAATATACTATAATCTTTTAACTGTTGTTTCATCCACAAAATTTGAGCACAACAACTACCAGCTGCAATATATTCAGCTTCAGTGGTAGATAAAGCAACACAAGCTTGTTTCTTAGAATGCCAAGATACTAAGGATGAACCTAACAAACGACATGTCCCACTAGTACTTTTCCTATCAATCTTGCATCCACCATAATCAGCATCAGAATATCCTATTAAACTAGTACAAGCATCAGAAGGATACCATAAACCAAAACCAGTAGTTCCTTTTAAATATTTTAAAATGTGTTTTACTGCAATTAGGTGAGATTCTTTAGGACAAGCCTGAAATCTAGCACACACACAGACATAATGCATAATATCAGGTCTACTTGCAGTTAAGTATAACAGTGAACCTATCATACCTCTATACATAGATTGATTAACTTCCAAACCTGATTCATCCTTGTCTAAATAGCATGAAGTTCCCATGGGTGTGTTAGCTTCCTTTGAGGTGTCCATTCCAAACTTTTTAAGGATCTCTTTGCAGTATTTGGTTTGAGAGATGAAAATGCCATCTTTAAGTTGCTTGATTTGAAGTCCAAGGAAGAATGTCAATTCTCCCATCATAGACATTTCAAACTCTCCCTGCATTATCTTAGCAAATTCTACACACAACGAATTATCAGTTGATCCAAAAATAATATCATCAACATATACCTGGACCAATAAGATATGTTCTTATACTTTCTTTATAAACAATGTAGAATCAATTTTTCCTCTAGAAAAATCATTTGAAGTTAGGAAACTGCTTAGCCTTTCATACCAAGATCTAGGAGCTTGTTTCAACCCATATAATGCTTTCTTTAATTTAAAAACACGATTAGGAAAACTAAAATCCTCAAAACCAGGGGGTTGCTCCACATAAACTTCTTCTTTAATAAAACCATTCAAAAATGCACTCTTAACATCCATTTGATATAATTTAAATTTCATCAAAGATGCATATGCAAGAAGTAGGCGTATAGCCTCTAACCTGGCAACAGGAGCATAAGTTTCATCATAGTCAATACCTTCCTCCTGACAATAGCCTTTGGCAACAAGTCTGACTTTATTCTTTGTTATGTTTCCATCTTCATCAAGTTTATTTCTAAACACCCATTTAGTTCCAATTACTTGATGTGATTCTTCTCTTGGGATTAATTCCCAAACTTGATTCCTTTCAAATTGGTTAAGTTCCTCTTGCATAGCTATGCACCATTGGTCATCTTTAAGTGCTTCCTCAACATTTTTGGGTTCTATCTGTGACACAAAAGCTACAGACATGCAGAAATTAGTCATATTTCTAGTTCTTACCCCTTTTGAGATGTCACCTATGATATTGTCCATTGAGAGTCCTCTAGGTGATTGCCATTCTTTTGCTAATTCAGGCGTTTGAGAAGGCTCATTTTCTTCCAAATATAATTCATCAAGAGCCTCTCTTATATATTCATCATCACCTGCAAGATCTTTATTTGACTCAAGAGGATTTCCCCCAAGGTCTACAATCTCATCAAAAGTAACATGAATAGATTCTTCAATATTTAAGGTTCTTCTATTAAACACCCTATAAGCCTTGCTAGTTAATGAATAACCTAAGAATATGCCCTCATCAGCTTTTGAGTCAAATTTTCCTAAGTTGTCCTTTCCATTATTTAACACAAAGCACTTACATCCAAAATTTTTCAAATGAGCAACATTAGGCTTTCTACCATTTAACAATTCATAGGGAGTTGATTTTATAATTGACCTAATGAGCATTCTATTCAAAACATACTAAATGATTAATTTTCTTTGAAAAAATACAAGAGACAAACAATTCATTTAACTATAGGAACCCAAATATATTTTCCTTTAGGAACACCAAAATGTTTTATTTTACATCTATTTGAAGTATGACCATGCTTCATACAATAAAAACATGCTTTAGATGTAGCTTTTGAAAATGATGTATTTCTAACAATAGATAATTTAGTTCCTTTTTCCACCCATACTCTTCTCTTTTTAGTTTTAGGCTTTTTCATAGAAACTTTATGATTTACACTATTTTGAGTTACAACAATTTTATCCTTATTGTTATTACTCAATTCCTTTTTGGCTTTATCAAGCAAATGATTAAGTATATCTATGTCATACTCATACTCTTTACAAGATGCACATACTATATTCTTATCATCATTCTCATCTATGCATACAATTTTCGTTTCTAAGGTTTCCTTTTCTTCTAAACATGTGATTTTCGTTTTTAATGAGTCAATTTCCTTTTCGGATTTACTTAAACTCTTCTTCACAACTTTATATTCATTTTTCAAATCCTTAAAGGCACTAAACAATTCATTGTAAGCATTTTGCAGTTCATCATAGTTATTTTCATCATCACTTGAAGATGAGTCAGAATCACTTACCTCAAAGTCAGAAGAAATGATGTCATTTTCCAATAAGCAAATATTTGCTTCAATTTCCGCATTGCTTGACCCCAAACTTGAGTCACTATCATCAGTTCCTTCATAGGTTACTCTTAGTTTTTCCCACATCTCTTGAGCACTCTTACAAATGGATATTCTGTAAAACTCATCAAGGGTTAAAGCAGATGAAATTATATTTCTAGCCCTAACATCATATTGGGCTTTCCTATTTTCTTCATCCGACCATCTAGAAAATTGTTTTGGTACTTCTACTCCATTTTCAAAAACTT
The DNA here is from genome assembly GCA_963425845.1 of Sphenostylis stenocarpa. Classification (NCBI taxonomy): domain Eukaryota; kingdom Viridiplantae; phylum Streptophyta; class Magnoliopsida; order Fabales; family Fabaceae; genus Sphenostylis; species Sphenostylis stenocarpa. The sequence goes on from OY731403.1 coordinate 30,277,526, forward strand.
TAGAAATAAAAGGACCGTTTAAAATTGCATCCCAAACGCCTCTATCAACAGACTCTAAAAAGATTTGCATTCTTACTTTCCATAAAGGATAATTTTGACCCGCAAAAAGTGGGGGTCTGTTGATAGACGCACCTTCGGCAAAAGTTTGATTTTGTCTGGCCATTTTCGAAAAGTTTGAATGACTATCAAAGCAAGCTCTGATACCACTTGTTAGAATCGCACAGCGGAATGTTTGCGTGGTCGGACAAAAACCAAGAGGGGGGGTGAATTGGTTTCTTATCAAAAATTAGGTTTTCAAAATTTTCCCCAAATTTTACCGATTAAAAAACTGTGTAAATGTAAATAGAGAAGAGAAGAGAATCTTACACAGGAAATTTATACTGGTTCGGATCAAAAGACCCTACGTCCAGTTGCTAATCATTCAAACAGAGGATTAACGCTGTCACTATAATCAAGTTGTTACAAAAAAATTACAATTGAAAAGATAAAGTAAAGAAAACACCTCTCTTGAAATCCACAAGAGATGAAGAACAACTTTCCCTAGAGACGGCACAACACACAATCCACTAAGAACTCCACTTAGTGATTCTTATCGCTTCTAGCCCACACCAGGTTCCAAAAGCCCCTTTTTCTTGCAACAAACAGTTCTCTGGCACTACAACACTTAACTTTTGTATGAAAAATGTTGTTCTTCCTTTTCTGAGTGCCATAGAGAAGTTTAAGTAGAGAAATTAGGGTTTGGGAATTGGGAATTTCGGAATTAGGGTTCTTGGAAATAGGGTTTTCGAAAATAGGGTTGATTTGAAGTAAAAATCAAAATCTGTCTGAAATAATCGATTAAATGAAGTATTAATCGATTATTACAGAGCCAAAATCAATAGAACCCTAAAACTCTCTGTTTTAATCGATTGAAAGGGCTGTTAATCGATTAACAGGTGGTTTAATCGATTAAACCAGTGAGCAGATACAAAAAATGGTTTTTCTCACTGTTTTAATCGATTATTTCCCTATTTAATTGATTAAAGCCGAGCCTGGATGATAAATTTGAGCTTTTTGAAGCTTCTAAGGTGCAGACTATGTACCGGCTATCTTAAACTCTAATATTACAGACTCAATCTAATTGAAACAGAGTTATTACAATACAAAACAAGTCTTCAACACTCTAAGTCTTTGAGTTCTTGAATCATCATTAAAATCAACAATCTTCATGTCCATCAAGTGCAACATCAAGTCCTTGCATGTTCAACAAGCTTAGCTGATTCAACTCTGATCTGGTATATGTAATTATAAGGAGGACAAGTCCAGACTTGGAGACAGCTGGCAGATGCCTTCCTCCATCATTACAAGTATAACATTAATCTGACCCTGGATAGGTCAGATCTACAAATGCTAACCAAGGGAGGCAATGAGGATTTCAAGGCATATGCCTAGCGCTGGAGGGAACTGGCCGCTCAGGTGGAACCTCCACTTTCAGATAAGGAGACCGTATCCATGTTCTTCAACTCGTTGACTGGGCCCTATTACGACAGAATGATAGGGAAGACGTCAACCCTCTTCGCGGATGTGGTCACCATAGGCGAGAGGATAGAGCAGGGACTGAAAAGTGGAAGGATACTGCAACCTTCCTCCTCCAGTGCATCATTCAAAAAGTCATTGAGCAAGAAGAAGGAGGGAAGCGTCAATGCCATCAGTCTCACCTCCCCTTCTTCCTCCATAAAGCCAGCTAGGCAGTTCCCAAGGCCGGAAAGGAAGTTCACTCCCATACCAACCTCTTACGGGAGTTTACTGCCTAAGCTGATAGAGGCCAAGCTCCTAGCGTATGTCCCTCCAAGAAAGGTGGACTCACCGTACCCTGAGTGGTACAAGCCCAATGAGAAATGCGCTTACCACTCAGGTGCTCCCAAACACTCAGTAGAAAATTATCGGGCCGTAAAACACAAGGTCCAAGAATTAATAGATGTCAGGTGTGTTAGAAAAGTAGGTTGAGATCAAGAGGGGGGGTGAATTGATCTTTGAAAGTTTTTTGCAAGTTACAGATTATCTATTTCAAAGATTAAGAATTCTGACCAATTCTTGAATCAAACAAAGCAAACAATCAAAGTAAAAGCAGTGATAGAATTAAAGAGAGAAAGGTTTAGAAAGATACAACCAAGATTTATACTGGTTCACCCAATCCCAGGGCTACGTCCAGTTTCCAGCTGGGTTCCACTAGATTGAACGTTTTACAGATTACAACTTCAATCATACACTCAATCTACCACAAGAACCAAAATTCCAGTCCTTGCACCTAAACCTTCACCAAGAACCAATTTCCAGTTCTTGACCAACCCTGTAGCCAAATTCCAGCCACAGAAACCAGTGCCCACACTTCCAGGCACTCACAATACAGAAAAGAAAAGTAAAGAAACAAAGAGAAGAAACTAGAACACCCAAACCAGGTTTATGCAGCTCTGCAGAATGAGTTTCTTCACCAAAAGAATGCAAATATTGCTTCAAGAAAGAACTTCTAAGTACTTCACAAAACTAGCATGATTCTCTCTTGAAAGTAGCACTTATGATTGCTTGATTGATTGCCAAAAGATGATTTTAAAATGTTCAAGCAATTCTATTTATATAGAAGATTTTCCAAACTATTGGTTTATTTAATCTGTTAAAATAATCTTTTAATCTGTTAAAAGTCTTGTTTTAATCTGTTAAAACTTCTTTTAATCTATTAAAATGTTCTTGATTATTTTCCAAATTTGTTTTAACTCGATACGACAACGTTTATATCAATTAAAACTCTTTGTAAAAAATCCTAATTTGTTTTAATCGATTGTTTCGTCTTTTAATCGATTAAAATACTGCTAAAGGTTTTCATAAAACTTTCTAAGTGATTTTAATCGATAACAATCTGTTTTAATCGATTAAAACACTTTGGAAAAAGTTCACTTAGTTATTTTAATCGATTGAAACGCATTTTAATCGATTAGAATTCTGCCAAAAGATTTCATAAAACTTTCTAAGTTATTTTAACTGATAGCAAGCTTATTTTAATCGATTAAAACATTCTGAAAAAAACCTCTTAGTTGTTTTAATCGATTATTTCACATTTGTATCGATTAAAATACTGACAGAACAATTTTCAAAACACTTCAAGTTATTTTAATCGATTATTTCGAGTTTGTATCAATTAAAATTCTGCAAAACGCTTTTCAAAATATTCTAAGTCATTTTAATCGATTATATCAATTCTATATCGGTTAAAAACCCGTTACAAACGTGTTAAGAACATTTTAGTTGATAAAGCTCATATACTATTAGTTAAAATAGTTACTTAAAAACCTTTTAATAAAATACTTTGTTTTTAACAGTTTAAACACGTTTTAGAGGCATTTGCAAAATCTTTTAAATGAAGAAAGCTCATGCAGTAGAGAGATAAAAATGATTATACCTAAGTAGAGATGCAGACTCACTAATCACTCTACCCTTTTATCTAAGTGACCTTTGACTGCAGCATAGTAGCCTTTGACTTTATTTTTGACTTCATCAAATCAACAAAATCTTTGTTTAAGTAATTCAATAAGATCTTCATCACTTTCAGTGTCCCCCTATTTGATGAAGACAAACACCTCTTTGAATAATATCTCTACAGAAGAAGTCACTTGGAAATATAGATTAGTGATTTAAAAAAAAAATTAATCATTTTTCCCATTTCTCCCCCTATGTTACTACTCCCCCTAAAATAAGGAATTATTATCATTATTAAAAGCAAAGCAATTATTTCTCCCCCTTTTGAATTCATCAAAAATAGGAAAGAGAGGAACAAAAAACAAACACTAGGCATGATATCTATCAAATATTTTTTTTGAAAAGAGTAAAAAAAAATTGAACAAGATATATTACTCATATAAAGATCAATCAAAGTTGATTCAAACTTATCTTCATTAACACGTTTGTAATGAATACAATAGACACGTGTAAAGATAAGGGAATCATGCTTTAGTAGCATGTTACAAGAACAACCATTAACTAAAGCCTTTAATATTTCTTTCCAGAGTAATAATCGATTAAAAAACAGGACAAAATCGATTAAAATGTTCCTACTGGTTTTAATCGATTAAAATGTTGTTTTAATCGATTAAAACAATGATGAAATTAGAAAGTTAGAAACTTAAGTTCATTTAATCGATTAAATCGACATTTAATATATTAAAACAGTAGGAAAAATGTTGTATAAGTGCTTTTAATCGATTTAAAACTTGTTTTTATCGATTAAAACAACCAGATTTTGAAAATTAAGTAATGTTGGATGCATCTAAAATGCCTAATTCAGTGCGGATTTTGTAAAATCGATCACGAGCAAGAGGTTTTATAAAAATATCTGCTAGTTGTTTTTCAGTTTCTATAAAGAAAATTTTGCAATCACCTTTCAAAACATGATCTCTAATGAAATGATGTTTAATTTCTATATGTTTTGTCCTAGAATGTTGAATTGGATTTTTAGTTAACATAATGACACTAGTATTATCACATAAAAGAGGAATTTTTCTGAGAATTAAACCATAATCCTCAAGTTGTTGTTTGATCCAAAGAGATTGAGCACAACAACTTCCAGCTGCAATGTACTTGGCTTCGGCTGTAGAAAGGGCAACACATGATTGCTTTTTACTATGTCATGAGATTAGACTGCTTCCAAGGAGATGGAAGGTGCCACTGGTGCTTTTCCTATCAAGCTTAGATCCTGCAAAATCTGAGTCAGAGTAACCAATTAAATTTAGTTTTGACTCACCAGGATACCATAATCCAACATTTAAAGTTCCTTTGAGATATTTGAGGATCCTTTTTGCAGCAGTAAGATGAGATTCTTTTGGTGCAGATTGAAACCTGGCACACATACAAACACTAAACATAATGTCAGGTCTACTTGCTGTTAGATATAGTAAAGAACCAATAAGCCCTCTATATTTAGTTTCATCAACAGGTTTTCCTTTTTCATTCGAATCAAGATAGCAATTTGTGGACATTGGTGTTGATGCTTCTTTGCAATGTTCCATCTCAAATTTCTTTAAAAGCTCTGTGCAGTATTTTGATTGATGAAGAAAACTTCCTCCTTGAAGTTGTTTAACTTGTAATCCAAGAAAGTAGTTGAGTTCCCCCATCATAGACATCTCAAATTCTCCCCGCATATCTTTGATAAAATCTTTACATAAACACTCATTAGTGGCTCCAAATATGATGTCATCAACGTATACTTGAACTAGAATTACATCATTATTTAATTTTTTTAAGAATAAAGTCTTATCAACCAAACCTCTTTGATAGCCCTTTGATATGAGAAAATTACTTAACCTTTCATACCATTGTCTTGGAGCTTGTTTGAGACCATACAAAGCTTTCTTTAATTTATAAACATATTCTGGATGAATATGATCTTCAAAACCAGGTGGTTGTGTAACAAAAACTTCTTCATTCAAGTAACCATTTAAGAAAGCACTTTTGACATCCATTTGAAATAACCTGAAACTTTTTATCGAAGCATAAGCAAGTAAAAGTCTAACAGGCTCTAATCTAGCAACAGGAGCATATGTTTCATCAAAATCAATTCCTTCTTGCTGATTATACCCTTTAGCAACTAATCTGGCCTTGTTTCTAGTAATTATACCATTTTCATCCATTTTATTTCTAAAAACCTATTTTGTTCCTACAATATTGGCATTATCTAGTTTTGGAATTAATTCCCATACTTCATTTCTTGTAAATTGATTTAATTCATCATGCATAGCATTAATCCAGTTATTATCCTTTAATGCATCAGATATGTTTTTTTTTGGTTCAATTTGTGATACAAATGCCATGTGATTGCAAAATTTATTTAAAGATCTTCTAATGGAAACTCCCTGATTTATTTCACCAATGATGTTGTCTATTGAAAGATTTCTTGGAGTCTTCCATTCTTTAGGCAAATGCTCTTCAGATTCTTCAATATCTTCTACCTGTTTTTGAAAAACTGTTGATTCTGACAGTTTTAACTGATACATTTTATCAATTAAAACATCATCTTCTGTACTATACTCAGCATTATTCTACATACTTGGGTTAGTCTCATCAAATACAACATGAACAAATTCTTCTACAGTATTTAGCCGTTTGTTAAAGATTCTATAAGCATGGCTATTCAATGAATATCCCAAGAAGATACCTTCATATGATTTGATTATTTGACATTGATCTTGACCAAAGACAACTTTGTGTCCTTTATCACAAAGCTGGCTAATACTAATCAAATTATGTTTTAAACCCTCAACATATAATACATTGTTAATAATACCTGATTCTGTGCATTTGATGTCACCTATTCCAAGGATTCTTCCTTTGTTATTATCCCCATAGACAATAGTCCCACCATTCTTTAGTTTTAAGTTGTAAAACTTTGTAACATCACCTGTCATGTGTTTAGAACAGCCGCTGTCAAGGTACCAGAGATCTTCAGTTTGCTTTGCCTGAAAGAGAAACTAGTATAGTTGCAGTACAAACTGATACAGAATCAAAATAATCAATTAATTCTGCACTGAAAGTAGAGTTTTAATCGATTAATTTGATATTCAATCAATTAATCAAGTTTTGGAGAAAATATATCAAAATAATAATCGATTGAATCGAGAAATAATCGGTTAAATTTGTCCTTTTAATGATTTTAACTGATATAAATCTTTTTTAATCGATTAAAACAGCTAAACTAGATTCCTGAGAACATTTTAATCGATTAATTCGTATTTCAATCGATTAAAAATGTACGGATAGCTTTTCTGGTATTCTCTGTAAGTGATTTTAATCGATTAAAATAGTTTTATATCAATTAAAATACACAGTCCATGAATCCAGAAACAAAATTTGCTGATTTGATACCAAGGGACTTCCAGATTTTGTTCCTGCAAAACAGATTTAGCATATTTCTGGTACCTTTTTTATAATTACTGGGTCCAATCATGTTATTTGAAATGAATTTTTGGGAATCCACTTCATTCTACCTTTAGGAATAGCATATTTCTTGATTATACAAAATTTCACAGAATGACCTTTTTCATGCAGTAAAAGCATTTAATAAATGGAGACAAAACAGATTTACTATATGCAAAATAGTTTTTAAATGCTCTAGTTTTCTTTCCAACAAGAGGTGTAAAACCAATACCACCACGATCAATAACCAATTTTTGAGAATCAAGTATCATATCAAGACTAGTTTTTCCTTGTGCAAGTTTAGATGCAGTTTTTATTAAATATGTTAATTTCTTTTGTAACTCAGGACAATTTTTACAGTCTTTATCATTACACATGCAATCAGAATTATTACCTATTTCCAGATTTTCATTCTTAGTTTCTTCATCAACTATTTTCTTTTCAAGAAGAGTGATCTTGTTTTCTAATAAACTATTCATGCTTTTTAATCTTTTGTTTTCAATTTCTAATTTCTTAGCTACTGCATGCATTTCATAAAAAGCATCTTGTAATGACCTGTAATTCATAGTAGTTATTGAGTCAAAACTTACACTGGTCATGGGAGAATCCGAATTGACCATCAAACATATCTCTGTTGTTTCTTCATACGCCATTTCAAGAGTTTTCCACATTTGTGCAGCAGTTTGACAATGTGGTATCCTGAAAAAATCATTTCTGTTAAGTGCAGATATGATGATATTCTTAGCAATACAATCATCTTGGATTAGTTTCTTTTCACAATCATTTAAACTAGACCATTCTTTGTTAAAAACATAAGTTCCTTGTTCAATAATATTTCAAACATTTATACCAACAGATTCAATAAAGATCTTCATTCTTATCTTCCAAAATAAGTAATTTGTACCACAAAACAATGGAGGTCTATCAATACAAGCACCCTCAGAAAAATTATTTTCAGCCCTTTGGATCGAAAGACTTGAATAATTCTCAAGAACCTTGCTTTGATACCAATTGTTAGAAAAGTAGGCTGAGATCAAGAGGGGGGGTGAATTGATCTTTGAAAGTTTTTTGCAAGTTACAGATTATCTATTTCAAAGATTAAGAATTCTGACCAATTCTTGAATCAAACACAACAAACAATCAAAGTAAAAGTAGTGACAGAATTAAAGAGAGAAAGGTTTAGAAAGATACAACCAAGATTTATACTGGTTCACCCAATCCCAGGGCTACGTCCAGTTTCCAGCTGGGTTCCACTAGATTGAACGTTTTACAGATTACAACTTCAATCATACACTCAATCTACCACAAGAACCAAAATTTCAGTCCTTGCACCTAAACCTTCACCAAGAACCAATTTCCAGTTCTTGACCAACCCTGTAGCCAAATTCCAGCCACAGAAACCAGTACCCACACTTCCAGGCACTCACAATACAGAAAAGAAAAGTAAAGAAACAAAGAGAAGAAACTAGAACACCCAAACCAGGTTTATGCAGCTCTGCAGAATGAGTTTCTTCACCAAAAGAATGCAAATATTGCTTCAAGAAAGAACTTCTAAGTACTTCACAAAACTAGCATGATTCTCTCTTGAAAGTAGCACTTATGATTGCTTGATTGATTGCCAAAAGATGATTTTAAAATGTTCAAGCAATTCTGTTTATATAGAAGATTTTCCAAACTGCTGGTTTATTTAATCTGTTAAAATAATCTTTTAATCTGTTAAAAGTCTTGTTTTAATTTGTTAAAACTTCTTTTAATCTATTAAAATGTTCTTGATTATTTTCCAGATTTGTTTTAACTGATACGACAACGTTTATATCAATTAAAACTCTTTGTAAAAAATCCTAATTTGTTTTAATCGATTGTTTAGTCTTTTAATCGATTAAAATACTTGCTAAAGGTTTTCATAAAACTTTCTAAGTGATTTTAACTTATAACAATCTGTTTTAATCGATTAAAACACTTTGGAAAAAGTTCACTTAGTTATTTTAATCGATTGAAACGCATTTTAATCGATTAGAATTCTGCCAAAAGATTTCATAAAACTTTCTAAGTTATTTTAACTGATAGCAAGCTTGTTTTAATCGATTAAAACATTCTGAAAAAACCTCTTAGTTGTTTTAATCGATTATTTCGCATTTGTATCGATTAAAATACTGACAGAACAATTTCAAAACACTTCAAGTTATTTTAATCGATTATTTCGAGTTTGTATCGATTAAAATTCTGCCAGAACACTTTTCAAAATATTCTAAGTCATTTTAATCAATTATATCAATTCTATATCGGTTAAAATGCTAGCAGAAGGTTTTCAAAAATCCTTCTAATGAAAGCAATCGATTATTTCGAAAATATATCAGTTAAAAACCTGTTACAAACATGTTAAGAACATTTTAGTTGATAAATCTCATATACTATTAGTTAAAATAGTTACTTAAAAACCTTTTAATAAAATACTTTGTTTTTAACGGTTTAAACACGTTTTAGAGGCATTTGCAAAATCTTTTAAATGAAGAAAACTCATGCAGCGAGAGAGATAAAAATGATTATACCTAAGTAGAGATGCAGACTCACTAATCACTCTACCCTTTTATCTTAGTGACCTTTGACTGCAGCATAGTAACCTTTGACTTCATTTTTTACTTCATCAAATCAACAAGATCTTTGTTTAAGTAATTCAATAAGATCTTCATCACTTTCAAGGTGGGTCACCTTTGACGCTCCTGCCCCCAGTATAGATGCCAAGCCTCTGTCACAACCAGAGTGATGGGTTCGAATAAGGAGGACCAGCCAATAGGGTTCCTTTTCTTTTTATGCTTTCTTTGTATCTCTTGCGGTCCCAGCCCGTGGCCATGAGACAGTGGATTAAAAAGGGTATTTTGTATATTTTCTTTTAATATATGAGGCATTTTTTTCATCCACATTCGTTTTTATTCTTTTCCCTCTTTTATTTATTATTATTTAATAACTAAATAATAAAATTTATACTTAAACAGAACCTTTAAAAACAATCATGTCTCGTGATTGATGAATCTCTGTGGGATCCGGAAGCCAAAGACGAATGGGTCAAATCCAACAGTGAGCAGGAGACCATTTCTCCGGACATGCAAAGATTGCTGGAAAGGGAAGCTCGCTCCATACAGCCTACCAGGAAGAAAAAGAGGCCATCAATTTGGGACAAGGGGATGATAAAAAGGAAATAAATATCAGTATCCAAATCGACGGTAACATCAAGGAGGGATTAATACATTTATTAAGAGAATACGTGGACGTCTTCGCTTGGTCTTACCATGACATGCCCGGACTCGATGATAACATAGTGGAGCATAAACTACCTTAAAAAGCGGGTTTTCGGCCAATAAAGCAGAAACTCAAAAGGATGAAACCTGACTGGTCCTTAAAGATTAAGTAGGAAGTACAGAAATAGCTGGACGCCAAATTCTTGATTGTGTCCAAATACCCTGAATGGTTGGCAAACATTGTGCCAGTCATGAAGAAGAATGGAAAAATCAGAGTGTGCGTGGATTACAGGGACTTAAATCGAGCAAGTCCAAAAGACGATTTTCCCTTACCATACATCGATACGTTGGTGGATCTCACCGCCACAAACACACTTTATTCCTTCATGGACGGATATGCAGGGTATAATCAGATTAAGTTGGTCGTCGAAGATAGAGAAAAAACTTCCTTCATCACACCGTGGAGAACGTTCTGTTATAGAGTCATGCCTTTCGGACTCAAGAACGCAGGGGCTACCTATCAAAGGGCCATGGTAACATTATTCCATGACATGATCCACAAAGAAATTGAAGTTTATGTGGATGACATGATTATCAAATCTTAAAATGAGATACACCACATTTCATATTTGAGAAAATTATTCGACCGACTTCAGAAGTACCAACTAAAGCTAAATCCGGCCAAATGTACTTTCAGAGTACGGTCGGGTAAACTCCTTGGGCTTATCGTCAGTAAAAAAGGGATAGAGGTAGACCCCGACAAAAGCAAGACAATTTTAGAAATGTTCTCACCGGAAACTGAAAAAGAGATCAGAGGATTTTTAGGCCAAATTAACTACATAGCCAGGTTCATCGCACAACTCACGGACAAATGTGCACCCATCTTCAAGCTGTTGCGCAAAAATCAACCAACATTTTGGAATGAGGATTGCCAACAAGCTTTTGAGAAAATTAAGTTGTGTTTGACCAATCCATTGGTACTGGTGCCTCCCATTGAAGGAAAACCTCTTATTTTGTATCTATCTGTGCTTGACGAATCTATGGGATGTGTGCTCAGTCAGCAGGATGACATGGGAAAAAAGAGCAAGCCATATACTACCTCAGTAAAAAATTCCTAGACTATGAGACCCGCTATACACCACTCGAAAAAACATGTTGTGCATTGACGTGGGCAACTCAACGTCTCAGGCAGTACATGATTAGACACACGACCTGGTTGATTTCCAAAATGGATCCAATCAAGTATTTGTTTGAAAAACCCATACTGACCGGAAGAATAGCTAGATGGAGAGTACTCCTCTCAGAATTTGACATTGTCTATGTCACCTAAAAAGCTATCAAAGGTAGTCCATTGGCAGACTACCTAGCACACGGATCGACAAACGATTATCAATCCCTGCAAGACGATTTCCCAGATGAACCCATCATACATATCCAACACGAAGAAACCAAAGACGATGCATGAACTATGTTCTTCAATGGAGCCTCAAACATGCTTGGACACGGGATTGGAGCCGTTCTAATATCCCTTAAAATGAAATACATCCCAGTAATAGTCAGGCTAAACTTCAACTACACCAATAGTATGGCCGAGTATGAAGCCTGCGCCCTGGGATTCCAAACAACTCTAGATCATAGGGTAACCAAACTCAAAGTTTTCGGTGATTCATCCCTTGTTATCTACCAACTCAAGGGTGAATGAGAAACCCGAAATTCCAAATTAATCCCATATCTAGAGCACATTCGTAACATGATTTCAAGGATGGAAAACATCACTTTCGAGTACATCCCTCGGGAAGACAATCAATTCACAGACGCCCTTGCTACCCTGTCATCCATATGTTCACTTTAGATCAAGAACATGAGATACGAATTATCCAGATTAAACTGCATAACAAACAGGCTTTTTGCATGGCAGTAACTAGCGAGGAAGACCAATCCCCTTGGTATCATGACATCAAGCGATATCTCATGAAGGGTGAATATCCCGAGGGAATTAACGATAATGACAAAAGGACCATTTGGAAGGGAGCTGTAGGGTTCACGTTGATTGGAGGAAACCTTTATAAGAAAGTTTTTTACTCCAGCTTATTGAGATGTGTGGACCACAAGGAAGCTCAAACCCTAATTAAGGAAATGCATGAAGGAGTCTTTGGTACCCACACGCCTGGGCATGTCATGGCGAAGAAAATCCTAAGGGCAGGATACTTCTGGTCCACAATGGAAGGAGATTGTCACCACTATGCCAGACGATGTCACAAATGCCAGATCTACGCCGACAACGTTCACGTCCCACTGACACCTCTCAGTGTTTTGGTTACACCATGGTCATTTGCCATGTGGGGCATGGATGTTATCGGACCCATCGAGCCCAAAGCATCCAATGGTCATCGTTTCATCTTGGTAGCCATTGACTACATCACCAAGTGGGTAGAAGCGGCATCATACGCACATGTCACTAAGAAAGTAGTGACCACCTTCATCAAGAAGAATATCTTGTGTCGTTATGACATCCCTCATCGTCTCATTACTGATAATGGGACCAACCTGAACAATAAGATGATGGAAGAGTTATGCTGAGATTTCAAAATTTAACATCACAACTCCTCTCCATACCGACCCAAAATGAATGGTACAATAGAGGCAGCCAATAAGAACATTAAGAAAATCATCCAGAAGATGGTAATAACCTATAAAGATTGGCATGAAATGCTCCCCTTTGCTTTACATGGATATCGGACTTCCGTACGAACCTTCACAGGAGCCACTTCATTTTCCCTCGTATACGGCATGGAGGTCGTACTGCCAGTGGAAGTCGAAATACCCTCCCTAAGAGTCATTATGGAAGCAAAATTGATGGAAGCAGAATGGGTCCAAAATCAGTACGATCAGTTGAACCTAATTGAAGAAAAACGATTGAATCAAAAAGGCCTATGACAAAAAGGTCAACCCCCACACTTATCATGAGGGGGATTTAGTGATAAAGAAATCGCTTCCAGCCCAGAAGGATAAAATTGGAAAATGGGCGGCAAACTATGAAGGAGACTAGGTTTCGTGCTTGTGATTAGAATAAAATAAGCTCCAACCACCATCTTTCCACCAAAAGAGAGAAGGAAACTATCCACCAAAACAAAACCGACGGGAAGACTCTATCCCCGAGCTGGTTATTGCCTACTTCAGAGGCAAACAAAACTTCGCACGACTCAATGCCATCGCCACTACGAGTCATCAAGCATACTCAGTTCATTCTCTATCGTACCTGCCAAGTGAGAATAAAGGTTTCATCAAAAGCCCTTCACCAACATAGTCAAAGAAAGCAAGACTCCATCTCTCTCCCCGGAAGATTATCAAAATTAGATCCCTAGGGAAGCACAAATTCCTCAAAAGGGTCGCCAAAAAAAGAAGACCGTCCCCTAGTGAACCTATTGCAAGGGCAAAACTTCAAGCTTATCCCCAGTAAGTTGTTCGCTCACGCATGGGCAAAATTGGCCAACAAAAAACCAACATCCCCAAAGGGAATATTTGCCTACTCATAGGCACCAGCCAACAAATCCCCCAGTGGATCCTTGCCTACTCAAAAGGCATTCATCAAAAATCCCCAGCAATCATCAAGCTGGATAACTATCAGAAAAACAAAAAAAAAATACATTTCCAAATACAACTACTCCCGAAGAAGTCGGCGCATGAGCTAGAGCAGTAAGCCGCCACCCTTTGTCTCTATCAAAAGGATCAACCACCATAAGAAAAGGGGTATCCAGAAGATAGAGTTCCACATATCAGCCAAAGGGTCAGCTACAGTATCAAAAGAGCACCCTGAGGCATCACACCAAGACCAAGGGGTCAGCTACCGCATCAAAGGAGCATCTTGAGGTTCTCTAAAGCTAAAGGACCAGCTATCGTATCAAAGGAGCATCCTGAAGCTTCACACGTACCACCCGAGGGGTCAGCTGTCGCTTCAAAGGAGTGTCCCGAAGGAACATCTTCTTCAGCCAAAGGGTCAGCTACCGCTTCAAAGGAGCATCCTGAGGCATCAAACCAAGACCAAGGGGTCAGCTACCGTATCAAAGGAGCATCCCAAGGTTCTCTTTTCGTTAAAGCTAAAGGGTCAGCTACCGCATCAAAGGAGCATCCTGAAGCTTCGCAACGTATCGTTTAAAGGATCAGCATTCGCAACAAGGAAGCATCCCGAAGACATCACCAAATTATATTCTTGGTCCCAAGGGTCAGCTACCACGTCAGAAGGAGCATCCGAAGGACAACTAGGCAAGAGGGTTAACTCCTTTACCGGCCAATCGATCTTATGGCACACCAACCCATAAGTATATTGGTCAGGTAAAGGAGGGGCAGCTATAGACCCTAAATCTTGCCCGACTTCACAATAAAGCCAAAAGACCTCCATTTGAAGATAGACAAAGCCTTTAGACTCCATAATTAGGATAGGAGGACTTCCTGTACACAAAAAATAAGAGAATTTTTTCCTAGAATCCCGAGACAGCCGTCCCGACTGGCCAGACGGCCGTCTCACCATACAAAGGCAAGACGACCGTCTCGCCACTTATAAGACGAGACAACCATCTCAACTCTAAACTGGCGAGATGACCGTCTTGTCTGAAAAGGGTCGAGACGACCGTCCCAGTTTAACAGACACGAATTCTTATAAATAGGGGTCTCCTCCCCCTCATTTTCAACAACTTTTCACCTGAATTCACCCTCCTATACTCTTCTTAAACCTCTTTGACGCATTTCCAGAGTTCGAGTGCTCTTTTTAGACACTCTGTAGTTAGAATTCTTTTATCGATAGAGGAGTGAGCAGCGTTGTAGAGTGAGGGGAAGCCAAAAAACATCCTCAATCTTCGAACACTTAATACAAAGCTTACTTCGGAGGTTTCTTCCACATATTTTCTTTTATTACTTTCTTTATAGCTTTCTTTGTATGCATATTAAATATTAGAGCGATGTAGACATTTAATTTCTGCAAGTAGATGAAATAATAAGGGTAAAAGCGTAATTTCTTTAGTCTTTATTTTATAAGCTAGTCTATCATAGGAACTCGAAAGGGGCGTTGTGGGGTGCTAATACCTTCCCCACATGTAACTAACTCCCTTACCCGACTCTGGTTGTAATGGTTAATGTTGGTTTTTTCTAAAACCACTGCCTTTTTACCTTTTTCAGTGTTTAAGGTTAAAACACTGATGGTGACTCCATCGAACCTTTTCGAAAACCTCGCCTTTAGGTCTAGCTCGGTTATCGGACAATCTAAAGGCGTTGAATATCTCCTTTTAAAAATGCGAGTCATACAAAAAAACCATTGCGTCACTCCGACCGCCTCTTTTAACAGTGGCAAAATCGACCTTTCAAACTGAGACAGAGGAGTCCCCCGATCTAGAAAGTTAACTCCATGTTCTGAAACTCTTCAGTCATGTGCTTAGCTTCAGCTGCCCCTTGTTGTACTTGTTCTACAGCATGAGATGAACAAATACCAACATTCTCTCATGGTTCATCCTCTTGATCATCATCTGCATCACTCATCCTAGCTTCAAATTTGGAAATTCAATTTTCATTAACTTGAATGAAGCCCATTTTCGTAGAGTAGAGTCACCTATCTCATTTGAAAATTTTGGTGTCTTCACATATTCACTTGTCAAGTTCACTGCAAAATGTTTCAAAAATTTATTAATGAGCATGACATAAAGGAGACAAAAATTACTCAACCTTTTTAGCTTTGATCATGTGATCCTTGATTATATAAACCCAATTGATCTAATGTTATTTTGAATATAGTACATCAGAGTCAAATCTCCTTCATTTAAAATAGCATGGTTGCTCCCCTTGGGTGTCAACACCCAAGCAATAATGAATGCAAGCAACCTCTGCTTCAAACACATCTTTGTAAGAATTAATGGTTGAGTTCAAGAGGGGGGGGGTGAATTGAAATTTAGAAATCTTTTTCGAAAAACACTCTTTTTTTGTGGAAGAATGATTAATCTTTATCCAATATTTTATTAGGCAGATTTGGTTTTAAACAAAGCAAGAATATACACCAGAAATGAAAAGAGATAAAAGCATAAATACAACATAAGAGTTTATACTGGTTCACTCTTCCCAAGAGCTATATCCAGTTCTTGACAAATCTGCCAAGTTCCACTAATATCAAGTGAAAATACAAACCAGTAGATATACACCAATCTACCCCAAGAACTACCTTACAACACGACAAGATAGACTCTTGAAAAACCACCCAGCAACCAAACCCAGTTACTGTAACCAGTGGAAATTCAAACCCAATCTACACAATTAGAATTTGTACAAGTATATGAAAAGAATAAACCTGGATTGCAGCTTTTACAATATAGAAGTCCAGAAGCAATTTTTCTAACTCAGAACTTTCTCTCTTGAAGATCTTTCAACAATCTTGATAAAAACGTCTTATGATATGAAATGTGTATGAATGCTCAGAGAAAAACACGAATGAGTGTAGACCCCAAATCTTGCCCGGCTTCATAATAAAGAATAAAAGACCTCCTATTCGAAGATGGACGAAGCCTAAAAAGCCACTAGGAGAGACTATTAGGCCGCATACTAGGATAGGAGGGATTTTCGGCACGAAAATAAGGTTTATCGCCTTTTTCGGACGAGACCGCCGTCTCGTTGGGTGAGACGGCGGTCTCGCCACCTGCGAATGGCGAGACGGCGGTCTCGCTTTCCAGGATGGCATTCTCGCCACCTGTGAAGGGCGAGACGGCAGTCTCGCCACTTTGGCAGGGCGAGACAGCGGTCTCGTTTGACGAGACGATGGTCTTGACCCTGTCAGACGAGACGGCGGTCTCGACCCATCAAGCGCGAAAAACTATAAATAGGGGGCTCCATTCCCTCATTTTAGACCAACACTACACAGAGCTTTCTCCTCCTTCTCTCTAGAAAATCACTAGATCTTCTCTCTAGAATCCCTCCGACGCATTTCCGGAGCTGCTGAGTGTTTTTGTGAGTGTTTTTCGGCGCTTCGAGAAGTTTCCGACGCTGTGTAGAGTGAAGGGCTGCCACAAAGCACCCTAAATTTTAAAGAATTAATATAAAAGCGTGCTTAGGAGGTTTATATTCTCCCTCTCTACTTTTATCGCTTTAATTTTAAATTATGCAATAGATACTAGGGCCATGTAGTCGTAATTTTAAATTCCGCAGAATAAAAAGGTAAAAGCGTAATTTTCATCGGTTTAAATATTTTTAAATAGCTGGCCTGTCATAGGGAACCCGAAAGGGGCGTCATAAAGGAACTAACACTTCCTTTATACGTAACTAACTCCCTTACCCAACTCTGGTTCTAACGACCAAAGTTGGTCTTTCGAAAACCAACGCCTTTTAACTCCTTTTTCGATGTTTCCAGTAAAAACATCGGTGGTGACTCCATAGAACCCTTTCAAAACTAGCTTTTGGATTAGTCCGGTTATTGAACAATCCAAGAGCGCCTTTTCGAAAACCTCGCCCCTAGGTTCAGCCCGATTATCGGACAACCTAAAGGCGTTGTAACCACCAACAAAAGATGCGAAAATCAAGAGGATCGAAACCATCGCGTCGCTCCGACCGCCTCATTTTGACGACGGCGACAGATGGCGACTTCATTGGGGAAGCCTCGAGAGTTGATCCCATTTAGTGATGGGCCAGCTTAAAAATAAACCAAGAAAATAACGCTTTTGCCCTTACCTTGTATTATAACATGTTTTACGATTTGGCTTTAAATAACTGTTGTTTGTTTAAACTTACGCAATTGTTTGAAATACAAATTGTACACAAACCCTTGCACACAACAGTTCCCTCTATACCCGGGAGCAAGTGAGAAATCCATAGGGAGTGGGTGGCAGGTACGGTTCGCTGTAGTGATGGCCTTGTGCCCACCGGTGTGATCGGAAACCACCACTCAAGGTGATAACCTTCCTCTTTTGGCAACAAGAATGACTATGGCCTTAGTGCTAAGCATGGTCGGAAGGCTGGAGAGTGGGGACCCTATAATGGGGGCACCTTGGGGTCCTTAGCCTGGTGAGAACAGTTAGAACCTACCCTCGCCAATGCACTTTTCTGCAAGAAAACCCTACCTCGTGATAAAAATGAATTCTCACCTGTCCGTGGATGATCGAATTGTGTGTGCATATGTTTGCTACATTTGTTTGTTGCATAGCATAAACAAACAACAGAACAAAAATCACAAAAATACTTTCGCAAATAAACACCCTTATCTCGGACAGTCTGCCTTTTAGCTAGCCTGGTTTCAGGTTCTTTGTAAGCTAAGTAGCCACGCAGTTCCGACAGAAGAGATAAGGGATGCTAACTATTCTTTCGCATAAAGCCACATTTTATCTCAGACAGTCTGCCTTTTAGCTAGCCTGGTTTCAGGTTCTTTGCAAGCTAAGTAGCCACGCAGTTCCGACAGAAGAGATAAAAGGCTATAAAATAAAAAACAATAAAAATCAAAATAAAAATCCGTTTCCAAAACCATAAATAGGACCTGGTCCAAAAATGTTACACCCATAAAACATTCATATAGATAGTTTATTCTTCAAAAAAAAAAATACGCAATTACCATACAACATGTAGAAAAACATGATAAATAGGAAAATAAACACTCACATTCATTCAAATAAGCATCATTTTCATAAGACATGCATTTTGGTTTTAGAAAATGGAGGGGACTAGTAGACAGCTAAAGAAGGTGGATATTCCCCGTTACCATAATGAGAAGTTGGAACGGCTTAGCGTGGCAATGCCACCAGAGGTTCGTGCCGATTTTGAAAAATCCTATGGACGGATTTTAGACCTACTAAAGATCTGTGTTGATCAGGTGTTCCTCAGGGTATTAATCCATTTCTGGAACTCCAATCTGCGATGCTTCGAATTTCCACAGTTCGACATGGTGCCCACCTTAGAGGAGTATGAGACTATGTTGAAATGTCCCAAGTCAGCCGGGGTCCATATCCGCCACGAGGCATACACTCCTGCAGCACCGGTCGCTGCCCTCATCCAACTACCTTTCCGGCAGAGTACCTTGATAGGAAAAGGGAACAGCCGGGGATGGAAAGTATCAATGTTGGAAGACCACCTGTCCTACTTGGCTGAAAGGGCAGAGTGGGTCGCCTTCAACAAAACCCTAGCACTAATCATTTTTGGAACGATATTGTTCCCCTTCCACCTCGACACAATAGATCAAGCCGTCATGGACGCCTTCTTCGCCTGGGACGTGAACTGAAAGAGTCCCCTGCCTGCAATCCTTGCCGACACCTTGCTCTCGGTGGAATTCTGCCACCAAAAGCAAGGAAAAACACTTCGCTGCTGCTCTTCATTACTGTTTGTGTGGAGCGTCACGCACCTGTACACCTCCAGTCACATGGGGATATTCCCCGATCCTTTAAGGAGCTTCTCCAAAATCCCTCTCCAACGACGCTTAACTTCAGAATGGAGGGACGAGTTGGAACGAAAGGACGCCAACAGTTTGTCTTGGGTCTGCCCTTGGTTCCGACCTGGCCCAGTTCTCATCAGATGTGGAGACTACCCGAACGTACCCTTGATAGGACTCAGGGGTTGCATAGCCTATTCACCTAGAGTAGCTATGAGACAGCTCATGAGGACTCAAACTACCATTTCTCGGGGGGAACTCGGAGGACTGTGTTTCTTCGGAGACCCATGCACAATCGCCAACTCACTAGCTGTGAGAAAAGCATGGGAGAAACCAGTCTACATGGGAGATAGAGAGCTAGGAAAAGCTCGGGTGACTGTCACCAGTGACTACGAGGCGTGGAGGAAAAGAAGAGGGATGGCTCAACCATCCACCACACCCATTACGAGTGCCAATAATGAAGAGCTGCAGGCTCAAATTGATGCCTTGACCCAGAGGATAGAAATCATGGGAGCCCAGATGAGGGCCCTTGAAGAAAGAGAGCAAGAATCTATCCTCACAATTGACGGTCTGCAAAGGCAAGACAAGAAAAAGGATCATGAAATAGAACGCCTCAAGGATCAATGTGCTGACTCTAAGGAACAAGCTATCCGAGCATCCAAAACTGCCAGAACCAGTTTAGATAGCCAACTCCAAGAAATAACCGCCAAATCAGCACACCTTGAGGCCGAATCAGCAAAACAGGCTCAAACGATCAAGGAGTTGTCGCAAGAGCTCACCAAGACTCGGTTAGACATACGCCAAGAGTGAGAGGCCAACCGGAGACTCAACAGAAGTCTTGCTGAGCTACGCTGCAAAGAAAAAGACGGGCTAGCTCAGTACGGCCAGGTACCGCAAGAGAAAGACCGAGTCGTTGCGAAGCTCGATGAACTACAAGCCTTGGTCGTTCATCAAGAGGCGAAGATCAAAGAGGCTCAGAAGTATAGTGAAGATATGAGCCAGGCGGTCCAAAAACAAAGCGAAGCACTTGCTCGTCACGTCCGGGAGGCCGAAAGAGAACTACAGAGAGATCAAGACCCGCCTGTGGGTTTCTTTAAGGTTTTCCGTTTTTGCCAAAAGTTGCTTCGTAGTATGGAATAGGGGAATGTACACCTTCTATTGAATGAATGAAATCTTCCTCTTTATTCAATGACTGTCTACTTGCATGCATAAACATTCATTTGCATATTTAATTTCCCCTCCTTCATTCTTAATAAATAAAGATAATAAAAAGGAAGGATTAACTAACACGTCTTCCAAATCAGAAGAATGGAGAGAAAGCCACTCCTAATAAAGCTTACCCCAACGGTCGACTCGTTGCAAGAGGAAAATAAGCCTCGGTCGTTGGTCCTCAAGAATAAAGAAGAGGGAGCAAGGACGCCAGTGCGACTATTTATGCCACGTCCTTTCCCCTACGATACAAATAAAGCTGTACCATGGAGATACGGGGAATCTTCACCGATAAAAGAAGAAATAACAAATATAGCCGGCATTGGGGGCATGACTAGAAGTGGAAGAGTCTACTCCCCCAAGGACACACAGGAAGATGTCCTCAAAAATAAAGGAAAAAATAAAAAGACCGAAGAAGAAAAAGAAAATAAAGAATCAAAGGAGGAGACAGAGGAATTACTCCAGTTTATAAGGCAAAGCGAGTATTCCATCATAGACCAGCTCAATCGCACACCTGCAAAGATAACGTTATTATCTTTAATATTGAGCTCGGAACCGCATAGAAACACCCTGCTGAAGGTCTTGAGCGAGGCGCATGTACCTCATACCATATCCCAAGAAAAGGTTGAGAGGATCGTCGGTCACATCACGGCAAGCGATCACCTCACCTTCACAGAGGAAGAACTACCCCTCGAGGGGTCAAACCATAACAAGCCCTTGCATATCTCGGTTAAATGCAAGGAGTACCTCATCGCCAAAGTTCTTGTGGATAACGGGTCATCCTTGAACGTGATGCCCAAGTGCACACTGGACAAGTTGACTATACTAGGAACCCGTCTGCGACCAAGCAGCACCATCGTTCGAGCCTTCGACGGATCTAAACGAGAAGTAGTGGGAGAAGTTAATTTGCCAATCCAAGTTGGAGCTACTATCTTCAACATCGATTTTCATGTAATGGATATCACTCCAGCATATAGCTGTCTCCTCGGCAGGCCTTGGATTCACGACGCTAAGGTTGTACCTTCAACGCTCCACCAGAAAGTCAAGTTCATAGTGGACGACAAATTGGTCACGGTCCAAGCAGAAGACGATATCCTGATCAGTGGACCGTCCACCCAGCCTTATGTGGATGCGGCTAAAGAGACCCTTGAAACATCTTTTCAAGCGCTCGAAATTGCCAGCGTAGAGCGACTTCCCAGAAACACAAAGGTAGCCCGCATGATGTTGAAGCATGGTTACCATCCTGGCCAAGGACTGGGGGCAGATTCCCCAGGCATGAGGGAACCCCCAGAATTCAAAGATAATCCTTGCAAGTATGGCCTAGGATATGACCCTACTAAGGGTCGAACGGGAAAAGGAAAAGGGAAGTCCCCCCTCCGCACACTCAGGCAAATTTTCCGAAGAGGAGGGGTGCAAGCGTCAAGAGCTACCCTAGTCATTAGAAGAACTTTTTCTTCATTTAAGGGATATAAACCCCATGATTGTTAGAGATTATCCCCCGGGGCTAGCCCGACCCCTGGGCATTTTAGGGCACATATTCCCTTATTAATTAATAAAGAATGATTCTTACAATCTGCTTCTCTTCTTTCTATTTTTGACTAGAACACACAAATAACCCTGTCTAAGTAAACAAAAAAGAAGAAGAATAAAAAGCGCATCCAAATAATCAACATTTACCATTGCTATTGCCGTCAAGCTAGTTGATTAGAAGCACATGAAATAAGACTTTACCTCATCCAAAAAAAAGTCACGCTTCGTCAATATTGTGAGCAAAAATAAATACACAAAAAAAGAGAGAAAAGCCCAGAGAAGCCAAAGGCCAAAAAGAAAGAGGGCAAATTACCCGGTAGGAAACCCACAAAGGGGGCTACGCAAAAGATAGGGTCGACCCGGTAGGATACCCGAACAACAATAAAGGGTAGCCTAAGCAAAAGTTAGAGTTACAAAATAAGGTCCGCTAGGATTCTCCAAAAATTACAAAAAGAAGGAACCTAGACAAAAGATAGGGCCAAAACACAGTATCCTAGTTCGAAAACCCAAAGGGCGATCTAGGGAAATCAGCTAGCCATCAAAAAGAAATGGGAATAAAACCAAAAGGCGCAAATAAAAAAAGAAAGGAAACTGTTTGCTTAGACAAAAGCTTAAACACCTAGGCCTAACCTTAGCCAACCATTCTTACAAAACCCTTTATCAATAAAATTAACCCTCTAAAACACAAACCATTGAATGTACCTCTTTGCTTCTTTTCTCTTGACCCTCACAACAATATTCTAATAATTAATTTGGGAATATGGAGGCGTATAGTCAACAAGAGGATTGAAATCCCTAAAGTGAAGAAAAAGGGGCACTACATGACAAAGAGCGCTCTAAAAAAAGAGAAGAAAAAGAAAGAAAAGAGGAAAAACAAAATGATTCTTCGGTCACAAGAAGTCCGGCATGGTACAGCAAGTACGAAAACACAGATTAGAGGGCACTCGGCGCTACAAGACACGTCGGTTAAATCCTTCTGAAAATTTAATCAAAGTAGGCATTATAGGACATCAAACATAAAAACATTGCATGCATAAAATGTTTTTGAACCAGGTCCTATTTCCTTTTTCAAAAAAAAAAAAAAACCCTGAAATTCGAGACCGCCGTCTGGATTTTCCAGACCGCCGTCTCGGTCCCCTGGTAAGACGAGACCGCCGTCTCGACCAACATGACCGCCGTCTCGACTTAGGCAAAAACAAGACCGTCGTCTCGCTTGACGAGACCGCCGTCTCGCTTGAGCCCAATGTCGAGACCGCCATCTCGATGGTCCAGACCGCCATCTCGCCTTCCCAGATGGCGGTCTCGAACTGAAAAATTTTGCTATAAATAGAGGGCGCGCTTGGGGGGTTCCTCATAACTCTCCTTGCCTCCAGAACCTCCATTTCTCAGATCTTACACTCCCCAAGCATTTCCTGGTCAACATGTTCAGTAGAAGCGCTTCAAGAAAGAGAAGAGGAACTGCCGGTGCCAGCAGTTCTTCGACACCGCCACCCCAAGACCCCTCTCAGCTGTCACCACAACATCAAGCCTACCTCGAGAACATCCGGACTTATCCGTGGCACCTGATGCTAAGGCTCGACTTCAGCATCCTGGCTGAATTTGGGTGGGAGGACGATGTTCGGGCCCACATAGAAAGCATCGGATGGGGCTTTCTGCTGCAACCTCCACCCACACATGTGTACCCACAGGCGGTACTCGAATTCCTGGCCTCTGTTTCCTACGCTGAGGTCCCCTCCATGGTCCCGGGCCTGCAGCCCACCAAGATGGTAAACTATTTTATGGGTGGGGAATACTGGACTACCACCCTCGACGAATTCAATGTGGGCATTGGATTCGTCCGACCCGAGGACGTACTAACTCGGGGATACCGCGAGGCCATCTGCTCTCGGCCCACCAACCTCACCGCCTCCGAAATGTGGCACGAGCTCACAGGGGCAACCACGCTGCCTACACTGATGAGGGGCTCCGCGCTTCCCCCAGCACTCCGCATCTGCCACAAGCTGCTGGCGGGGACCATCCACGGGAGGAAAGAGAGTCAGGATAAGATAACTCTCCCTGACCTCTTTATACTTTACTGCATGAGCCAGAGGCGGCGCTACAACCCTGGCTATTTCTTCCTGAGGGCCCTCAAGGACTTCGGGAATAGATCAACAGGGGTCGTCCTCATGGCTCCTCTTATCACTCCCCTGGCAGAAAGGTGGGGGTGCCCTGGCCGGGAAGAGCTGGCCTCCAACTTACGACCTGAATCCATCAACGGGTCAGTCCTGGTCAGCATGGGGATGCTGATCCGCCGTGGGACCGAGTTGGTCCTTCATCCCTCGTTGGATTTCGCGCTGGACCTCCAGGGGCTCGTGGCGATGCAAGATATCCCCACACCTCCCGATTTCCAGCAGCAACAGCAACAACCACCACCGTACACGGACGATTTCGCCAGCCTAAACCGCAACATGAACGATCTGCGCTGACAGTTCGACCAGATGATGGTGCGGCAGGAGCAACAGGCCCAAAGGAAGGAAGCCTACAACACTCGGCAGGAGGAGATGTATCAGCACCAGCAGGTGATGCAGCAGGAATGGACAACATTCCAACAAGAATACCGCGACGAAGTCCGAGAGCAAGCGGACTTCCGATACCACCTCTACCAGCAATTCCCCCACAGTGGACCGTCTCCAGAGGATAGCCCTTAGGGATTGCACTTGCCAAAAGAAAATGTGGTTGTAATAAAATTCCTTATAAATAAAATTTTATTTCATGCATCTCTTTGCCACCTTTTGCAAAAGCCAGCGTAACAAAAAAGCTTAACAAAAAAAAAAGGCATACGCTCAATAAAAAAGCCAAAATCCAAAATCGTGAGAAAAAAGAGATAAAACCGCGAGAAAAAGGCTGGATTAAGATAAGCCACTCACCTTGATCAACAAAACTTTGACTACCAAGTAAAAGTCAAACAAACAAACAGGACCCATCCGACCAGCCAGCAAGAGTCGGATAATCACCACCAAAGATCAAAAACAAGGAATCCCCAGCAACCAACAAAGCTGGATGAAATACTAACAAAATCCCCGACATAACCCGGATGACCATTCAAAGAGGTCCAAGTACATCTACCAACACAGAAATCACTCCCCAGGGAGCCGGCGCATGAGCCACCCGAGCACTAAGCCGCCACCACCACCAGTCCTACACAGTGGACTGTACCAGCCTGATAGGGGTTTCATACCTATCAACCTGCGCACGCAGTGCACCTGATCTGCGCTCGAGCCGGATCAGTAAGTCGCACTACCACCCCGATGGGGGGGTTCATACCCATCCAGTCCCGCTCAACGGACTGCAGCTACCAGCCTGATGGGGGGTTCATACCCATCTAGTCCTGCACAACGGACTGCAGCTACCAGCCTGATGGGGGGTTCATACCCATCCAGTCCCACACAACGGACCGCAACTACCAGCCCGATGGGGGGTTTATACCCATCAACCGAAGGATCGGCTACCGTTAGAAGGAGTATCCTAAGGTTTTACCACGTGTCCACCGAAGGGATCGACTACCGTTAGAAGGAGTATCCTGGAAGTGCACGAACACCAAGTTTTCCCTAGAAGATCAATCGCCGCAAGACGAGACATCCGAAGGGTAGCCGGGCAAGAGGGTCAACTCCTTTACCCTCCAGTCGATCTCCTTGGCACAAAAGGCCAGCAGTCGACTGGTCGGGTAAAGGGGGGGCAGCTGTAGACCCCAAATCTTGCCCGACTTCACAATAAAGAATAGAAGACCTCCTATTCGAAGATGGACGAAGCCTAAAAAGCCACTAGGAGAGACTATTAGGCCTCATAGTAGGATAGGAGGGATTTTCGGCACAAAAATAAGGTTTCTCGCCTTTTTGGGACGAGACCGCCGTCTCAAAATCGAGACCGCCGTCTCGCCTCATGCAAGTGGCGAGACCGCCGTCTCGTTGGGCGAGACGGCGGTCTCGCCACCTGCGAATGGCGAGACCGCGGTCTCGCTTTCCAGGATGGCGTTCTTGCCACCTATGAAGGGCGAGACGGCGGTCTCGTCACTTTGGCAGGGCGAGACGACGATCTTGTTTGACGAGACGACGGTCTCGACCTTGTCAGACGAGACGGCGGTCTCGACCTGTCAGGCGCGAAAAACTATAAATAGGGGGCTCCATTCCCTCATTTTAGAACAACACCACACTGAGCTTTCTCCTCCTTCTCTCTAGAAAATCACTAGATCTTCTCTCTAGAATCCCTCCGACGCATTTCTGGAGCTTCTGAGTGTTTTTGTGAGTGTTTTTCGGCGCTTCGAGAAGTTTCCGACGCTGTGTAGAGTGAAGGGCTGCCACAAAGCACCCTAAATTTTAAAGAATTAATATAAAAGCGTGCTTCGGAGGTTTATATTCTCCCTCTCTACTTTTATCACTTTAATTTTAAATTATGCAATAGATACTAGGGCCATGTAGTCGTAATTTTAAATTCCGCAGAATAAAAGGGTAAAAGCATAATTTTGATCGGTTTAAATATTTTTAAATAGCTGGCCTGTCATAGGGAACCTGAAAGGGGTGTCATAAAGGAACTAACACTTCCTTTATACGTAACTTACTCCCTTACCCAACTCTGGTTCTAACGACCAAAGTTGGTCTTTCGAAAACCAACGCCTTTTAACTCCTTTTTCGATGTTTCCGGTAAAAACATCGGTGGCGACTCCATAGAACCTTTTCAAAACTAGCTTTTGGATTAGCCCGGTTATCGGACAATCCAAGAGCGCCTTTTCGAAAACCTCGCCCCTAGGTTCAGCCCGGTTATCGGACAACCTAAAGGCGTTGTAACCACCAACAAAAAACGCAAAAATCAAGAGGGTCGAAACCATCGCGTCGCTCTGACTGCCTCGTTTTGACGGCGACAACAATGAGAGCTCCAAGATTGCTTTCAATCGATTTCCAAATTGTATGTTTGAAAGAGAAATCAAAACTGTATTTATAGGGTAAAAGAGAGGGACTGATAGATTCAATCGATTTAAAATGATGTTTCAATCGATTGATTTCATTTAAAACTCATTCAATCGGTTAATTCGAGCTTTCAATGGATTGAAACAGTTAGAAGAAAAATGGTAGCTCTCTGTTTCAACAGATTAAAATATATTTCAACAGATTGAAATTCTGAGATACCTTAAAATGAAAAATGATATCTCTCTGTTTCAACAGATTAAAATTTATTTCAACAGATGGAAATTCTGAGATACTTTAAAATGAAAAATGACTAGAACATTTTAATCTATTGATTTCTCGATTCAACAGATTAATACTGCGAACCCCTTAATATGGAAAAACCATCAAGAACATTTTAACATGTTGATTCTACGATTCAATCAATTAAAATTTTGGCTGTATATATACATTTCCTATTTTAAGTGATTTTAACATATTGAAACTGCTTTTTAACAGATTAAAAAACTCAGTTTGTTCTTTTAAGACTTAAAGATTGGTTTTTCATGCAGTAAGATGAATTCTATGAAATGCAACATTTATAGGCGCTTATCACAAGATATACTGAAACTATCAAGAGATTAAATTCTAAACCTATAACCTATCTACCTACACACCCACAAAATAAACTCTATAAACTCTATATGTCTTCATAAAATCCAACAAGTACTTCAATCTCCCCCTATTTGATGGAGACAAATAACCACTGCACCTGCATAAAAGAAACAATAACAGAACAGAGACATATGATTTTGTGATGTGTGTGTAGTGTCAGTTATAAGCGAATACTTCTCCCCCTATTTGACTTCATCAAAAAGTGTTCAATTACAAGAAAGCATAAGAAATTTCACTCATCACCATCCCAGGGACCCTGATTGAATTGGAGGTCTCCAATTCTGTTGAAGATATCCTCCATTTGATTATTAATGTGCTTAAATCTGGCAATGGAGTCTTCATAAAGCCGATGCTGGCGAGCTTGCAGAGCATATGTCATCTCCATGTGCCTCCTTTGATTTGTTTGAATTTCATTCATCTGATGCAGCATAGTCCTTTCAAACTGTGAAAGAGGCGTGCCACGGTCAGGTTGTGCCACATAAGGAATCATTTCCAATGGAGACTGCTCTTCCATAGGGTCTGTTTGTCTTGCTTCAACAACACTTGGAGCACTAGTATTCTCACTGTCTTCTTCTTCTTCTTCTTCTTCTTCTTCTACTTCTTCTCTCCCAGCTTCTTCTTTTGAAATCCAATCACCATCAATCTTAATGAATCCCATTTTATGAAGGATGAAGTTGTTAATCTCATTTGTGGGGCGAACGATTTCAGCCAATTCTCCTTCTAAGTCAACACCAAAATGAGTTAGAAATTTAGAAATTAAGATTGCATAGGGATACCTAAAATCACTTAGCCTTTTTGCTTTGATCATATGATCCTTGATGACAAATACCCACTTTACTCTGATTCTATGGTGAATACAGTACATCAGTACCAAGTCACCTTCATTCAGTACTGCATGATTGCTCCCCCTGGGAGTAAGCTGCCAGGCCACTATGAATGCAAGTATTCTTTCTTCAAGGTTAAGCTTTCCAGTGTTGAAGGAACTCACAGAGTCACGCTTATTCCTCAAACAAGAACGAAAGTATTGGACTTTGTTGAATTCTTCTACATCAGAGGTATATCCTTTAGTGACTTTTACTCCATCCTTGAGTCCAGCAACATTTTTCCAGACAGTGGGAGTAATCTCAATTTCCACTCCTTTAACTTGAGTTTTGAGTGTAGAACCTTCAAATGAAAGATTAGTAAAGAAAGCTTTGATAAGGTCAGGATAGATTCTACCATTGAGCTTTAGAAACTTCTGAAGTTTCTGGTGTTGCAGCAGCTTTCGAACCCCTTTGAACCCTTCAGCGTCCAACCACGAGAATTTCATAACCTTGGGAATATTAATCTGTTTTCTGCTCATTTTGTGAATGAATAACCCCATCTTCTCTTGATTCCCATTGAACCAGGTTTCAATGCGCCCTCCTCCTGATGTTTCTTGGACAGCAGCTGAGGATTCTCCTCTGCTGAACTTCCTCCTTCCAGATTTGGTGCGCTTGAACATGATGTTTGAGAGGTGAACCGAATACAGAAAAGAGAGAATACAAGATTTTCAAATAAACTAATGCATACTAAAAGGAATGGGAGAAACCAGACTCTTCATCTACTTTGAATAGTCAAATTTGTCTTTTAGTAAATTACCTCAGTTCTGTTCCTTGTGTCAGAGATGGAAAAGACAGAGAGAGAGAACAATGGGTACTGCAACACTCGATTACCTGCATTTCTTCATCTCTGATTTCCAATCACAGTCTTTCAGTGTTTATTGGCTAACCATTACATTTAAGAGAGTAGCTGAAGTTGTTTGTAGTTGCAAAGGCACTTAACTCAATCTACAGTAAATAATTAGAAGCAAAGCATACAATACTAGCCCTAGAAGAATTAACCAATTGATTTACCATAAAATCAATTGATTTTCAATTAATGATATAGACGCAGATTACCAAAAGTAAAATGAATCGATTGAATCGAAGATTTAATTGATTAATTCAAAAAAGAAAACATGCAGAGCTACAAAGTTATTGAAATAAATCGATTAAAAACCTATTTAATCGATTAATTTGGCAATAGATCATGAACATAGATTGAGAATCAGGAAATCAACAGATTATTTCGCAATTTCAATCGATTAAAACACATAGTTTGAAAAATATTTCAAAATTTTCAGACAACTAATCGATTGAACATATTATCAACTTGTTAAAAAGCACAAAATCATAATAAAGAATCAATTATACAATACTAGATAGATCCAAAATTCCTAATTCAATTCTAAGCATATTAAGTCTATCTTCTAGGTAGTGGTTTGGTGAACAAGTCAGCTAATTGTTTCTCAGTATCAATGAATAAAATTTCACAATCACCCCTAGATACATGTTCTCTAATAAAGTGATGTCTAATTTCAATATGCTTAGTTCTAGAGTGTTGAATAGGATTTTTAGTTAGATTGATTGCACTAGTATTATCACAAACCAGAGGTACCGTGTTGGGAAACACCCCATAATCTTTCAATTGTTGTTTGCGGTAGATACTCTGAGCATAACAACTCCCAGCTACAATGTATTCAGCTTCTGCAGTTGAAAGAGCTACACATGCTTCTCAGTATCAATGAATAAAATTTCACAATGTATTCAGCTAATTGTTTCTCAGTATCAATGAATAAAATTTCACAATCACCCCTAGATACATGTTCTCTAATAAAGTGATGTCTAATTTCAATATGCTTATTTCTAGAGTGTTGAATAGGATTTTTAGTTAGATTGATTGCACTAGTATTATCACAAACCAGAGGTACCGTGTTGGGAAACACCCCATAATCTTTCAATTGTTGTTTGAGGTAGATACTCTGAGCACAACAACTCCCAGCTGCAATGTATTAAGCATCTGTAGTTGAAAGAGCTACACATGCTTGTTTTTTGCTATGCCATGATATGAGACTGCTTCCCAGTAAATGGCATGTACCGGAGGTACTTTTCCTATCCAATCTACAACCTACAAAGTCAGAATCAGAAAATCCAACAAGTTTAAGAGAGGCACCTTCAGGATACCATAGTCCAACATTAATGGTTCCTTTAAGATACTTGAGAATCCTTTTAGCAGCAGTGAGGTGAGATTCCTTTGGATTTGCCTACAATCTAGCACAAAGGCAAACACTGAAGCACAAAGGCAAACACTGAACATAATGTCAGGCCTACTAGCAGTCAGATATAGAAGAGATCCAATCAAACCTCTATATTTAGTTTGATCAACAGATTTCCCTTTTTCATATAAATCTAGACAACAGTTAGTAGACATGGGTGTGGAGGATTCTTTGCAATTATGCATATCAAATTTCTTCAACAACTCATTACAGTATTTAGATTGATTTAGGAAAATACCATTCCTTAATTGCTTAACCTGGAGACCAAGGAAGAAATTCAGTTTTCCCATCATAGACATCTCAAATTCACTTTGCATTTCCTTAACAAATTTATTACACAAGGCATTATTATTAGAACCAAAATAATATCATCAACATAAACCTACACCATAATAATGTCAGATCCAGATTTCTTAATGAATAAGGTTTTGTCAACTTCACCTCGTTTGTATCCTTGATCAATTAATAAATTACTTAGCCTCTCATACCATTGTCTAGGAGTCTGCTTTAATCCATAAAGAGCCTTTTTCAGCTCGTAGACATGGTCAGGATGTTTGTGATTTTCAAAACCAGGAGGCTGAGAAACATAGACTTCTTCATTGATGAGTCCATTTAGAAAGGCACTCTTGACATCCATCTGAAGTAATCTGAAACCACTAATACAAGCATAAGCTAATAACAGTCAGACAACTTCAAGTCTAGCTACGGGTGCAAAGGTTTCATCAAAATCAATTCCTTCCTGTTGATTATATCCTTTGGCTACCAACCTAGCTTTATTTCTAGTAATAATGTCGTGTTCATCTAATTTGTTTTTGAATACCCACTTAGTACCAATTACATTAATATCTTTGGATTTAGGAACTAATTCCCACACATTATTTCTTTCAAACTGATTAAGCTCATCATGCATGGCACTAACCCAATATTCATCATTTAATGCATCCTTAACAATTTTAAGTTCAATTTGTGAAATGAATGCCATATGATTGCAATTTCTAGTAGATACTCCCTTATTGATTTGCCCAATAACATTGTCTAGAGAAAGATCTCTTGGGACAATCCATTCTTTAGGCAGCTCATCCAAGGTATCTTCTTCCTGTTCTCCAACAATTCTTTCTGGTGGATCAGTTTTTGTAGGATCAATTGATTGATCACCTTCTTCGACAGTATACTATTCTGTATCTCTGGAATGTTTTAACTGATAAGAATTATCAGCTAATTCGTCATCATCTGCAGTATCTGTTGTTTACTCTGCAACACTCGAGGAGACTCATTAAAAACAACATGTACTGATTCTTCAACAGATTTTAGTCTTAAATTATAGATTCTATATGCATGACTGTTAGAAGAATAGCCAAGAAAGATCCCTTTATCAGATTTTTCATCAAACTTGCCAATATTTTCTTTCCCATTGTTTAAAATAAAACATGTACATCTAAAAACCCTGAAATAGTTTATGTTGGGTTTTCTTCCTTTGTAAAGTTCATATGGGGTTTTCTTAAGAATGGGTCTAATCAAAACTCTATTCAAAACATGACAAACAGTGTTTACAACATCTGCCCAAAAGTATTTAGGTAAAGAATTTTCACAAAGCATTGTTCTAGCAAGTTCCACAATGGATCTGTTCTTTCTTTCCACAACACCATTCTGTTGAGGAGTTTTTGGAGCAGAAAAGTTGTGTTTTATGTCATACTTTTCACAGAATGATTCAAACTTTTCATTTACAAATTCTCCAACATTGTCACTTTGAATAGAAGTAATGAAATAACCATTCTCATTATGTAAAACCTTGGCAAGCTTTTTAAAAGATTTGAAAGAATCTAATTTGGCTTTTAGAAAAATAGTCCAAGTAAATATGGAAAAATCATCAACAATTACCATAATATAAAGATTACCACCTAGGCTCTTATTTCTTGAAGGACCAACCAAATCCATGTGAAGCAGTTCCAAAGGTCTACAAGTAGAAACAATGTTTTTATTTGAAAAGGATTTTCTAGTTTGTTTACCTTTTAAACAAGCTTCACAGATTTTCTCTTTCAGAATTTGAAGCTTAGGTAGTCCAGAAACTAAATCTTTAGTAATTAGTTTGTCAAGATGATTAAGATGAATATGTGCAAGCCTTCTATGCCATAACCAAGATTCTTCTTCTTTAGTAAGAAGACAACTTTAAGATGAGATAGAATGCTTGATATCTAGCATGTAAATTTTGTTTAATCTCTTACCAACCAACATTACTGTGTCAGATTTTGGCTCACAGATTAGGCAGATTTCTGGTTTGAAGATAACCTTGTGACCAAGATCACATAATTGGCTTATACTGATTAAGTTGTGCTTAAGACCTTCAACAAGAAGAACATTGTGAATGGTCACGGTTTCACCATCTACTATATCTCCAGAACCTAAGATTATTCCCTTGTTGTTATCTCCATATGTCACGTGACCTCCAGTCTTCAATCTCAGTTTCTGAAATTTGGAAATATCACCTGTCATATGCCTTGAGCATCCGCTGTCCAAGTACCAAAGTGATTCTTGCTGCTGTTCCTGAAAAATCAAGCATCAAGTATTTGGTACCCTTAAATACTTTGGGTCCTTAGTGGTCAAATTTTCTGTTTAACATATTTTGGAACCCATCTCATTTTACCTTATGGCACAAAATGTTTTCTAATATGACAGAATTTTACAGTATGCCCTTTTTTCATACAATAATGACAAGATGAGAAAAGGGATGCTGTTGATTTTCTGAAAGAAAAGAAGTTCAAATACCTTTTAGTTTTAACCGCAAACTTAGGTTTGTAACCAATTCCAGTATGATCAAAAACACAGTTTTGAGAACCAAAAAGTGTATCTAAATTTTCTTTACCTTGAGTAAACTTAGATAAGGTTTTAATCAAATACTCAACCTTTTTCTGCAGAGAGATACAATTTTCACAATTTTTGTTAGCAGCAGCATTATCAGAAGATGAATTATTGTAGATTATTTCAAGATGTTCCATATCTATTTTGCTTTCTAATAATTCTTCTTCCAGAACTTTAACCCTATTCTCTAACCAGTTATTTATTCCTTTTAACCGATTATTTGTATAGGATAAATTCTTAGCTTCATCATGCATTTCATTGAAAGTAGTTAATAATGTGTTGTAATTCATTTCATTCTCTGTGGGGGTTGAACTTACATGGGATGAAGAGGATTCACAGCCAGCCATTAAACATAGATTCACTTCTTCACCTTCAGATACAGAACTCGAGGATGAATCATTGTCTTGCCAAGCTATGTAGGCCTTTTTCCCTTTGTACTTCATATCTTTCTTGTTTTGATTCTTGGATTTTTCTGGACATTCACTTCTTATATGTCCTTGCTTACCACAAGAATAACAAGTATAAGTATTTTGAATAGAATCAGTTCTTTTATCAGTGTACCTTTTAATCTGGCCAGTTCTGTTCTTCTTCTTAAGAAATTTCCCAAACTTCTTAACCAATAGATTCAGATTCTCATATTCATCTTCTTCAGAGTCACTACTTTCTTCAATCGTCTTGAGAACAATGTTTCTGCTTTTCTTCTTTGCATTTTCTTGTTCTTTAAACCGATTGATCTCCAACTCGTGTTCCCTTAGCTTACCAAACAATGATGCAGTAGTCATCTCAGTTAAGTCTCTTGATTCTGATATAGTTGTCACCTTTGGTTGCCAAGTTCTGTCCAAACATTTTAGGATTTTGATGTTTAACTCTTCCTTGTCAAATGTCTTGCCTAATCCAATTAGATGGTTGACTATATGCGTGAATCTTTTCTGCACATCTGCAATGGTTTCACCTTGCTGCATTTTGAACAATTGATAATCTCTAATTAATTCATGCTTCCTTGCCCTTTTCACATCAGAGGTACCCTCATGAGTGACCTCTAGAATCTCCCACATTTCTTTGGCAGAGGCACATTGAGAAACCCTGAAAAACTCATCAAGATTTAAGGCAGAGGTAATAATGTTCTTAGCAGTATAATCATATTGAACTTTCCTATTTTCTGCATCAGTTAAGTCAACCCAGTCTTTTTCAACAATTTTACCATCCACTGTATGAGTTGGTTTGAAAGGACCATTAACAATTGTATCCCAAATACCCCTATCAAGAGATTCAATAAAGATTTTCATTCTAACCTTCCAGAAAGAATAATTCACACTAGCAAATAGAGGAGGCCTATTGATGGAGGCTCCTTCAGAAAAATTCATCTTTCCCTCAGCCATTTAAACCTTTCTTGGACCGAATTCTTGAGTAACTTACAAGAACCAGCTTTTGATACCAATTGTAAGAATTAATGGTTGATTTCAAGAGGGGGGTGAATTGAACTTTAGAAATCTTTTTCGAAAAACAATCTTTCCAGCATTCAGCACTCTAACAGAGTCATCACTATTTCTGAGACACGATCGGAAAAACTAGATTTTGTTAAAATTTGGCAACTTTGAAACATTCCCTTTGGATACTTTCATGCCTTCATCTCGAAGACCAGCCACTTGTTCCCATATAGATGGAGTAATCACAATGTTTACTCCCTTTACTTGAGTCTGGATGGTTGAGCATCTACATTCAGATTGGAGTAGAAGTGATGTGAACATGACCTATGACAAGGGCTAGAGCAAGGGAAGCAAATGAAGCTCTTCAACAAGTATTGTTAGTTGACCAAATTGTGTTTTGAATTAATCAATTAATGGGCTTTAGTTTGGTTTTATTGCAAGTTGTAATAAGGGCCCAATTGGAAATTTAGTTATCAGTCTTTGGGAGACCAAGAGGGTGCATAGATGATTGACTTTTGGTTGCCACAATTTCAGTTACAATCAGCCATTAAGTTGTTTTCAATTCCTAGGTTAATAAATCATTATTAACATTTATTTTCCTTTAGTAATCTTTGTAATTCTAATGGCAAAGCTTCTTTATAAGCTGGACCATTTTTATAAGAAATAACAAGTTGAGTTTTATTTTTAGAAATATTAGAGTTTATCTCTTTTATCTTAGTGAGAGTGATTCTCCTAAGTTTTTGAGTGATTCAAGAACACTTGGTTGTATCAAAGGACTTTCACATCCTTTGTGAGTTGCCTTCCTTGGAAAGAGTGATTCTTTCCTTCCACCTTATCACTAAATTCCTAAATTTCTTACAAGATTCTAAACTTAAAGATCCTAAATTACCCCTTGTGATTCATATCAAGAAGACTTTGACCAAATCTGACTGAATATTGCCCAGCTATTCCACAAAGGTCTTCAGTCTATAGTTCTTGAGTTGCCTTCTTAGAGAGGTGAATCTTTCTCTATCAAGCTAGGTGAATTATATGAACTTCGGGATCACCAGCTATTTTTTATTGAAATCAGAGATGAAAGAGTTCATCCTATCTAAATCACCATTAAACCATGCTTCTAAATGACCTCTAGGATTTGCTGCAGCAGAAGAGGACTCCCCCTTACTTTTCTTTCTACTCGATTTGGATCTTTGAACATTTTCAAGAGATGTCTAGAAGAGATTTGAGAGATAGAAAGGAGTAGATGAAGAAAGATTAAGATGCCGAAGATGAGAGCAAGTTAAAAGTTGAGAATGAGAACCAGTATACTCTTAAAGAGGAAAACATAGTCTGAGTTGAAGAAAAGTTATTGATCCCATGACCCAGTCAACAAATTATCTTTAATGTACCTACAATTTGACGATTCAGCTTTTTGAATCGCAGTAGTTCCCTTGACCAGTAACACATGTATAGGTTTTGCACTGGGTAACAATTATTTGTCTTGTTATCAGCTAATTTATTCTTGAAGATAAGGTTTGACTGGTCAAACTCTTTTGTCTTTACTGCTTAATCAAATATTTCCAATTTGAATCTTGACCCTGTTAGAAAAGAAGGTTGAGATCAAGAGGGGGGTAAATTGATCTTTGAAATATTTTCGTAATTTACAGATTATCTATTTCAAAGATTAAGAGTTCTGACCAATTTTTGAATCAAGCAAAAACAAGCAATTGAAATAAAGGCAGCAACAGAATTAAAAAGAGTAAGGTTTAGAGAAATACAACCAAAATTTATACTGGTTCACCCAATCCCAGAGCTACGTCCAGTTCTCAGCCAAATTCCAGCTGAGTTCCACTAGATTGAATATTTTACAGATTAGAGATTCCAATCACACACTCAATCTACCACAAGAACCAAAATTTCAGTCCTTGCACCTAAACCTTCACTAAGAATCAACTTCCAGTTCTTGAACCACCCTGCAGTCAAATTCCAGCCACAAAAACCAGTGCCCACACTTCCAGACACCCACAATACAGTAATGAAATGTAAAGAAACAAAGAGAAGAAACTAGAACACTCAAACCCGGATTATGCAGCTCTGCAGAATGAGTTTCTTCACAAAAGAAATGCAGAAATTGCCTCAAGAAAGAACTTTGAAAAACTTCACAAAACTTTCGTGATTCTTTCTTGAAAGTAGCTCTTATAATTGCTTGATTGATTGTACAAAGGTATGTTTTAAAAGACTCAAGCAATCCTATTTATATAGAGAATTGTTCTAACTGTTGGTTTAATTAATCTGTTAAAACAAACTTTTAATCTGTTAAAAGTCTTGAATTAATCTGTTAAAACTTCTTTTAATTTGTTAAAATGTTCTGGATCATTTTCTAGATTTGTTTTAACTTATACGACAACATTTATATCGATTAAAACACTTTGTAAAAAATCCCTTAAGTTGTTTTAATCGATTAATTCGCATTTTAATCTATTAAAATTCTGCCAAATATTTTCATAAAACTCTCTAAGTGATTTTGACTGATAACAACCAGTTTTAATCGATTAAAACAGTTAGCATAAATTGTTTTAATCGATTAATTCCTTTTCACATCGAATAAAATTCTGACAGAACACCTTTCAAAATATTTCAAGTTATTTTCATCGATTATTTCAAGTTTGTATCGATTAAAATACTGACATAATATTTTCCAAAACACTTCAAGTTATTTTAATCGATTGTTTCGAGTTTGTATCGATTAAAATACTCCTAGAACACTTTCCAAAACATTTTAAGTCATTTTAATCGATTATTTCGAATCTATATCAGTTAAAATACTGGCAAAAGTTTTTCAAAAACTCCTTTAATGAAAATAATCGATTAATTCGAAGGTATATCGATTAAAACCGTTCTAGTGAATCCTTTAAAAGGTTTTAATCGATTATTTAGAAAACCTATCAGTTAAAAACTTATTATGTAAGTGTTAAGAACATTTTAACTGATAAAGCTCATATAACATCAGTTAAAATAATTTCTTAAAAACCATTTAACCGATTAATTTGGTTTTTAACAGATTAATCATCTTTAGAGGCATTTTCAAAATCTTTTAAATGATTAAATCTCATGCAGTAGAGAGATATGAATGAATATACCTATGTATAGATGCAAACTCACTAATCACTCTACCCTTTTAACCAAGTAACCTTTGACTTCAACAGAATAGCCTTTGACTTCATTTGACTTCATCAAATCAACAAGATCTTCGTTTTATCAAATGATTCAATAAGATCTTCATCAATTTCAGTCTCCCCCTATTTGATGAAGACAAACATCTCTTTGAACGATTTTGCAGAAGAAGTCACTTGAATATATAGATTAGTGAGTATTCAAAATTAATCATTTCTCCCCCTAGATTTCTCCCCCTAAAATAGTGAGTATATCAAAATTAATCATTTATCCCCCTTTGACTTATTCAAAAATAGGGAAGAGAGGAGTAAAACAAGCAATATGCATGGCATGTAACAAAATTTATAAAAAAAATCATGAAACCAATGAGATGTATTATTCATTTAAAGACCAATTAAAGTTGATTCAAACTTATCTTCGTTAACATGCTTGTAATGAATACAATAGACACGTGTAAAGATAAGGGAACCATACTTTAGTAGCATGTTACAAGAACAACCATTAACTAAAGCCTTTAATTTTCTTTCCAGAATAATAATCGATTAAAAACAGGACATAATCGATTAAAAACAGGACATAATCGATTAAATTGTTCTTGTTACTGATTTTAATTGATACAAATAATGTTTTAATCGATTAAAACAGTAATGAAAGATGAAGTTTAAAAACTTGAGTCCATTTAATCAATTAAAATAGCATGAAAAAGTTTTGTAAAGTAATTTTAATCGATTAAAGCTCGTTTATATCAATTAAAACACTCGGAAATGAGAACTAAGTGATGTTTGATGCATCTAAAATGCCTAATTCAGTTCAGATTTTATAAAATTGATCACGAGCAAGAGGTTTTGTGAATATATCAGTTATAAAAAAAATTTCACAATCACCTTTTAAAACATGATCTCTAATGAAATGATGTCTAATTTCTATATGTTTTGTCCTAGAATGCTGAATTGAATTTTTTGTTAATATAATGGCATTAGTATTATCACATAAAAGAGAGATTTTATTGAGAATTAAACCATAATCCTCAAGCTGTTGTTTGAGCCACAGGGATTGAGCACAACAACTTCCGGTTGCAATGTACTCGACTTCAGCTGTAGAAAGAGAAACACATGATTGCTTTTTACTATGCCATGAGATTAGACTGCTTCCTAGGAGATGACAAGTGCCACTGGTGCTTTTTCTGTCAAGCTTACACCCTGCAAAATATGAGTCAGAGTATCCAATTAGATTTAGTTTGGATTCACCAGGATACCACAACCCAACATTTAATGTTCCTTTGAGATATTTGAGGATCCTTTTTGCAGTAGTAAGATGAGATTCTTTTGGTGCAGATTGAAATCTGGCATACATACAAACACTAAACATAATGTCAGGTCTACTTGCTGTGAGATATAATAAAGAACCAATAAGCCCTCTGTATTTCGTTTGATCTATTGGTTTTCCCTTTTCATCAACATTAAGATAGCAATTGTTGGACATTGGTGTTGATGCCTCTTTGCAATGCTGCATCTCAAATTTCTTTAGAAGCTCTGTGCAGTATTTTGATTGATGAAGAAAACTTCCTTCTTGAAGTCGTTTAACTTGTAACCCAAGAAAGTAATTAAGTTCCCCCATCATAGACATCTCAAATTCTCCCTGCATATCTTTGATAAATTCTTTACATAAAGACTCATTAGTGGCTCCAAATATGATGTCATCAACCTACACTTGAACTAGAATAATATCATTATTTAATTTCTTAAGAAATAAAGTTTTATCAACCAAACCTCTTTGATAGCCCTTTGATAAGAGAAAATTAGTTAACCTTTCATACCATTGTCTTGGGACTTGCTTGAGACCATACAATGCTTTCTTTAATCTGTAGACATATTCTGGATGAATATGATCTTCAAAACTAGGTGGTTGTGTAACAAAAACTTCTTCATTCAAGTAGCCATTTAAGAAAGCACTTTGGACAAATAACCTGAAATTCTTTATTGAGTCATAAGCAAGTAGAAGTCTAACAGCTTCTAATCTAGCAACAGGAGCATATGTTTCATCAAAATCAATTCCTTCTTGCTGATTATACCCTTTAGCAACTAATCTAGCCTTGTTTCTTGTACTTATACCATATTCATCCATTTTATTTCTAAAAACTCATTTAGTTCCTACAATATTGACATCATTTGGTTTTGGAATTAATTTCCATACTTCATTTCTTGTAAATTGATTTAATTCATCATGCATAGCATTAATCTAGTTATTATACTTTAATGCATCATATATGATTTTTGGTTCTATTTGTGATATAAATGCCATGTGATTACAAAATTTGTTTAAAGATCTTCTAGTAGAAACTCCCTGATTTATTTCACCAATGATGTTGTCTATTGAAAGATTTCTTGAAGTCTTCCATTCTTTGGGCAACGGTTCCTCACATTCTTCAATAGATTCCTCCTGTTTTTGAAAAATTGTTAATTCTGGTAATTTTAACTGATACATTTTATCAGCTAAAAAGTCGTCTTCTATACTACACTCATAATTATTCTGCATACTTGGGTTAGTTTCATCAAATACAACATGAACAGATTCTTCTACAGTATTTAGTCTTTTGTTGAAGATTCTATAAGCATGGTTATTTAATGAATAACCCAAGAAAATACCTTCATCTGATTTGAAGTCAAACTTTCCAAGATTTTCCTTTCCATTGTTTAAGACAAAAACCTTACATCCAAATACTCTAAAGTAGTTTATGTTAAGCTTTTTGCCTTTGTATAATTCATAGGGAGTTTTTTTGAAAAAAGGTCCAATTAAAACACGGTTTAGTACATGACAAGCAGTACTAACGACATCAGCCCAAAAGTATTTTGATAATGCTTTTTCATTAAGCATTGTCCTAGCTAACTCTTCAAGAGAACGATTTTTCCTCTCAACTACACCATTCTGTTGAGGAGTTCTAGGAGCAGAAAAATTATGCTTAATACCATGTTTTTCACAAAATCTATTAAAATTTTCATTTGAAAACTCTCCCCCGTGATCACTTTGAATACAAGATATGAAATAGTTTTTTCATTTTGAATTTGTTTCGCAAATTTCTTAAACATATGGAAAGTATCATATTTTAATTTTAAAAACATTGTCCAGGTAAATCTTGAGTAATCATCTACTATAACCAATGCATATAGATTCCCTCCTAAACTCATAGTTCTAGAAGGACCAAAGAGATCCATGTGCAAAAGTTCAAGCGGTCTTGATGTTGAAACAGTAGTTTTCTGCGAAAAAGAATTCTTTACTTGCTTGCCCTTTTGACATGCATCACATATTTTGTCTTTCACAAACTTAAGTTTAGGTAAGCCAATTACAAGATCTTTAGAAATCAATTTATTGAGATGATTCATATGAATATGAGCTAATCTTCTATGCCATAACTAGGAATCATTCTCTTTAGAAATTAAACAACAATTTTTAGCGGAGTTAGCATCTAACATGTAAATGTTGTTGATCCTCTTACCAGTGATCAGTACCTGGTCTGAATCTGATTTGATGATTTGACATTGTTCTTGTCCAAAGATAACTTTGTGTTCTTTATCACACAGCTGGCTAATACTGATCAAATTATGTTTTAAACCCTCAACATATAGTACATTGTTAATAATACCTGATTCTGTGCATTTGATGTCACCTATTCCAAGAATTCTTCCTTTGCTATTATCCCCATAGATGACAGTCCCACCATTCTTTGGTTTTAAATTGTGAAACTTTGTAATATCTCCTGTCATATGTTTAGAACAACTGCTGTCAAGGTACCAAAGATCTTCAGTTTGTTGTGCCTGAAAGAGAAATTAGTGTTGTTGCAGTACTAACTGATTAAATGAAGAAGTAATCGATTAATTCTGTACCGAAAGCAAAATATTAATCAATTAATTCGAGTTTGAATCGATTAATCTTGTTCTAGAAAAAATATATCAGAATGATAATCGATTAAGACAAGAAATAATCGATTAAATTTGGCATTTTAATGATTTTAACTGATTTTTAATCGATTAAAACAACTATACTAAAAATCCTGAGAACATTTTAATCGATTAATTCGTATTTTAATCAATTAAAACTGTACGAACAACTTTTCTGGTATTCTCTATAAGTGAAATAATCGATTAAAACAATTTTATATCAATTAAAATACTCAGTCCATGAATCTAGAATCAATATTTGCTGATTAGGTACCAAAGAACTTCCAGATTTTGTTCCTACAAAACAGATTTAATATATATCTGGTACCCTTTTTATAATCATTGGGTCCAATCAAGTTATTTGAAATGAATTCTTGAGAATCCACTTCATTCTTCCTTATGGTATTGCATACTTCTTGATTCTACAAAATTTAACAGAATGACCTCTTTTCATACAATAAAAGCATGTAATAAATGATGACGAAACAAATTTACTGTATGCAAAATAGTTTTTAAATGCTCTAGTTTTCTTTCCAACAAGAGGTGTAAAACCAATACCACCACGATCAATAACCAACTTTTGAGAATCAAGTATAACATCAAGACTTGTTTTTCCTTGTGCAAGTTTAGATAAAATTTTTATTAAATATGCTAATTTCTTTTGTAACTCAGGACAATTTTTACAATCTTTTTTATCATTACACATGCAATCAGAATTATTATTACCTATTTTTAGATTTTCATTCTTAGTTTCTTCATCAAGAATTTTCTTTTCAAGAAGAATGATTTTGTTTTCTAATATACTATTCATGATTTTTAATCTTTTGTTTTCAATTTCTAATTTCTTAGTTACTGCATGCATTTCATAAAAAACATCTTGTAATAAACTGTAATTCATAGTAGCTATTGAAGAATTAGAACATACACTGGACATGGGAGAATTCGAATTAACCATCAAACACATTTCTGTTGTTTCTTCATAAGTCATTTCAAGAGTTTTCCACATCTGTTCAGCAGTCTGGTAATGAGATACCCTGAAAAATTCATTCCTGTTAAGTGCACATGTGATGATATTCTTAGCAGTACAATCATTTTGAATTTGTTTCTTTTTATAATCATTCAAACTAGATCATTCTCTATTAAAAATATAAGAGTCTTGTTCAATAATATTCCAAACATTTATATCAATAGATTCAATAAAGATCTTCATTCTTATCTTCCAAAATGAATAATTTGTACCACAAAACAGTGGAGGTCTATTAATACAAGCACCCTCAGAAAAATTATTTTCAGCCATTTGGATAAAAAAACTTGAATAAATTTCAAGAACCTTGCTCTTGATACCAATTGCTAGAAAAGAAGGCTGAGATCAAGAGGGGGGGGTGAATTGATCTTTGAAAGATTTTCACAATTTACAGATTATCTATTTCAAAGATTAAGAGTTTTGACCAATTCTTGAATAAAGCAAAAACAAGCAATTGAAATAAAGGCAGCAACAGAATTAAAGAGAGTAAGGTTTAGAGAAATACAACCAAGATTTATACTGGTTCATCCAATCCCATGGCTACGTCCAGTTCTCAGCCAAATTCCAGCTGAGTTCCACTGGATTGAATGTTTTATAGATTACAGATTCCAATCACACACCCAATCTACCACAAGAACCAAAATTTCAGTCCTTGCACCTAAACCTTCACCAATAACCAACTTCCAGTTCTTGAACCACCCTACAGCCAAATTCCAGCCACAAAAACCAGTGCCCACACTTCCAAACACCCACAATACAGTAATGAAATGTAAAGAAACAAAGAGAAGAAACTAGAACACTCAAACTCGGATTATGCAGCTTTGCAGAATGAGTTTCTTCATAAAAGAAATGCAGAAATTTCCTCAAGAAAGAACTTTGAAAAACTTCACAAAACTTGTGTGATTCTTTCTTGAAAGTAGCTCTTATAATTGCTTGATTGATTGTACAAATGTATGTTTTGAAAGACTCAAGCAATCCTGTTTATATAGAGAATTGTTCTAACTACTTGTTTAATTAATCTGTTAAAATAATCTTTTAATCTGTTAAAAGTCTTGAATTAATCAGTTAAAACTTCTTTTAATCTGTTAAAATGTTCTTGATCATTTTCCAGATTTGTTTTAACTGATATGACAACGTTTATATCAATTAAAACACTTTGTAAAAAAATCTCTTAAGTTGTTTTAATCGATTAATTCACCTTT
The DNA here is from genome assembly GCA_963425845.1 of Sphenostylis stenocarpa. Classification (NCBI taxonomy): domain Eukaryota; kingdom Viridiplantae; phylum Streptophyta; class Magnoliopsida; order Fabales; family Fabaceae; genus Sphenostylis; species Sphenostylis stenocarpa. The sequence continues at coordinate 30,322,122 of OY731403.1, forward strand.
TAATCGATTAAAATTCTGCCAAATATTTTCATAAAACTTTCTAAGTGATTTTGACTGATAACAACAATTTTTAATCGATTAATTTGTTTTTACATCGATTAAAATTTTGACAGAACACCTTTCAAAATATTTCAAGTTGTTTTAATCGATTATTTCGAGTTTGTATCGATTAAAATACTAACAGAACATTTTCCAAAACACTTCAAGTTATTTTAATCGATTGTTTCGAGTTTGTATCGATTAAAATACTACCAGAACATTTTCCAAAACATTTTAAGTCATTTTAATCGATTATTTCGAATCTATATCAGTTAAAATACTGGCAGAAGGTTTTCAAAAACTCTTTTAATGAAAACAATCAATTAATTCGAAGGTATATCGATTAAAACAGTTCCAGTGAATCTTTTAAAAGGTTTTAATCGATTATTTCGAAAACTATCAGTTAAATGTTAGACAAATGGCATCTAGAGGGGGGGGGGTGAATAGATACACAAATTTTAATAGATGTCAAATTAAAAATTTATTTGTGAGTCAATAATTTTTTTGAACACAGATAAAGCGGAAACGATAATATAATCACAAAAAGAGAAAGAGATAAGGGAAAGAGAAGAGCACACTGTGATTTATATTGGTTCGGGTATAGCCAACCCTACGTCCAGTTCCCAGTCAACTCTTAACACAAGAGTGACTCCCAATTCACTATCTTCTAAATTCAGTTCACAAATTACAACCAACTCAGCAGAGGAACCAGTAAAAAGTAAACTAATTCAAAAGATAATCACCTCCTTAGATAAACACCTAAGGATGAACACCTCCCTAAGGATGAACACCTCCCTAGAATCCCACTAGGGATAAACACCTCCTCTGAACAAATCAAAGGATGAACACACCTCCTTAGAATCCCACTAAGGATGAACACCTCCCTAGAATCCCACTAGGGATGAACACCTCCTTTGAACAAATCAAAGGATGAAAACACCTCCTAAACCCACAAAGGATGAAGGAGTAAGATAAGAACAGTCACACCTGGGTAATGGAGACAACAAATTGTAGAAGCCTGTAGAATGTCAATCTCCAAGAACAAGTGTGATTAATAATGAAAGCACAGAAGGCAGTAGAGAAGAGGGTTTTCTCAGAAGGTGTAAAATATCTATGTTGCCTTGCTCATTATTCTTTTCTCAAAACTGATTGAATGTAAATTATATTTTCGAATTCTATAATTGTGTGTTTTTAATTTTTCATCAAAACTTAATTAAATAGAAAAATAACATCAGAAAACGGCCATTGGACATTAATATTTTCGTGAATAAAAATCAAGATATATTCAAAAACATTTATTCTTCAAAACAGATATATTTTTCAAATTTGAATGGTCTTAATTGATTATGTTACCAGTATAATCAATTATGACAGACAAAATCATTTTTCCATTTCTGATGCATCATAATTGATTATGACAGTGAAAAATATCATGTTATGAATTTTATCACACTTGTGCTTTGGAGGCTTATGCATAATATTATTTCATCAACTTGTACCTCCATATCCAGTATTATAAGACTTTATCTAGTCTTCAGGAATTATCTTGGGCTTGCTTGAATCATCATCTTTATCAAAAACATATCTTGGGCATGTAGGGAAATGTTTCACATTGTCACCAACGTCTTAAATTCAGCTTGTCCTTAATTCATCTTAAATGATGTTGAATTCAATATAGTTGACTTGAATCATCATCAAAATCATCTCTTGGGAATGTAGGGACATTTCCATCAATCTTCCCCTCACTGCTTTCATTAAAAACCTGTTATGTAAGTGTTAAGAACATTTTAACTAATAAAGCTCATATAATATCAGTTAAAATAATTTCTTAAAAACCATTTAACCGATTACTTTGGTTTTTAACAGATTAATCATCTTTAGAGGCATTTTCAAAATCTTTTAAATGAAGAAACCTCATGCAGCAGAGAGATATGAATGAATATACCTATGTATAGATGCAGACTCATTAATCACTCTACCCTTTTAACTGTCATCGCCGTCTCAAAAGAGAGATGCGGTCGGAGCGACGCGATGGTTTCGACCCTCTTGTTTTCGTGTTTTTTATGGGCGGTTACAACGCCTTTAGGTTGTCCGATAATCGGGCTAACCTAGGGGCGAGGTTTTCGAAAGGTCGTCCTTGGGTTGTCTGATAACCGGGCTAACCCAAGGACTAATTTTGAGGGGTTCTGTGGAGTCGCCACCGATGTTTTTACCGGAAACATCAGAAAAGGGGTTTTAAAAGGCGTTGGTTTTCGAAAACCAACTTTGGTCATTAGAACCAGAGTTGGGTAAGGGAGTTAGTTACGTGTAAAGGAAGTATTAGTTCCTTTACTACACCCCTTTCGGGTTCCCTATGATAGGCCAGCTAGGTTCCACTATGCTCGTGTCGAGCCCAGGCATGTCATGATACGACCAAGCGAATACATCTATATATTCTTTCAGAAGTTGTATTAATCCCTTTTTTATGCTACTTTCCATTTGGGTGCCGATGTTCACCTTTTTCTCTTCATCCTTTTTTCCCAAATTAACGGTTTCTATTTCCTCCTGATGCGGTTGTATGATGCGCGTTTCTTTTTCTAACATTCTTTGCATATTTGGAGAAATGGTCTCCTGCTCACTGTCGGACCCAACCCATTCGCTTTCCGTTTCTGGGGTCCACGGAGATTCATCAATCACAGACATGATGTGTTTTAGGTTCTGTTTTAGTCATAGATTTTATTATTCAATTTACCTTTGAAAGAATAATAAATAAAAGAGGGAAAAGAATGAATATGACAAAATGCCTCGTATATTAATGAAAATGAAGATGTATGTACAAGCCTTTTTAATCAAAAATTCCTGCAGCCACGGGCGGGGACTGCAGGAGATGTAAAGAAAAGCTTTAAAAAAACTAGGGCTAATCCTCCCAATCCTCCCTCTCTGCTACTCTGGCTTCGATAGAGGTTTGGTGTCGACATCGGAAGCAGAGGCGTCGAAAGTTATCCACCCGACATCGATTAATTCTTGAACCCGATACTTAAGGGTCAAGCAATTTTCTATAGAGTGTCCGGGTGAACCCGAATGGTAAGCGCATTTCTCGTTTGGCTTGTACCATTCAGGGTAGGGAGGCTCCAACTGTTTCTTGGGAGGAGCGCAGGTCAGGAGCTTAGCCTCCAACAGCTGAGGCAGCAGCAGTCCATAGGAAGTGGAGATTGGAGTGAACTTCCTCTCTTTTTTGCGGGGCTGCCTGGGCGTTTGCGGGGTAGAAGAAGGAGTGGCAAAGTTGATTGCATGCAGAGATTCGTCCTTCTTCTTGCCAGCAGGCTTCCTGAATGAGACGCCAGCTTGGGAAGACTGTGCTATCTTCCCGCTCCTCAGCCCCTGCTCTACTCTTTCCCCCACAGCGACTATGTCTGAGAAAAGGTTGGAGGTACTGGCTATTGCCTTGTCGTAGTACGCTCCAGTCAGTGAATCGATGAACATAGCCACTGTCTCCTTGTCCGTCAAAGGAGGCTCTATCTGGGCGGTCATTTCCCTCCACCTTTGGGCATACGCTTTAAAAGGCTCGTCGTTCATTTTGCTCAGAGTCCTGAGATCTGACCTGTCGGGGGTTAGATCGATGTTGTATCGGTAACGACGAAGAAAAGCATCAGCCAACTGTTTCCAGCTTTGGACCTGCCCTCTCTCTAGCTGCATATACCAGTTGAGAGATGTGTCCGCCAGACTCTCCTGGAAGCAGTGGATCAGGAGTTTTTCATTCCCAGCATGGGCGGCCATCTTACGACAATACATCGTAAGATGGTTCTTTGGGCAGGTCATCTCGGTGTACTTGGGGAAGTCCGGGATCTTGAATTTGGGAGGGAAATGGATGTTCTTCACCAGGCACATGTCTGCCACCTCCTTGACGTCGAAGTTGTGCCCTTCGACCGCCTTCAGCCTCTCCTCCAGGGCGGAGAGTTGTTGTTTGGACACTTTTGGGGTAAGGATACGTGCAGTCTTAGCATCCTTCCCGTAAAAAAAAGTATTCCTCCTCTTCTTCCTCATGGGGAGGTATATGTTCAGCTTGATTTTCGCCCTTGCTTTGTCCCTGGCGTACTACCTCCATTAATTGAGCCACTTGCTCGCGGAGGGTATTGACCTCCGCAGTGAGCTTTCGGTTCTGCTCCTCCAAGTTTTCCATCGCTTTTGCTTTTTGTGCACGAGTACGAGTGGGGAGAGGACCAGCCACTTTCTAGAATGCCCAAAAAGGTTTATTAATGCATGTTTGAGTGCTTAAACTAAAATGGGTATGCTATGCATGAGAGATTCTGTTTGAATGATGCTGAATGTGCTATCACTTTTTATTTTCTCTCTTGGTTTTTCTTCACTCATGGTATGATGTAATATGAATGTTTTGACTTTGTCAGACGTTGATTTATTTATTTTCTGGTATTTTTGTATTTTGATTTTGGTTTTTATTTTTTATTTTATAGCCTTTTATCTCTTCTGTCAGAACTGCGTGACTACTTAACAAAGAACCTGAAACCAGGCTAGCTAAAAGGCAAACTGTCCGAGATAAAATGTGGCTTTAGGCGAAGGAATATTTAGCATCCCTTATCTCTTCTGTCGGAACTGCGTGGCTACTTAGCTTACAAAGAACCTGAAACCAGGCTAGCTAAAAGGCAGACTGTCCGAGATAAGGGTGTTTATTTGCGAAAGTATTTTTGTGAGTTTTGTTCTGTTGTTTGTTTATGCTATGCAACAAACAAATGTAGCAAACATATGCACACACAATTCGATCATCCACGAACAGGCGAGAATTCGTTTTTATCACGAGGTAGGGTTTTCCTGCAGAAAAGTGCATTGGCGAGGGTAGGTTCTAACTGTTCTCACCAGGCTAAGGCCCCCAAGGTGCCCCCATTATAGGGTCCCCACTCTCCAGCCTTCCGACCATGCTTAGCACTAAGGCCATAGTCAGTCTTGTTACCAAAAGAGGAAGGTTATCACCTTGAGTGGTGGTTTCTGATCACACCGATGGGCACAAGGCCCTCACTACAGTGAACCGTACCTGCCACCCACTACCTATGGTTTTCTCACTTGCCCTCGGGTATAGAGGGAACTGTTGTGTGCAAGGGTTTGTGTACAGTTTGTATTTCAAACAATTGCATAAATATAAACAAACAACAATTATTAAAGCCAAGCATTAAAACATGTTATAATACAAGTTAAGGGCAAAAACATTGTTTTCTTGGTTTATTTATTTTTAAGCCGGCCCATCACTAAATGGGATCAACTCTCGAGGCTTCCCCAGTGGAGTCGCCATCTGTCGCCGCCGTCTCAAAAGAGAGACGCGGTCGGAGCGACGCGATGGTTTCGACCCTCTTGTTTTCGCGTTTTTTATGGGCGGTTACAACACCTTTAGGTTGTCTGATAACCGGGCTAACCTAGGGGCGAGGTTTTCGAAAGGTCGTCCTTGGGTTGTCCGATAACCGGGCTAACCCAAGTACTAATTTTGAGGGGTTCTGTGGAGTCGCCACCGATGTTTTTACCGGAAACATCGGAAAAGGGGTTTTAAAAGGCGTTGGTTTTCGAAAACCAACTTTGGTCATTAGAACCAGAGTTGGGTAAGGGAGTTAGTTACGTGTAAAGGAAGTATTAGTTCCTTTACTACGCCCCTTTCGGGTTCCCTATGATAGGCCAGCTATCTAAAAATATTTAAACCGGTGAAAATAACGTTTTTGCCCTTTTATTATGCGGAATTTAAATTTATGACTACATGGCCCTAATAGCTATTTGCACAATTTATGTAAAGCAGTAAATAGACAAAGAGGAAGAGAAAACCTTCGTAGCAAGCTTTTCTATTTTATTTCTTTTAAAGGAAAATGAGTTCTTTTTGGCAGCCCTTCACTCTACACGACGCTGGAAACTCTTCTAGACGTCAAAAAAACGCTCAAGAAAGCACTCAGAAGCTCCGGAAATGCGTCGGAGGGATTCTAGAGAGAAGTTTTAGAGAGAAGGGAGAGCTAAAAGTTGTGTGGTGTGTGGAAATGAGGGGGGGAGGACCCCTATTTATAGGTTTTCGCGCCTGACAGTGGCGAGACCGCCGTTCTCGTCTGACAGGGTCGAGACCACGGTCTCGCCAAACGAGACCGCCGTCTCGTCCTGCGCAGGTGGCGAGACCGCCGTCTCGCCAAACGAGACCGCCATCTCGTCCTTCGCAGGTGGCGAGACCGCCGTCTGGGAAAGCGAGACCGCCGTCTCGCCACTTGCGTGAGGCGAGACGGCGGTCTCAATTTCGAGACGGCAGTCTCGTCCCAAAAAGGCGAGAAAACTTATTTTTGGTGCCGAAAATCCTTCCTATCCTAGTATGGGGCCTAATAGTCTCTCCTAGTGGCTTGTTAGGCTTCGTCCATGTTCGAATAGGAAGTCTTTTACTCTTTATTTGGAGGTCGGGCAAGATTTGGGGTCTACATTAACCAAGTAACCTTTGACTCCAACAGAATAGCCATTGACTTCATTTGACTTCATCAAATCAACGAGATCTTCGTTTTATCAAATGATTCAATAAGATCTTCATCACTTTCAGACCCTTGCTTATCTTGGAAAAGAGTATGTTCAAATCTTGCATCTAGAACTTTTAAACAATTCCAAGAACAAACTAATCAATTATTTTACCAAAAAATCAATTAATTTTGTACTTGGATATGGGTTAAAAAATTTATACATAATATTAATCGATTAAATCGATAGATAATCGATTAATTTTACATCATTAAGTGATTTTAACCTATATAATTTGTATTTTAATCGATTAAATCAAATACTTGAAATAAAACTCCAAACTCGAGAGCTTTTAATTGATTAATTCGACGAATATTCAATTAAAACAATATGGAACATTTAACAGAATGTGATTGTAAGTGATTTTAATCAATTATTTTGAGTAATTAATCAATTAAAAGGAAATAACTTCACATATGTGAGTGTTTTCCAGGATTTTAATCGATTAAAAGACAATTTATATCAATTAAATTTATCAGCACATGAGAATTTATGCAATATTTGATAAATTCAGAATAACTAACTCAGTTCTAAGCATATAGAAATGATCATGAGCTAAAAGTTTTGTGAAAATATTAGCTAGTTGCCTATCAATTTTATCAACAACACCTCTTTGATAATTCTTTGAAATAAGAAAATTTCTCAACCTTTCATACCACTGCCTTGGTGCTTGCTTTAGCCCATATAAGCCTTTTTTCAATTTGTACATAAATTCTGGATGTATGTGATCTTCAAATCTAGGAGATTGAGAAACAAAAACTTCTTCATTCAAGTAACCATTCAAGAAGGCACTCTTGACATCCTGTAGACCCCTAATTTTGCACAACCTCTCAATAAAGGCTAAGAAGACTTCCTATATGAAGATAAAGCTTGCCCGACATCTCAATAAAGCCCAAGAAGACTTCCTATATGAAGATAAAGCTTCGATGGACGTCTATCGGCATCAATCGACGTCCGAATAAAGAAAGGAAAGCTTCCCGGGGGTCCCAGAACACAAAATCTGGCAAAAAGAGTCGAGATGGTCGTCCCAGAAGTTGGGATGGTCATCCCAGCCAGCCCAGACGGTCGTCCCAAGTGCCAGACGGTCGTGCCACCTTGTGTTTGATGCTTGGGACGACCGTCCCAAGTCCCAAACGGCCGTCCCGGCCTCCCCAGATGGCCATCCCTATTTTCCAAGCTCTAGACGGTCGTCCTGAAGTGCCAGGCTACGAAAACTATAAATAGGAGGCTCATTTGCCACTTTTTCACACTCCAGACACTGGTCTTCTCTCCCTACTTCGAATGAACTCTCCGATTGCCTTAAAAAGGTAATAATCAGTTAAGGAATTGTATTCCAGCATTCGATTCTTCTTTAAAATTTAGTCGAGTCGATATTGTATTCTGGGAGGAGAGTCTTTGTAGAGCGGGGGATTGCCAAAACGCATCCTCACAGTTAAAGATTTGTAATACAAAGCTTGCTACGGAGGTTCTTTTCACTTCTCTTCTCTTTTATTGCTTTATTTATTGCTTTATGTATGCAATATGAAATAAAGTCATGTAGATAGTCATTTTTTCAATATTATGCAATAAAATAGGGTAATAGCGTAATTTCTCGTAATCTTCACTTAATGAATGAATCCGTCACAGGGAACCCGAAAGGGGCGTTGTGGGGTGCTAACACCTTCCCCACACGTAACTAACTCCCTTACCAAACTCTGGTTATAACGGCCAAGTTTGATTTTTATTAAAATCAACGCTTTTTTATCCTTTTCCAATGTTTACGGTCAAAACATTGGTGGCGAATCCATAAGAACCCCTTTTCGAAAACCTTGCTTTTATTAGAGGATAGTTCAGTTGTTGAGCACCTCGGAAGCAATGAACATATTTTAACATAAAAACGCGAGTCTAAACCATCTTTTCGCGACCGCTCGTATAAACGTTCGAGATGTCCTTAGACGTCGGAACGGACGGTGGCGACAGATGGCGACTCCGCTGGAGAAGCTAGAGAGTTGATCCCATTTAGTGACGAATAAATTCAAACTAAGTAAAGATTTGAAATTACGCCTTTACCCTCTTCCGTATGTTTTATTTTATGGCTTTAATAACTGCTGTATGATTATTTTCTGCAAATTGTCTGAAATATAAATTGCACACAAAAACCCTTGCACACAACAGTCCCTCTATACCCGGGGGCAAGAGTGAATACCTATAGGGAGTGGGTGGCAGATACGACCGGTTTGTTGGCACACGGGGCTACAACCGTTGTCGGAAAACCACCAACTCAAGGTGATAACTCTCTTCTTTTGGTCCAAGGATGTTGACATGGAGTTCCGTGCATGACCCGAGGACTGAAAGATTGAGAGGTCCCTATAATGGGGGCACCTTGGGGACCTTTGGCCTTGGTGAGAACAGTTTAGAACCACCTAAACCAAGCACGTTTCTACAGGAAAACCCCACCTCGTAAATAGCGTGGCTCTGCTCGTGGATGAATGAATTGTGTGTGCATTCGTTTGCTGCATTTGTATTGATGCATTAGCATAGGGTAATCATACAACAAAAATAGTGAAAAACCCTAAAAATCATAAAAGTGATAAGAATAAACCAACTTTATCTCGGATAGTCTTCAGTTAAGCTAGCCTGGTTTCAGATTCTTTATAAGCTAAGTAGTCACGTTGACCGACAGAAGAGATAAAGGGTCATAAAAAATATAAAAACAATTTAAACAATAAAAATGCCTTTTATAATAAAAAGATTCTTGGCAAAGTCGTATCATTCATACCATATCATCCAATAAGAGGTAAAACTAAGAGAGAAAATAAATGCAGCATGCATACACGTCATTTTAATAAACCTCTAAAAAATGGGTCTTAGGAGCGTGTTTTGGGAAAATTACTGGGCCAAATCCCCTATGGGATTTGCAACTTGGTTCTTCACCCTTTTCTCTTCGTTTTGACATGTTGTACGTCCAAATCGGACAACCCAGTCAAAAGTTATTCCACTTTCAATATCTGTTGTCATAAAAAATATTTTTGTAGTGCATGCATAAAGCACATTCATTCTAGGATGCATTAGATATCCTTAGATAATAGCAAAAGAGACCCAAGTGCGTTTATAACCTTCCTAGAAGAGATAAGCGCGCTAAGGTATGATGGTAACCTTTTTGAAAAAAAAGGGAACCATCACATCACACCAAGGTGGGTATGGTATTCCCTTAAGCATAGGCTTTTAAGAAGATACCAAAGCTATTGTCTAAGACATATCTATCTCACACTAATAATTTAAAATAAAAAGCTATAATAAAAATCTTTAAATCATTTAGAAAGTGGCTGATCTTCTACCTATTCTCACTCGCGCTCAAAAAGCCAAGAAGATGGAGCAATTAGAGGAGCAGAACCATATGCTCACCGCTGAGCTTAATGTCATAAAGGAACAAATAGCACAGTTGACGGAGCTAATGTATCAGCAATGCTTCCACAATACGCTCTCTGAGCAACGAATTTCTGCCCTAGAAGAGAAATTAAGGGCATTAGAGGGATACAACTTTGATGTAAAGGAGGTAATCGATGTCAAAAATACTCGATTCCCTCCCAAGTTTAAGAAATCTCACGCTTCATTCAAGAAGTCCTTTGGCAAGAAGAAAGAGGGGAGCGTAAATGCCATCAACCTCACTACCCCTTCTTCCTTTTCACAACCATCTAGGCAGTCATGCAGACAAGAGAAAAAATTCACTCCCATTCCAACCTCCTATGGAAGTCTGCTGCCAGAATTGATAAAGGACCATCTCCTAGCATATGTCCCTCCAAAGAAGATGGATCCACCCTACCCAGAATGGTACAAACCTAATGAGAACTGTGATTACCATTCAGGCGCTCCAGGGCACTCCATTGAAAACTGTGTGGCCTTAAAGCACAAGGTCCAGAATCTGATAGATGCAGGGTGGATTACCTTTGATGCATCTACTCCAAAAGTGGATGATCAGCCTCTATCACAACCAGAATAGTGAGCTTGGGTAGAGAAGGCCAGCTAACCAGGGCTCCCCATTGCATCTTTTGATTAAAAAAAATATAATAAATAAAAATAATAATAAAAAGCTTCCGATGCATCTCTTGCGGTCTCTGCCCATGGCCGCGAGATCTTTTGATTAAAGGGGCTCTGTATATATTTCTCCTTTCATCAATACAACGAGGCATTTTTCATAATATTCATATTCTTCTCATTCTTTTCTCTCTCATTCCAAAATAACTAAATAAAATCTAAACCCAAATAAGGACCATATAAACAGTCATGTCTGTGATTGAAAACTCTCTACGGGATCTGAAAGCCGAAGGCGAATGGATTGAGTCAAATAGTGAGGAGGGGACCATTTCCCCGGACATGCAAAGACTGTTGGGAAAAAGAAGCTCAATTGATACAACCCCACCCCATCAGAAAAAACTAAGGTCATCGATTTGGGACAAAGAGATAATAAGAAAGAAAATATCAGTACCCAAATTGATAATATCAGGGAAGGGGCAATAATACCTTTGCGTTTATTCATGCTTCGTCCTTTCCCTTATTCATTAGATAAAACTGTACCGAGGAGATACATAGAAGAATCGTCCATTAATAAAGATATCTCCAATATAGCCGGCATTGGGGGCACGACGAGAAGCAAAAGAGTTTATTCACCCAAGGAGCTATAAGATAATGCTCTTAAAAACAAAGGAAAAATAAAGAAACCGAAGAGGAAGAGGAAAAGGAAAAAGAATCCAAGGGGAAGATTAAGTAGACCTTGGATTCACGGTGCTAGGGCAGTTTCTTCAACGCTCCACCGAAAAATCAAATTCGTGGTAGGCGACAAGTTGATCATGGTTCAAGCTAAAGACAACATTCGAATCAGCGAGCCGCCCACCATGCCTTAAATGGATGCGGCTGAAGAAGACATTTGAAAATATGGAAAGACTTCCTAGTAATATGAAAGTGGCTCATATAATGAAGAGATATGGATACAGCCCAGGACAAGGGCTTGGAAAGGATGCTCAAGGAATAAGAGAGCCACCAGATTTTAAGGATAATCCTTTAAAGTATGACCCTACAAAATATCAAGTCGTACAAAGAAAAGAGAAGTCTCCCCTCCATACCTTAAAGACAATCTTCCGAAAAGGAGGGATATTAGCATCAAGGGTAGCATTAGTCATTAGATGTCCTTCTTCCAATTTTAAGGGACGTAAACCCAATGACTATTAGAGATCACTCCTCAGGGTGTGCCCGATCCCCGAGCATCTTTAGGGCATGCATTTCCCTTTGAATTACAAAAGAATGCTATTCTTACTATCTGCTTCTTTTCTCGCTAATCATATCTATACCCCATAAATAACCATGTTTAGACAAACATTTTGTTCCAAAATACATAGACAAAATGAAGCCAAAGTTAACATGATTGATTAGTTAGAGATACGAATAAGAAAATCGTGTTTCGACAATGGTTTGAGAAAAGAAATTATTATTAAAAGAAGCCCGTCAAGGTCAAAGGCCAAGACAAAAAGATAAAAGGGCAAAATCCTAGGCTGAAAACCCAAAAGGGTGGACTAGGAATGTTAATCAGTCACAAATAGGCAGTTGAAGACGCCACCTCATTAAAAGAAAACGTTTGTTTAAACTAGCCTAAACACCGACCAACCTTGGCTAGCCATTCTTACAAAAACTATTATTTCAAAAAAAAAATCTCACTAAAACACAAGCCTTTGCAATAAATCCCTTTCTTTCTATTCTCTTGACCCTTCACCACAAAGCATTCAAGTAATTGACTGGGAAATGTGAAAATATAGTGATCAATAGGAGGATTGAAATCCCTAAGGAAAGGAAGAGTGGCATTGATATGACAATTGCTCTATATTCAAAATGATTACTCTTCGGTTATAGCAAAGATCCAAGACGGAAAATCGGTACAGCTAATCATGTTGATAAAAGCACATGATGATGGAAGCAAAACCTTATTGAAGAAAAACGACTGAATATTATATGTCACGGACAAGCCTATCAAAGGAAAATAAAAAAGGCTTACAAAAAAGGTCAACCCTCATATTTACCATAAGAGGAATTTAATGGTAAATAATGTGCTTCCGGCCCAGAAGAATAAAATTGGAAAACGGGCAACAAAATATGAAGGACCCTTTGTGGTCAAATGAGCTTTCTCGGAAGGGGCTCTTATCCTCACCAATATGGATGGAAAAGAACTTCGACACCTAATCAACTCCGGTACGGTGAAGAAGTATTATGCTTGAAGACATTCCTCAAGACCCGTCAGGAATGAAAACCCGCAAAGGGCATCCCTGGGCAAAAGATAGGGTTTATATCCCTCGCTAGGATACGTCCTAGGCAAAAAGTAGATGTTAAAAAAAATTAAGAGCAATGGTTACTTTAGTCGAAAACCGAAAAGGCGGCTAAAGTAACATTCTTCCAAGAGCAAGCAGTCTGCATAGTCTTCACTCTGAGCTCAGGCATCTCAACTGAAGCAATTAGGAGAACCAGGGGGCAGATATCATGGACATGACTGTTTAAGCCTATACAGTATAGCCAACCCTGACCACCCATTCTTCTAAATACCTTTTGAAATCCTTCTATAAAAAAAATAAACTTTTGCTCATTTATCAATAAAATTCCCTTTCATTTCCTTTCTCTTGACCAAATATTATGGAAATGCCTCTTTATTGATAAATCATAAAATATGCACAAAGACCTTTAATCAAAGATCAAGCATGCATCTAAAAAAGAGGAATCATAAAAAATAATAAAAGAATAAAAGCCTGCTAGGATATTCTTAGGAAAAAACTAGGGTAGCCTGCTATATCGAAAACCTCAAAAGAACGATCTAGGAAAAAGATAAGGCAAAAGCCCCCTAAGATATTCTAGGCAAAAATTAAGGCAGCCCGCTAGATCGAAAACTCGTAAAGGGCGGTCTAGGCAAACGATAGGGCTAAAACCAAAAGATGAATAAAAAAGGAGCCCATCATCTTGGTCATAAAGGAGGAGTCCATCGGCATATTCATAAGAAGCCAACAGGAGAAGGTCAGTCACTTTCTAAATGCATCAAAAATAAATAAACAAATAGATTGCATTTAGGACATCCACACACAAAGTAGTTGCATAATACGACTTTGTCAAAAAAAAAAAATTTCTTCAAACAAGAATAATAAACATGCATATAAGGAAGATAGTCTCCATACTTGTGATTGAAAATAGGAGGCACCAGAATCTAGTCTCCAAATAAAAATCAAAATCGTGAAAGAAAAGGCGAAATCAAAACCATTTCAGCAGAATAAAGAGCTTCAAGGAAACTAGCTCTAACCTTCTACACCAATAAACGAAGGTACACCAGAAAAAGGCCAACGGAAAGGCTCGATGATCCCCAAATGGATCCTTGCCTACTCCAAAGGCAAAACAAAAATTACTTCATGACTCAGCATCACCACATGAGTCGTCAAAAAGAGTCATTTAAAGCTTCAATCAACACCCTTCCATCCAAGAAAAAGGAAGTCATCAACATGAAAAAGCCAACGGAAAGGCTTGATCATCCCCAAGTGGATCCTTGCCTACTCTAGAGGCAAGACAAAAAAATTACCTCACGACTCAGCTGCATCACCACATGAGTCATCGAACACACTCATCCAAAATATCCGCCTCATTCCCCAAAGGAGAATAAGGACTACACAAAGATCAACCAAAGAAGATATAGAGTCAAAATCTCCATATCTCCATGGGTTCAACAAACAAAAAAACTTTCATTCCCCAATAGAGGCACGAAAAAGGCCGAATAAAAAATCTCCAAGTAGAGCATATCAGAAAAGTCTACAAAAAGAGGAAAACAAGAAAATTTCCATCTTCCAGCTCAAATAAGAGCTTCACAAAGCCAGGAGTCAAGACTCCATCATCAAAGTTGGATCCCCAGGAAGCTGACAAACTCCTTGGTGAATCTCCAAAAAAGAGAAAAAGAAGAAAATATCTTCATTCCACTCAATAAAGAGCTTCACAAAAGTCAGGAGCCAAGACTCCATCATAAAAAATCAAATCAAAGATTGGATCCCCAGGAAGCCAATAAACTCCCTGGGATCACCAAAAAGAAAAGAGAAAAAAATAAATCTCTTCATCCAGCAGGTAACAAAAAGCCAGTGTGCATAAAAGGCGCACACATTTAAAAGCCAAATTTCCAAAATCGCAAGAGAAAGATAAAAACCCATTCCCCAGCGGAATAAGAGCATAGGCAAAGCCAGCTCAAAACAACAAACATCCAACAAGGAGTCAAAAACTCCATTTCTCCCTAGGGGGCAAGTCAAAATAGATCTCCGGGAAAACAATCAAATCCCCGATGGATCATCAAAAAGAAAAAAATATCCCCAATGAGCCTATCAGCAAAGGCAAAACTACAAATTCATATCCTCAGGGAATTAATTTCCTATAAACGCCCAATATGGATATCCCTAGTGAAATGCAAAGCCTTCACTTCCAATAAAGCCTCTGCCTACTCAGAGACGAGCAAAGAGCTAGTATCCCCAAGAAACGGGAAATCAACCTATGCAAGAGGCAATGCAAGCCCAAAGCATAAAGTCTTCACCACTATTGAAGCATCCGCCTAATCAAGAGGCACAATCAATAGAAATCAACAAATCCTCAATGGATTCCTGCCTAAATTAAGAGGCAATCATCAATAAACCCCGGCAAAGACCATACGGCAAAATAGAAAAGCTCGAAACCACAAATCCCCAGGAGATTCCTGCCTAAAACAAGAGGCAACCAACAAAAAATCCCCGGCAAGACCGGATGGCTAAAAAGAAAAGCCAAAAACAAAATCCCCGGTAAAACCGGATGACTAAAACAGAAAAGTCAAAAAGAAAGAAAATCAATCACTCACCATGGAATAGGCGCATGATCAGAGACAATAAGCCGCCAACACATCTCCAAAAACCGGATGAGGGTTTGTACTCATCAATCAAAAGATTGAATGCCTAAAGAGCATCCCAAGAGCCTTATAGAATAGGGTTCGTACCAGGTGGGGGTAGGTACCCACAAGAGCCTTATAGAATAGGGTTCGTACCAGGTGGGGGTAGGTACCCACAAGAGCCTTATAGAATAGGGTTCGTACTGGGTGAGGGTAGGTACTCACCAGAGCCTTATAGAATAGGGTTCGTACCGGGTGAGGGTAGGTACTCACCAGAGCCTTATAGAATAGGGTTCGTACCAGGTGGGGGTAGGTACCCACAAGAGCCTTATAGAATAGGGTTCGTACCGGGTGAGGGTAGGTACTCACCAGAGCATTATAAAATAAGGTTCGTACCAGGTGGGGGTAGGTACCCACAAGAGCCTTATAGAATAGGGTTCATACTAGGTGGGGGTAGTTACCCACAAGAGCCTTATAGAATAGGGTTCGTACCAGGTGGGGGTAGGTACCCACCAGAGCCTTATAGAATAGGGTTCGTACCGGGTGAGGGTAGGTACTCACTAGAGTCTTATAGAATAGGGTTCGTACCAGGTGGGGGTAGGTACCCACAAGAGCCTTATAGAATAGGGTTCGTACCGGGTGAGGGTAGGTACTCACCAGAGCCTTATAGAATAGGGTTCGTACGGGTGAGGGTAGGTACTCACCGAGCCTTATAGAATAGGGTTCGTACCGGGTGGGGGTAGGTACCCACAAGAGCCTTATAGAATAGGGTTCGTACCGGGTGAGGGTAGGTACTCACCAGAGCCTTGTAGAATAGGGTTCGTACCGGGTGAGGGTAGGTACTCACCAGAGCCTTATAGAATAGGGTTCGTACCAGGTGGGAGTAGGTACCCACCAAAACCTTATAAAATAAGGTTTGTACCGGGTGAGGGTAGGTACTCACCAGAGCCTTATAGAATAGGGTTCGTACCGGGTGGGGGTAGGTACCCATCAGAGCCTTATAAAATAAGGTTTGTACCGGATGAGGGTAGGTACTCATCAGAATCTAGCAAAAATGTAGATTCATACTAGGTGGGAGTAGGTACCCACCAAAGCCTTATAAAATAAGGTTTGTACCGGATGAGGGTAGGTACTCATTAGAATCTAGCAAAATGCAGATTCATACCAGGTGGGATTAGGTACCCACCAAAGCCTTACAAAATAAGGTTTGTACCGGATGAGGGTAGGTACTCATCAAAATCTAGCAAAATGCAGATTCACACCAGGTGGGGGTAGGTACCCATCAAAGCCTTACAAAATAAGGTTTGGACCGGATGAGGGTAGGTACTCATCAGAACCTAGCAAAATGCAGATTCGCATCAGGTAGAGTAAAATACTCACCAAAGCATTACAAAAAATGGGTTGCAAAGACCTTGCTTCTATTAGAGGATAGTTCAGTGTTGAGCACCTCGGAAGTAAGTACCAACAAGAGTTTAGCAAAATGCGAACTCGTACCAGGTGAGGGTAGGTACTCACCAAAGCCTTGCAGAACAAGGTTCGTACCAAGTGGGGGTAGGTACCCACAAGAACCTTATGGAATATGGTTCGTACCAGATCAGAATCTAGCGAAGAGCAGATTCATACCTAGTGGGGGTAGGTACCCACAAGAGTCTAGAGAAATACAGACTCATACCTGGTGAGGGTAAGTACTCACCAGAACCTTGTAAAAGAAGGTTCAAACCAGATAGGGGTTGGTACCTATCAAAAATATTTATCATCCGGAGGATCAGCAAACTTCAAGCGAAGGAGCATCTGAAGGACAACCGGGCAAAAAGGGTTAACTCCTTCCCCTACCAATTAACTTTGTCGGCATATTAGGCCAACAAATTAGGCAGGTAGGTGAAGGGGGGGCAGCTGATCGATTCTTTGTTGGGATCCTTCCTTTCTTCAAACGGAACGAACAGAGATAGAATCAGAGCGATTCCTTAAAATCCTTTCTGGATATTCCTCAATGTGCCGACTATTCATGGAACGTGAGAAGCAGATGAATAATCATCTGCTTCCGGAAGAAATCGAAGAATTTCTTGGGAATCCTGCAAGAGCCACTCGTTCTTTTTTCTCTGACAGATGGTCAGAACTTCATCTGGGTTCGAATCCTACTGATAGGTCTACTAGAGATCAGAAATTGTTGAAAAAAGAACAAACGAAACATCTTGCTCTTTCCAGGCGATCGGAAAAGAAAGAAATAGTGAATTTCTTCAAGATAATTATGTACTTACAGACCCCTAATTTTGCCGGGCCTCTCAATAAATGCTAAGAAGACTTCCTATATGAAGATAAAGCTTTCCCGACATCTCAATAAAGGCCAAGAAGACTTCTTATATGAAGATAAAGCTTCGATGGACGTCTATCGGCATCAATCGATGTCCGAATAAAGAAAGGAAAGCTTCCTGGGGGTCCTAGAACACAAAATCTAGCAAAAACAATCGAGATGGCCGTCCCAGAAGTTGGGATGGCCGTCCCAGCCAGCCCAGACGGCCGTCCCAAGTGCCAAATGGCCGTCCCACCTTGTTTTGATGCTTGGGACGACCGTCCCAAGTCCCAGACGGTCGTCCCGGCCTCCCCAGACGGCCATCCTGTTAGAATCGCGCAGCGGAATGTTCGCGTGGTCGGACAAAAACCAAGAGGGGGGATGAATTTGTTTCTTAACAAAAATTAGGTTTTCAAAATTTTCCCCAAATTTTACCGATTAAAAATTGTGTAAATGTAAATAGAGTAGAGATAAAATCTTACACAGGAGATTTATACTGGTTCAGATCAAAAGACCCTACGTCCAGTTGCTAATCACTCAAACAGAGGATTAACGCTGTGACTATGATCAAAGTTGTTACAAACAAATTACAATTAAAAAGATAAAGTAAAGAAAACACCTCTCTTGAAATCCACAAGAGATGAAGAATAGCTTTCCCCAGAGACGGCACAACACACAATCCACTAAGAACTCCACTTAGTGATTCTTATCGCTTCTAGCCCACACCAGGTTCCAAAAGCCCCTTTTTCTTGCAACAAACAGTTCTCTGGCACTCACAGCACTTAACTTTTGTATGAAAAAGGTTGTTCTTCTTTTCTGAGTGCCATAGAGAAGCTTAAGTAGAGAAATTAGGGTTTTGGAATTGGGAATTTCGAAACTAGGGTTCTTGGAAATAGAGTTTTCAAAAATTGGGTTGATTTGAAGTTAAAAATCAAAATCTTACTGAAATAATCGATTAAATGAAGTGTTAATCGATTATTACAGAGTCAAAACCAACAGAATCCCAAAACTCTCTGTTTTAATCGATTAAAAGACCTGTTAATCGATTAACAGGCATGTTAATCGATTAACAGGGGTGTTAATCGATTAAACCAGTGAGCAGATACAGAAAATGATTTTTCTCACTATTATTAAACGATTATTTCACCAATTAATCGATTAAAGCCGAGCCCCTTTGATAAATTTGAGCTTTTTGAAGCTTCTAAGGTGCAGACTATGTACCGGCTATCTCAAACTCTAATATTACATACTCAATCTAATCAAAACAGAGTTATTACAATATAAAATAAGTCTTCAACTCTCTAAGTCTTGTGTTCTTGAATCATCATCAAAATCAACAAGCTTCATATCCATCAAGATCAACATCAAGTCCTTGAATGTTCAACAATCTCCCCTTTTTTGATGATGATCAAAATTATCTTTTAAAGCCTTGTAATAACCTGTTTTATCTGTCATACTAACAAACACAATAAACATACCAGATAATATTTAAAAACAATCATATTAGGCTTTAAATATTTTCTCCCCCTATTTTGATTAGAATCAAAAAATAATTCTTCTATTACAAACATAAGAGCTCCCCCTCAAAATATGCATAACTTAGAGATAACTCCCACTCAATCAAATCAATAACAGACACCACATTTTATTTCAGAGAGAAGCATTCATTACAATATAAGAAGAAACAATAATTACAAATTTAAAATTCTTCACTATCATCACTATGAAAGTGTGCATCAAATCTATTTTCTAAACGGCACACTTTATCATCTATATCAGATATACGACGAATTATTTCCTCATGCCGTACTCCAGAAAGAGTGAAGAATGACTGCATTCTCTGATTCATGTCAGATAACATGTCTTCCATGGATTGTCGGGTTTCATGATGAGTAGAGGAAGTTCCAACACTTTGGATTTGATCAGAGGGAAACTCAGCAGCAGGAGGCATATCTTCATCAGAATCTTCATTGTCATCACCTTGGTTTGGAACGTCATCCTTGTGAACATAAATATCGTTGACGCGCACCATTTGTAGTTGGATCAAAGTGCTGTCGAGCATGCGATTCAAGTTATTTGTTCGTACTGTTTGTTCACCTTCAACATTTACTCCTTTGTATTCAAGGATGCGAGAGACAATGAGAGCATATGGAATTGTGAAGGTGGGATTGCGTTTGGCTTTTAACATAGTCATGGTGACAAGAACGCCCCAATCTAAAGGTTCATTATTCATTATGGCATGAATAATACGAAGATCAATTGAAGAACATTGAGCATGATTCGTAGCCCGGGGACAGATGATCCAAACAAGTAGATGTAAAATCATGTGCTCCTCCTTCTTCAAAGGTCCAGCAAGAAGGAGACGCCCAATCTCCATGGAGGGATTTCGCAGAAAAGAACGGTAAGCTAAGAACCTGTCAAAATCATCTAACTCACCATACACGTTAATAGCATCTTCTCTAATAGGAAAGTGAGCGACATTTTCCCAAATATCATCGTCAAGAATAATTGTGACACCTTTTACTCTAGAGGTAGCAATTTGATCTCTAAATTTGAACCTAGAGTAAAATACCTTAACTAAGTCAGGATAATACGTACCTTGCATTTGGATGAAAGGGAGAACTCCTTGAATTTCAAGGAGGTTGGGAAAGTTGAATCCCCTATTGATGAACTGCTCACCAATATGGAACTTAGGAGAAATAATAGCACGCTCCTTCCAATAGGACAGAAATTCTTGTCAGCCGTCTGCATCAGAAATCCATCCTTCTACAGAATTAGGACGGGGTTAAGATGAGGGTGCAGATCTTCTTCTAGTGGGGATTTTTGCACGAGAAGATGAGGCCATTGAAGGATTAGAAGAGTAACAAGAAGATTTAAGAGGACAAGTTAAGTGAGAAGAAGGCAAGATTGATAGAATGAGGCAACAAAGCTTGATTTCAAGAGACAGAAGTGAGTAGAAGTGAAATGGAGGTCCCTATTTATAGCCAAGCATCTCCAACGGTCATATGAAAGTGAATAATGGTCAAAAGAGTCGTTGGCAACGGCTAGGAAACCAAACTTGTCAGGTTTAATCGATTAAAACTCAAATTAATCGATTAAACCAGTATCAGACCCAGTTAATCGATTAATTTGAGCTGTTAATCGATTAACACTGGTTTTAATCGATTAATGGACGAATTAATCGATTAATCCAGAGAGGAATGTCGTGTTTTGGGTGTTTTGGATGCAAATAATCGATTATAACTCCAATTAATCGATTATTCCAGAGAGTACATCAAATTTTTGAGGTTTATACACATGATAATCTATTAACATCCTACACAATGAATTATACATCACAACCATCCAAAAACTGTCTAATTAAGCAGAATTTAAACTATTTCTAATATCCCTAAGTCTCTTCTAAGATCATAGAATCTATCCTTGGGTAGAGGCTTAGTCAAAATATCTGCTAATTGATGCTTTGTATCAACGTACTCTATTTTACAGTTTCCTTTGCTGATATGATCTCTCAAAAAGTGA
Organism: Sphenostylis stenocarpa; assembly: GCA_963425845.1. Lineage (NCBI taxonomy): Eukaryota > Viridiplantae > Streptophyta > Magnoliopsida > Fabales > Fabaceae > Sphenostylis > Sphenostylis stenocarpa. The sequence goes on from OY731403.1 coordinate 30,343,385, forward strand.
TATCTAATTTCAATGTGCTTAGTCCTAGAGTGCATTACTGGATTCTTAGTAAGATTGATTGCACTCGTATTATCACACATCAAAGGTATGTCATTTAAAAATATACTATAATCTTCTAACTGTTGTTTCATCCACAGAATTTGAGCACAACAATTACCAGTTGTAATATATTCAGCTTCAGTGGTAGATAAAGCAACACATGCCTGTTTCTTAGAATGCCAAGATACTAAGGATGAACCTAACAAATGACATGTCCCACTAGTACTTTTCCTATCAATTTTGCATCCACCATAATCGAGCATCAGAATATCCTATTAAACTAGTACAAGCATCAGATGGATACCATAAACCAAAACCAATAGTTCCTTATAAATATTTTAAAATATGTTTTACTGCAATTAGGTGAGATTCTTTTGGACAAGCCTGAAATCTAGCACACATACAGACATAATGCATAATATCAGGTCTACTTGCAGTTAAGTATAACAATGAACCTATCATACCTCTATACACAGATTGATTAACTTCCAAACCTGATTCATCCTTGTCTAGATAGCATGAAGTTCTCATGGGTGTGTTAGCTTCCTTTGAGGTGTCCATTCCAAACTTTTGAAGGATCTCTTTGCAGTATTTGGTTTGAGAGATGAAAATGCCATCTTTAAGTTGCTTGATTTGAAGTCCAAGGAAGAATGTCAATTCTCCCATCATAGACATTTCAAACTCTCCCTGCATTATCTTAGCAAATTCTACACATAACGAATTATCAGTTGATCCAAAAATAATATCATCAACATATACCTGGACCAATAAGATATGCTCTTTTACTTTCTTTATAAACAACGTAGAATCAATTTTTCCTCTAGAAAAATTATTTGAAGTTAGGAAACTACTTAGCCTTTCATATCAAGACCTAGGAGCTTGTTTCAACCCATATAATGCTTTCTTTAATTTAAAAATATGATTAGGATAACTAAAATCTTTAAATCCAGGGGGTTGCTCCACATAAAATTCTTCTTTAATAAAACCATTCAAAAATGCACTTTTAACATCCATTTGATATAATTTAAATTTCATCAAAGATGCATAAGCAAGAAGTAGGCGTATAGCCTCTAACCTGGCAACAGGAGCATAAGTTTCATCATAGTCAATACCTTCCTCCTGACAATAGCCTTTGGCAACAAGTCTGGCTTTATTCTTTGTTATGTTTCCATCTTCATCAAGTTTATTTCTAAATACCCATTTAGTTCCAATTACTTGATGTGATTCTTCTCTTGGGATTAATTCCCAGACTTGATTCCTTTCAAATTGGTTAAGTTCCTCTTGCATAGCTATGCACCATTGGTCATCTTTAAGTGCTTCCTCAACATTTTTGGGTTCTATCTGTGACACAAAAGCTACAGACATGCAGAAATTAGTCATATTTCTAGTTCTTACCCCTTTTGAGATATCACCAATGATATTGTCCATTGAGAGTCCTCTAGGTGATTGCCATTCTTTTGCTAATTCAGGTGTTTGAGAAAGCTCATTTTCTTCCAAATATAATTCATCAAGAGCCTCTCTTATATACTCATCATCACCTGCAAGTTCTTTATTTGACTCAAGAGGATTTCCCCCAAGGTCTACAATCTCATCAAAAGTAACATGTATAGATTCTTCAATATTTAAAGTTCTTCTATTAAACACCCTGTAAGTCTTGCTAGTTAATGAATAACCTAGGAAAATGCCCTCATCAGCTTTTGAGTCAAATTTTCCTAAGTTGTCCTTTCTATTATTTAATACAAAGCATTTACATCCAAATATTTTCAAATGAGCAACATTAGGCTTTCTATCATTTAACAATTCATAGGGAGTTGATTTTATAATTAGCCTAATAAGCATCCTATTCAAAACATACTAAATGATCAATTTTCTTTGAATAAATACAAGAGACAAACAATTCATTTAACTATAGGAACCCAAATGTATTTTCCTTTAGGAACACCAAAATGTTTGATTTTACATCTATTTGAAGTATGACCATTTTTCATACAATAAAAACATGCTTTAGATGTAACTTTTGAATATGATGCATTTCTAACATTAGATGATTTAGTTCCTTTTTCAACCCATACTCTTCTCTTTTTCATTTTAGACTTTTTCAAAGGAACTTGATGGTTTACTCTATTTTGAGCTATAACAACTTTATCCTTATTATTATTACTTAATTCCTTTTCGGCTTTATCAAGCAAATGATTAAGTATATCAATGTCATATTCATACTCTTTACAAGATGCACATACTATATTCTCATATATGCATACAATTTTCGTTTCTAAGGTTTCCTTTTCCTCTAAACATCCAATTTTCGTTTTTAATTACTCCTTTTCCTCTAAACCTACAATTTTCGTTTTTAAGGACTCCACCTCCTTTTCGGATCTATTCAAACTCTTTTTCACAGATTTGAATTCATTTTTCAAGTCCTTAAAAGCATTAAACAATTCTTCATATGCATTTTGTAATTCATCAAAATCATTTTCATCATCACTTGAGGATGAGTCGGAATCACTTACCTCAAAGACGAAAGAAATGATGTCATTTGCCAACAAGCAAATGTTAGCTTCTATTTCTGAGTCACTTGATTCTGAAATTGAGTCACTATCATCGGTTCCTTCATAAGTTACTCTTAGTTTTTCCCACATCTCCTGAGCACTCTTACAAATGGATATTCTGTAAAACTCATCAAGGGTTAAAGCAGATGAAATTATATTTCTAGCCCTAACGTCAAATTGTGCTTTTCTGTTTTCCTCAGTTGTCCATCTAGAAAAAGGTTTGGGAACGTCAACATCGTTCTGAGTAACTTTAGGAATATATGGACCATTTAAAATAGCGTCCCAAACGCCTCTATCAACAGACTCTAAAAAGATTTGCATACTTACCTTCCAGAAAGGATAATTTTGACCCGCAAAAAGTGGGGGTCTGTTGATAGACGCACCTTCGGCAAAAGTTTGATTTTGTCCGACCGTTTTCGAAAAGTTTGAATGACTATCAAAGAAAGCTCTGATACCACTTGTTAGAATCGGGCAGCGGAATGTTCGCGTGGTTGGACATAAACCAAGAGGGGGGTTGAATTGGTTTCTTAACAAAAATTAGGTTTTCAAAATTTTCCCCAAATTTTACCGATTAAAAACTGTGTAAATGTAAATAGAGTAGACATAGAATCTTACACAAGAGATTTATACTGGTTCGGATCAAAAGACCCTACGTCCAGTTGCTAATCACTCAAACAGAGGATTAACGTTGTCACTATGATCAAATTTGTTACAAACAAATTACAATGGAAAAGATAAAATAAAGAAAACACCTCTCTTGAAATCCACAAGAGATGAAGAATAGCTTTCCCCAGAGACGGCACAACACACAATCCACTAAGAACTCCACTTAGTGATTCTTATCTCTTCTAGCCCACACCATGTTCCAAAAGCCCCTTTTTCTTGCAACAAACAGTTCTCTGACACTCACAGCACTTAACTTTTGTATGAAAAAGGTTGTTCTTCTTTTCTGAGTGCCATAGAGAAGCTTAAGTAGAGAAATTAGGGTTTTGGAATTGGGAATTTCGAAACTAGGGTTCTTGGAAATAGGGTTTTCGAAAATAGGGTTGATTTGAAGTTAAAAATCAAAATCTGACTGAAATAATCGATTAAATGAAGTGTTAATCGATTATTACAGAGCCAAAACCAATAGAACCCCAAAACTCTCTGTTTTAATCGATTAAAAGACCTATTAATCGATTAATAGGCCTGTTAATCGATTAACAGGGGTGTTAATCGATTAAACCAGTGAGCAGATACAGAAAATGGTTTTTCTCACTGTTTTAATCGATTATTTCACCAATTAATCGATTAAAGCCGAGCCCCTTTGATAAATTTGAGCTTTTTGAAGCTTCTAAGGTGCAGACTATGTACACCGGCTATCTCAAACTCTAATATTACAGACTCAATCTAATCAAAACAGATTTATTACAATATAAAACAAGTCTTCAACTCTCTAAGTCTTGTGTTCTTGAATCATCATCAAAATCAACAAGCTTCATGTCCATCAAGATCAACATCAAGTCCTTGAATGTTCAACACATCCCTGTTTTCCAAGCTCCAAACGGTCGTCCCGAAGTGCCAGGCTGCGAAAACTATAAATAGGAGGCTCATTTGCCACTTTTTCACACTCCAGACACTGGTCTTCTCTCCCTACTTCGAATGAACTCTCTGATTGCCTTAAAAAGGTAACAATCAGTTAAGGAATTGTATTCCAGCATTCGATTCTTCTTTAAAATTTAGTCGAGTCGATATTGTATTCTGGGAGGAGAGTCTTTGTAGAGCGGGGGATTGCCAAAACGCATCCTCACAGTTAAAGATTTGTAATACAAAGCTTGCTACAGAGGTTCTTTTCACTTCTCTTCTCTTTTATTGCTTTATTTATTGCTTTATGTATGCAATATGAAATAAAGTAATGTAGATAGTCATTTTTTCAATATTATGCAATAAAATAGGGTAATAGCGTAATTTCTCGTAATCTTCACTTAATGAATCCATCATAGGGAACCCGAAAGGGGCGTTGTGGGGTGCTAACACCTTCCCCACACGTAACTAACTCCCTTACCCAACTCTGGTTATAACGGCAAAGTTTGGTTTTTATTAAAATCAACGCCTTTTTATCCTTTTTCAATGTTTACGGTCAAAACATTGGTGGTGTCGCCGCCTCCCCGAAAGCGGGGGGGTGCGGTCGGAGCGACGCGATGGTTTTTCGACTCTTCTTGATTTTCGCGTTTTTTATTGGTGGTTACAACGCCTTTAGGTTGTCCGATAACCGGGCTAACCTAGGGGCGAGGTTTTCAAAAGTATCCCTGAGTTGTCCGATAACCGGGCTAACCCAGGGATTTATTTAGTTGGGTCCTATGGAGTCGCCACCGATATTTTTACCATAAACATCGGAAAAGGGGTTTAAAAAGGCGTTGGTTTTCGAAAACCAACTTTGGTCATTAGAACCAGAGTTGGGTAAGGGAGTTAGTTATGTGTAAAGGGAGTATTAGTCCCTTTACGACGCCCCTTTCGGGTTCCCTATGATAGGCCGGCTATTTGTGAATAATTAAACTTGGAAAATTGCGCTTTTACCCTTTTTATTATGCGAAATTTAAATATATGACTACATTGCCCTAGCTTCTATTGCGTAATTTAAATAGCAGTAAAAAATAGAGAGTGAGGATATGCACCTCCAAAGCAAGCTTTATATATCAAAAAGAGAGGGTGCGTTTTGGCAACCCTTCACTCTACAACTCTCAGAAACTCCGGAAATGCCTCGGAGGGATTCTAAAGAAGATTTAGAACACTCTGTGTATGCCTAGAGACACTCAGTAACTCCAGAAATGCCTCGGAGGGATTCTTAGAGAGAGAAATTCTAGAGAGAAGGGGGAGCTCTTGCTGTTGGGTGTGGAAAAAGGGAGAAATGACGCCCCTATTTATAGTTTTTCGCGCCTGACAGGTCGAGACCGCCGTCTCCGCTGACAGGGTCGAGACCGCCGTCTGGAAAGTCCAGACCGCCGTCTCGACTTGGCAGCGGGTCGAGACCGCCGTCTCGACTTGGCAGGAATCGAGACCGCCGTCTGGAAAACCCAGACCGCCGTCTCGAATTTGCGAGTGACGAGACCGCCGTCTGAAAATCGAGATGGCGGTCTCGTCCTGGCGTTGAAACGAGACGGCGGTTTGGTATTCCCAGACGGCGGTCTCGTCCCTTCAGGGCGAGAAACTTTATTTTCGGGCCAAAAAACCTTCCTATCTTAGTACGGGGGCCTAATAGTCTCTCCTAATGGCTTGTTAGGCTTTGGCCGTCTTCAAATAGGAAACTTTCTGACTTTATTCTGAGGCCGGACAAGATTTGGGGTCTACAGCTGCCCCCCCTTTACCCGACCAGTCGACTGCTGGCCTTTTTGTGCCAAGGTGATCGACTGGAGGGTAAAGGAGTTGACCTTCTTGCCCGGTTTCCCTTCGGATATTCCGTCCTTGCGGCGGGTGATCTTTGGGGGAGATGTTGTGCTGTGCGCCTCTGGGATGCTCCTTTGATGCGGTAGCTGACCCCTTCGGCTGATGAGTATGAACCCCCATCTGGTTTGACGAGTATGAACCCTCGCCCGGTAAGCCCCCTTCTGTAAGGCCTGATGAGTACACACCCCCATCTGGTGTTTGACGAGTATGAACCCCCGTCTGGTAAGCCCTCTTCTGTAAGGCCTGATGAGTACACACCCCCATCTGGTGTTAAGCCTCCGGATGCCCCATCTTGCGGTAGCTGATCTTTTGGTTGACGAGTACGAACCCTCGCCTGGTTTGGTGCCTCTGGATGCCCCTTCTTGCGGTAGCTGATCCTTTGGCGATGGTGGCGGCTTACTGATTCTGATCATGCACCGGTTCACTGGGGAGTAATTTCTGTGTTTGTGGTTTGGACCTTTCTGGAATGGTTATCCGGGTTGCCGGAAATCTGGTTTGCTGTTCATCCAGCTTCAATGGTTGCTGGGGATTTTTGCTTTTGATTTTTGTGTTGGTTATCCGACCCCTGCTGGTTGGTCGGGTTTTCTTTGTTTTGTTCAACTTTTGCTTGGCAGTCGAAATTTTGGTTGAGGTAGTCTTAACTTTTATCCTGCCTTTTTCTCGCAATTTTATTTCTTTTTTCTCGCGATTTTGGATTTTGGCTTTTTTCTTAAGCGTGTGCCTTTTCTCTTTTTTTTTTCTTTAAGCTTCTTTTTGTTACGTTGGCTTTTTGCAAAAGAAGGCAAAAGAATGCGGGAAATAAAATTTTATTTATAGGAAATTTTATTACAGCGATTTTTCAACCAGTACAGTCCCTAAGAGTCATCATCATCAGAAGGAGTGCGGTGGGGGAAATGTTTATACATGTGGTAGCGGAAGTCGATTTGTTCCTGGAGTTCGTCGTTGTAATCCTCCTGGAACGCCGCCCACTCCTGCCGCATCCTCTGCTGCTCTTGGCGGATCTCGTTTTGGCCCTCTTGAAGGGCCTGTTGGCGAACGTCTTGGTCCTGCCGCCACTGGGTCTGCTGCTCCTGCCATATCGCCATTTGGCCGAGCTGCTGGCTCAGGTCGTTCATGTGTTGATGGAGGCCAGCAAAGTCCTCCGTGTATGGTGGTGGTTGCTGCTGCTGCTGCTGCCGCTGCTGCTGGGAGCCGGGAGATGTGGGCGCATCCTGCATCGCCACTATTCCCTGGAGGTCCAGCTCAAAGTCCAGGGTGGGATGCAGGGCGAACTGACTTCCCCGGCGTATCAGCATCCCCATGCTGACCAGCATTGGCCCGTTGATGGGCTCGGGTCGCAGATTGCGGGCCAGCTCTTCCCGGCCGGGGCACCCCATTCTCTCTGCTAGAGGGGTGATGAGGGGAGCCACAAGGATGGCCCCTGTGGATCTACTCCCAAAGTCCTTCAGGGCCCTCAGGAGGAAGTACCCGGGATTGCAGCGCCGTCTCTGGTGCATGCAATAGAGGATGAAGAGGTCAGGGAGCGATATCTTCCCCTGACTCTCTTTTCTGGCGTGGACGGTGCCTGCCAGCAGCTTGTGGCAGATGCGGAGTGGTGGGGGGAGTGCAGACCCCCTCATCAATGAAGGTAATGTGGTGGCCCCAGTGAGCTCATGCCACATCTCAGCAGCGGTGAGGTTGGTGGGCCTAGAGCAAATGGCCTCACGGTACTCCCGAGTTAATGCCGCCTCGGGCCGGATGAATCCAATGGAGACATTGAATTCCTCCAAAGTGGTAGTGTGGTATTGCCCACCCATAAAATAGTTGACCATCTTGGTGGGCTGCATGCCTGAGGCCATAGAGGGGATCTCAATGAGGGAGACCGAGGCCAGAAACTCGAGTACCGCCTGTGGGTACACATGAACGGGTGGAGGCTGTAGTAGAAAAACCCACCCGATGTTATCGATGTGCGTTCGGACGTCTTCCTCCCATCCGAACTCAGCCAAGATGCTGAAGTCCAGTGTCAGTAGGGAGTGCCACTGGTAGTTTCGGAGGTTGTCCAGGCGGGCCTGGTGTTGTGGTTGAAGTTGAGAAGGGTCTGGGGGTGGCGGTGGTGCCGAGCTGCTAGCCCCAGCGGTGGCCCTTCGCTTCCTGGAGGCACTTCTTCCGAACATCTTGAGCAGGGAAGGCTTGGGAAAGAAAAATATGAGTGTTGGAGGCTTTGGAGGCTTGGAGAGTTGTGAGGAAACCCCCCAAGCGTGCCCCCTTTATATAGAATTTTTTTCAGGTCGAGACCGCCGTCTGGGAAGTCGAGACGGCGGTCTCGTTTGGTCAACAAATCGAGACGGCGGTCTCGATAACCCAGACGGCGGTCTCGACTTTGCCTAAGTCGAGACGGCGGTCTGCTTTCTCGAGACGGTGGTCTCGTTTGGTCAACGAAACGAGACGGCGGTCTGGAAAACCCAGACGGCGGTCTCGAATTTCGGGTGATTTTTTTTTTTTTTTTGCATAAGGAATAGGACCTGGTTCAAAAACATTTTATGCATGCAAATGCTTTCATGTTTGATGTCCTATAATGCTTACTTTGTTTAATATTTCAGAAGGACTTAACCAACGTGTCTTTGTAGCGCCGAGTGCCTCCTGATCCGTGCTTTTGTACATGTTGTACCATACCGGACTTTTTATGACCGAAGAGTAGTTTCTTTCTTTCTTTTTCCTTTTTCTTTTTTGTAGAGCACTCTTTGTCATGCAGTGTCCCTTTTTCCTTGTTTTAGGGATTTCAATCCTCTTGTTGACTATACGCCTCCATATTCCCAAATTAATTATTAGAATATTGTCGTGAGGGTCAAGAGAAAAGAAGCAAAAGGGGGTAAAAATCAATGGTTTGTGTTTTAGAAGGTTGATTTTTATTGATAAGAGGATTTGTAAGAATGGCCGGCTAGGGTTAAGCCTGGGTGTTTAAGCTTTGTCTAAGCAAACATTTTCCTCTTTCTTTTTTGTATTTGCGCTCTCAGGTTTTATTCTCATTGCTTTTTAAATGGCTAGCTGATTTCCCTAGATCGCCCTTTGGGTTTTCGAACTAGGATACTGTGTGTTGGCCCTATCTTTTATCTAGGTTCTCTCTCTTGTAAAATTTTGGAGGAATCCTAGTGGACCTTTATTTGTAACCCTAATTTTTGCCTAGGTTACCCTTTATTGTTGTTCGGGTATCCTACCGGGTTGACCCTATCTTTTGTGTAGCCCCCTTAGTGGGTTTCCTACCGGGTAATTTGCCCTTTTCTTTGGCCTTTGGCTTCTCTGGGCTTTTTCTTTGTTTTTTTGTTGTTGTTTTTTTGTTCACAGTATTGGCGAAGCGTGACTTCCTTCATGGCTTTAGGTGAAGTCTTTGTTTTTATGTGCTTCTAATAAGCTAACTTGATGATGATAGCAATGATGAAGGTTTGATTATTTGGAAGTGCTTCTTATTCTTCTTTTCTTTTTATGTTTACTTAGACAAGGTTATTTATGGGGTCCAGTCAGAAGTAGAAAGAAGAGAAGCAGATAGAAAGAATCATTCTTTATTAATTAATAAGGGAATATGTGCCCTGAAATGCCCGGGGGTCGGGCTCGACCCGGGGGATAATCTCTAACGATCATGGGGTTTACATCCCTTAAACAAAGAAAAAGATTTCCTAATGACTAGAGTGGCTCTTGACGCTTGCACCCCTCCACTTCGGAAAATCTGCTTGAGTGTGCGGAGGGGAGACTTCCCTCTTGCTTTTCCCGCTCGGCCCTTGAAAGGGTTATATCCTAGGCCATACTTGTGGGGATTGTCTTTGAATTCCGGGGGTTCCCTCATTCCTTGGGAATCTGCCCCCAGTCCTTGGCCAGGATGGTAGCCATGCTTCATCATCATGCGGGCTACCTTTGTATTTCTGGGAAGTCGCTCTATACTGGCAATTTCAAGCGCTTGAAAAGATGTTTCAAGAGCCTCTTCAGCCGCATCCACATAAGGTTGGGTGGACGGTCCACTGATCAAGATATCGTCTTCTGCTCGAACCGTGACTAGTTTGTCATCCACTACGAATTTGACTTTTTGGTGGAGCGTTGAAGGTATTGCCTTAGCGTCGTGAATCCAAGGCTTGCCGAGGAGACAACTGTATGCTGGAGTAATGTCCATTACGTGGAAATCGACGTCGAAGATAGTGGGTCCCACTTGAATTGGCAAATTGATCTCTCTCACTACTTCTCGTTTTGACCCGTCGAAGGCTCGAACGATGGTGCTGCTTGGGCGCAGACGGGTTCCTTGGATGGTCAACTTTTCTAGTGTGCACTTGGGCATCACGTTCAGGGACGACCCGTTATCCACAAGAACTTTGGCAATGAGGTATTCCTTGCACTTGACTGAGATGTGCAAGGGCTTGTTGTGCTTTAACCCTTCGAGAGGGAGTTCTTCCTCTGTGAAGGCGAGATGATCGCTTGCTGTAATGTGACCGACAATCCTCTCGACCTTTTCTTGGGATATTGCATGGGGTACATGCGCCTCGCTCAAGACCTTCAGCAAGGCGTTCCGGTGCGGTTCCGAGCTCATTATCAAAGATAGCAATGTGATCTTTGCGGGCGTTCGGTTGAGCTGGTCTATAATGGAATACTCACTTTGTCTTATAAATTAGAGTAGTTCCTCTGTCTCCTCCTTGGATTCTTTATTTTCTTTTTCTTCCTCGGTCTTTTTATTTTTTCCTTTATTTTGAAGGACATTTTCTTGTGTGTCCTTGGGGGAGTAGATTCTTCCACTTCTAGTTGTGCCCCCAATGCCGGCTATGTTTGTTATTTCTTCTTTTATTGGTGAAGATTCCCCATATCTCCACGGTACAGCTTTATTTGACTCGTAGGGGAAAGGACGTGGCATAAATAGTCGCACTGGCGTCCTTGCCCCCTCTTCTTTATTCTTGAGGACCAACGACCGAGGTTTATTTCCCTCTTGCAGTGATTCGACCGTTGGGGTGAGCTTTATTAGGAGTGGCTTTCTCTCCATTCTTTTGAGTTGGAAGACGTGTTAGTTAGTCCTTCCTTTTTTATTATCTTATTTATTAAGCGTGAAGGAGGGGAAATTAAATATGCAAATGCATGTTCATGTATGCAAGTAGACAACTGTTGAATAAGAAAAAGATTTCATTAATTCATAGGAAGGTGTACATTCTCCTATTCCATACTACGAAGCGTCTTTTGGCAAAAACGGAAAAGCCTAAAGAAACCCACAGGCGGGTCTTGTTTCCTTTGTAATTCTCTCTCGGCTTCCCGGACATGGTGAGCGAGCACTTCGCTTTGCTTGTGGATCGCTTGGCTCATTTCTCCGCTGTACTGTTGAGCCTCTTTGATCTTCGCCTCTTGATGTATGACCAAGACTTCTAGTTCATCGAGCCTGGCAATAGCTCAGTCCTTTTCTTGTAGCACTTGGTCATATTGAGCTAGCCCGCTTTTCTCTTTAATGCGTAGCTCATAGAGACCTCGGCTGAGTTTTCTGTTGTTCTCTCGCTCTTGGCGGAGATCTAGCCGAGCCTGGAGGAGTTGTTCTGACAATTCCTTGATCGTTTGAGCCTGCTGAACTGATTCCGCCTCAAGGTGTGTTGATCTGGCGGTTATCTCTTGCAGTTGGCTATCCGAGCTGGTTCTGGCAGATTTGGATGCTCGGATAGCTTGTTCGTTAGCGTCAGCACATTGGTCCTTGAGGCGTTCTATTTCATGATCCTTTTTCTTGCCTTGCCTCTGCAGACCGTCAATCGTGAGGATAGAGGCTTGTTCCTTTTCCTCAAGGGCCCGTATCTGGGCTCCCATTATTTCTACCCTCTGGGTCAAGGCATTGACTTGTGCCTGCAGCTCTTTGTTGTTGGCGATTGGCGCAGGTGTGGTGGATGGTCGAGCCATTTCTCTTCTTCTCCTCCATGCCTCATAGTCACTGGTGACAGTCACCCGAGCTTTTCCTAGCTCTCTGTCTCCCATATAGACTAGCTTCTCCCATGCTTTCCTCACGGTCAGTGAGTTGGCGATTGTGCACGGGTCTCCAAAGAAGCACAGCCCTCCGAGTTCCCCTCGGGAGATAGTAGTTTGAGTCCTCATGAGTTGCCTCATAGCTACTCTAGGTGAGTAGGCTATGCAACCCCTGAGTCCTATCAAGGGTACATTCGGGTAGCTCCCACATCTGATGAGAACTGGGCCGGGTCGGAACCAAGGGCAGACCCAAGATATGCTGTTGGCGTCCTTTTGTTCTAACTCATCCCTCCATTCTATAGTCAGGCGTCGTTGGAGGGGGATCTTGGAGAAGCTTCTCAAGGGGTCGGGGAATACCCCCATGTGACTAGAGGCATAGAGGTGCGTGATGCTCCATACATAAAGCAGCGAAGAGCAGCAGCGGAGTGTTCTCCCTTGCTTCTGATGGCAGAAATCCACCGATAGCAAGGTGTCGGCAAGAATAGCAGGCAGGGGACTCTTCGAGTTCACGTCCCAAGCGAAGAAAGCGTCCATGACGGCTTGATCGATCGTGTCGAGATGGAAGGGGAACAGGATTGTTCCGAAGATTAATAACGCCAGGGTCTTGTTGAAGGCAACCCACTCTGCCCTCTCAGCCAGGTAGGACAGGTGGTCTTCTAACATTGATACTCTCCATCCCTGGGTGTTCCCTCTTCCTATCAGGGTACTTTGTCGGTACAGTAGATGGATAAGGGCAGCGACTGGTGCTGCAGGAGTATACGCCTCATGACGGATATGGACCCCGGCTGACTTGGGCCATTTCAACATTGTTTCATACTCCTCTAAAGTGGGCACCATGTCGAACTGCGGAAATTCGAAGCACCGCAGACTGGAGTTCCAAAAGTGAATTAGTACCCTGAGGAAGACTTGATCGACACTGATCTTTAGGAGGTCCAGAATTCGTCCATAGGACTTTTCAAAATCAGCGCGGACCTCCGGTGGCATTATCGCACTAAGCCGCTCTAGCTTCTCAGTATGGCTTCGGAGAATGTCCACCTTCCCCACTTGTCTACTTGTCCCCTCCATCTTCTAAAACCAAAATGTATGATTTGATGAAGATGATGTTTATTGAATGAATGTGAGTGTTTATTTTGCTATTTTATCATGTTTTTTTTTTCTACATGATGTATGGTATTTGCATGTATTTTATTTTTTGGAAGAATAAACTATCTATATGAATGTTTTATGAATGCAATATTTTTGGACCAGGTCTTATTTGTGAATTTTGAAAAATGAATTTTTATTTGTATTTTTATTTTTTATTTATTTTATAGCCTTTTATCTCTTCTGTCGGAACTGCGTGGCTACTTAGCTTACAAAGAACCTGAAACCAGGCTAGCTAAAAGGCAGACTGTCCGAGATAAAATATGGCTTTATGTGAAAGAAATATTTAGCGTCCCTTATCTCTTCTGTCGGAACTGCGTGGCTACTTAGCTTACAAAGAACCTGAAACCAGGCTAGCTAAAAGGCAGACTGTCCGAGATAAGGGTGTTTATTTGTAAAATATTTTTGGTGATTTTATTCTGTTGTTTGTTTATGCTATGCAACATACAAATGCAACAAACATATGCACACACACAATTCGATCATCCCCGAACAGGCGAGACTTCGTTTTTATTACGAGGTAGGGTTTTCCTGCAGAAAGGTGCATTGGTTAGGGTAGGTTCTAACTGTTCTCACCAGGCTAAGGCCCCCAAGGTGCCCCCATTATAGGGTCCCCACTCTCCAGCCGTCCAACCATGCTCAGCACTAAGGCCAGAGTCGGTCTTGTTGCCAAAAGAGGAAGGTTATCACCTTGAGTGGTGGTTTCCGATCACACTGGTGGGCACAAGGCCCTAACTGCAGCGAACCGTACCTGCCACCCACTCCCTATGGTTATCTCACTTGCCCCCGGGTATAGAGGGAACTGTAGTGTGCAAGGGTTTTGTGTGCAATTTATATTTTAATCAATTGCGTAAGTATAAACAAGCAACAGTTATTTGAAAGCCAAATAATAAAGCATGTTATAATACAAGGTAGGGTAAAAGCGCTATTTTCTTGGTTTAATTATTTTTAAGCCAGCCCATCACTAAATGGGATCAACTCTCTAGGCTTCCCCAGCGGAGTCGCCATCTGTCGCCGCCTCCCCGAAAGCGGGGGGGTGCGGTCGGAGCGACGCGATGGTTTTTCGACTCTTCTTGATTTTCGCGTTTTTTATTGGTGGTTACAACGCCTTTAGGTTGTCCGATAATCGGGCTAACCTAGGGGCGAGGTTTTCAAAAGTATCCCTGAGTTGTCCGATAACTGGGCTAACCCAGGGATTTATTTAGTTGGGTCCTATGGAGTCGCCACCGATATTTTTACCATAAACATCGGAAAAGGGGTTTAAAAAGGCGTTTGTTTTCGAAAACCAACTTTGGTCATTAGAACCAGAGTTGGGTAAGGGAGTTAGTTACGTGTAAAGGGAGTATTAGTCCCTTTACGACGCCCCTTTCGGGTTCCCTATGATAGGCCGGCTATTTGTGAATAATTAAACTTGGAAAATTGTGCTTTTACCCTTTTTATTATGCGGAATTTAAATATATGACTACATTGCCCTAGCTTCTATTGCGTAATTTAAATAGCAGTAAAAAATAGAGAGTGAGGATATGCACCTCCAAAGCAAGCTTTATATATCAAAAAGAGAGGGTGCGTTTTGGCAACCCTTCACTCTACAACTCTCAGAAACTCCGGAAATGCCTCAGAGGGATTCTAAAGAAGATTTAGAACACTCTGTGTATGCCTAGAGACACTCAGAAACTCCGGAAATGCCTCGGAGGGATTCTTAGAGAGAGAAATTCTAGAGAGAAGGGGGAGCTCTTGCTGCTGGGTGTGGAAAAAGGGAGAAATGACGCCCCTATTTATAGTTTTTCGCGCCTGACAGGTTGAGACCGTCGTCTCTGCTGACAGGGTCGAGACCGCCGTCTGGAAAGTCTAGACCGCCGTCTCGACTTGGCAGCGGGTCGAGACCGCCGTCTGGAAAATCCAGACCGTCGTCTCGACTTGGCAGGAATCGAGACCGCCGTCTGGAAAACCTAGACCGCTGTCTCGAATTTGCGAGTGACGAGACCGCCGTCTGGAAAATCGAGACGGCGGTCTCGTCCTGGCGTTGAAACGAGACGGCGATCTGGTATTCCCAAACGGCGGTCTCGTCCGTTCAGGGCGAGAAACTTTATTTTCGGGCCAAAAAACCTTCCTATCTTAGTACGGGGGCCTAATAGTCTCTCCTAATGGCTTGTTAGGCTTCGGCCGTCTTCAAATAGGAAGCTTTCTGACTTTATTCTGAGGCCGGGCAAGATTTGGGGTCTACAGGTGGCGACTTCATAAGAACCCCTTTTCGAAAACCTTACTTTTATTAGAGGATAGTTCAGTTGTTGAGCACCTCGGAAGCAATGAACATATTTTAACATAAAAACGTGGTCTAAACCATCTTTTCGCGACCGATCGCATAAACGTTCGAGATGTCGCTAGACGTCGGAACGGACGGCGGCGACACATCCATTTTATATAACCTGAAATTCTTCATAAAAACATAAGCAAGTAATAGTCTAACAACTTCTAATATAGCAACAGGTGCATATGTTTCACCAAAATCTATTCCTTCTTGTTGATTATATCCTTTGGCTACTATTCTAGCTTTATTTCTATTGATAACACCATTTTGATCTTTTTCAGATTCTTCATCTTTATCACTTGTTTTAAGAGCTATGCTTTTCACTTTTTTTTTCTGAAATTTCCTACTTATTGTTGATTTCTATCTCATGTTCCCTGAGTTTTCTAAATAGAGAAGTCGTGGTCATGGTGGATAAATCCTCGGATTATGAGATTGTCGTGACCTTGGGTTGCCAAGACCTGTCAAGACATTCTAGTACTTTAATATTCAATTCTTCTTTATCAAATGTCTTACCAAGATCCATCAAATGATTAATGATGTGTGTGAATCTTTTCTGAACATCAACAATGCTTTTTCCTGATGCATTTTGAACAACTCATACTCTCTTGTGAGGGTGTGTTTTCTGGCCCTTTTAACATCAATTGTGCCTTCACGAGTTACTTCAAGAACTTCCCACATTTTTTTGGCAGATTTGCACTGAAAGACCCTGAAAAATTCATCCATATTGAGAGTAAATGTTATGATATTTTTTGCAGTACAATCATGCTGAATTTTCTTCTTTTTATCATCATTCAAAGCAAACCATTCTCTATCAAGAACTAATGGATCTAATTCAATGACATTCCAAATGCTCCTGCCAATTGATTCAATAAATATTTTCATTCTAATATTCCAAAATTGATAATTTGTACCACAAAATATTGGAGGTCTATTGATAAATGCTCCTTCAGAAAAAGATAGTTTATTTTTAACCCTTGACGAGTTTTACAGGATCTCTGTTTGTAAAAGTGCTTAGGAGATGTGGGAAATGCTAAGAGTGACCCACGAAGGTACCGATGACGTTAAGAGAGCACGTAAAAATTCCCTAATCCAAGAATACGAGATGTTCCGGATGCAACAAGGTGAAACGATATTTGACGTTCAAAAGCGTTTCACTCATATTGTGAACCATCTCACCGGATTAGGTAAAATCTTTGACATTGATGAATTGAATGTTAAAATTTTAAAATCTTTGGATAAGAAATGGCAACCTAAGGTGACGGCCATCTCGGAGTCACAAAACCTTGCCACAATGTCTATGGCGGTGCTCTTTGGAAAACTAAGAGAGCATGAGCTAGAGCTTGGAAGGCTAAATGAAGAAGAAGGACAATATCAAAAGAAGAACTTAGCCTTCAAAATCGAAATTTCCAAAGGTAAAAATAAAAAGGAAGAAGAAGACTCGGAGAACGAAGAAGAAGATTGAGTCTTATGATAAAGAAGTTCACCAAATTCATGAAAGCAAAAGGAAGGCATCCATTCAAAGGTAAGGGAAAGGTAAGAGAAAGTACTTCCATAAATATAAAATGTTATGGTTGTGGTGAAGCAGGACATGTAAAGACTGAATGTCCAAACAAGAAAAACGATGAAATCAAAGGCAAAAAGTTCTTCAAGAAGAAAGCCTATATTGCTTGGGATAACAGTGATTCAAGTTCGGAATCAAGTGACTCGGAAGTAGAAGCAAATATTTGCTTAATGGCAAATGACAACATATCTTCCGATTTTGAGGTAAGTGATTCTGACTCATCTTCTAGTGATGATGATAATAACTATGATGAACTGCAAAATGCATATAATGAATTGTTTAGTGCTTTTAAGAATTTGAAAAATGAATATAAAGTTGTGAAGAAGAATTTAAGTAGATCCAAAAAGGAAATTGACTCTTTAAAAATGAAAATCACATGTTTAGAAGAAAAGGAATTCTTAGAAACGAAAATTGTATGTTTAGATGAGAATGATAATAAGAACTTAGCATGTGAAACTTGTAAAGAGCATGAATATGACATAGATATTCTTAATCATCTACTTGATAAAGCCGAAAAGGAGATAAGTGATTTTAAGAAGGATAGAACTGTTTTCGCTCAAAATAGTGTAAATTATCAAGTTCCTTTGAAAAAGCCTAAAAGGAAAAATAAAAGAGTATGGGTAGAAAAAGGAACTAGAGCATCTATTGTTAGAAATACATATTATCCTAAAGCTACATCGAATGCATGTTTTTATTGTATGAAACATGGTCATACCTCAAATAGATGTAAAATAAAACATTTTGGTGTTCCTAAAGGTAAATACATTTGGGTTCCTATTGTTAAATAATTTGTTATGTCTCTAACCCCAAGGACCCAAAAGTTATGGGGACCTAAGTTTACTATGTTCTTGTTTTGTAGGAAACTTCCAAATCAAAGAAGTCTATGTGGTATCTTGATAGTGAATGCTCAAAGCATATGACCGGTGATAAAACGAAATTTGTGAGTTTCAAAGCTAAAGAACAAGGATATGTAACTTATGGGGACACCAACAAAGGGAAAATTCTTGGAATTGGAAATATAGGTGGTGCAAACACCTTGGAGATTAAGGATGTGCTACTTGTTGATCGACTAAAGCATAATCTCCTTAGCATAAGTCAATTATGTGACAAAGGATTTAAGGTAATATTTGAAAGTAAATTTTGCACCATACATTTGATAGATTCTGAAAATGTAGAATTAAAAGGCATTAGGCATAACAACATATACTTGATTGATTTGGATTGTTTATATGATTCTAGCATAACATGTTTAGTTGCTAAGGAAGAGAACCCTTGGTTATGGCATAAGAGAGCGGCTCATATAAATATGCATCATTTGAACAAATTGATTTCAAAGGACTTAGTTATTGGTTTGCCTAAGTTAAAATTTAAAAAAGATAGATTGTGTGATGCATGTCAAAAAGGTAAACAAGTAAACTCATCATTTAAATCAAAGAATGTTATTTCCACTTCAAAACCCCTAGAATTATTACATTTAGATTTATTTGGACCTTCTAGGATAAAAAGCTTTGGTGGAAATTATTATGGCCTTGTGATTGTTGATGATTACTTTAGATATACTTGGACATTTTTCCTAACTATGAAAAGTGAAGCCTTTAAGGTCTTTAGAAAATTTGCAAAACAAATTCAAAATGAGAAAGACTTGAGAATTAAAGTTTTAAGAAGTGACCATGGTGGTGAGTTTCAAAATGAAAAGTTTGAACATTATTGTGAAGAAAATGGAATATTACATAACTTTTCTGCTCCTAGGACTCCCCAACAAAATGGTGTAGTTGAAAGGAAAAATAGGTCATTAGAGGAACTAGCTAGAACAATATTAAATGAATCTAATGTTTCTAAATATTTTTGGGCTGATGCGGTTAGTACTGCTTGTTATGTTTTAAATAGAATGCTCATTAGGTCAATTATAAAATCAACTCCCTATGAATTGTTAAATGGTAGAAAGCCTAATGTTGCTCATTTAAAAATATTTGGATGTAAGTGCTTTGTGTTAAATAATGGAAAGGACAACTTAGGAAAATTTGACTCAAAAGCCGATGAGGGCATTTTCCTAGGTTATTCATTAACTAGCAAGGCTTACATGGTGTTTAATAGAAGAACCTTAAATATTGAAGAATCTATTCATGTTACTTTTGATGAGATTGTAGACCTTGGGGGAAATCCTCTTGAGTCAAATAAAGAACTTGCAGGTGATGATGAATATATAAGAGAGGCTATTGATGAATTGTATTTGGAAGAAAATGAGCCTTCTCAAACGCCTGAATTAGCAAAAGAATGGCAATCACCTAGAGGACTCTCAATGGACAATATCATTGGTGATATCTCAAAAGGGGTAAGAACTAGAAATATGACTAATTTCTGCATGTCTGTAGCTTTTGTGTCACAGATAGAACCCAAAAATGTTGAGGAAGCACTTAAAGATGACCAATGGTGCATAGCCATGCAAGAAGAACTTAACCAATTTGAAAGGAATCAAGTCTGGGAATTAATCCCAAGAGAAGAATCACATCAAGTTATTGGAACCAAATGGGTGTTTAGAAATAAACTTGATGAAGATGGAAACATAACAAAGAATAAAGTCAGACTTGTTGCCAAAGGCTATTTTCAGGAGGAAGGTATTGACTATGATGAGACTTATGCTCTTGTTGCCAGGTTAGAGGCTATACGCCTACTTCTTGCTTATGCATCTTTGATGAAATTTAAATTATATCAAATGGATGTTAAGAGTGCATTTTTGAATGGTTTTATTAAAGAAGAAGTTTATGTGGAGCAACCCCCTGGATTTGAGGATTTTAGTTATCCTAATCATATTTTTAAATTAAAGAAAACATTATATGGGTTGAAACAAGCTCCTAGATCTTGGTATGAAAGGCTAAGTAGTTTCCTAACTTCAAATGATTTTTCTAGAGGAAAAATTGATTCTACTCTGTTTATAAAGAAAGTAAAAGAGCATATCTTATTGGTCCAGGTATATGTTGATGATATTATTTTTGGATCAACTGATAATTCGTTATGTGTAGAATTTGCTAAGATAATACAGGGAGAGTTTGAAATGTCTATGATGGGAGAATTGACATTCTTCCTTGGACTTCAAATTAAGCAACTTAAAGATGGCATTTTCATCTCTCAAACCAAATATTGCAAAGAGATTCTTAAAAAGTTTGGAATGGACACCTCAAAGGAAGCTAACACACCCATGGGAACTTCATGCTATTTAGACAAGGATGAATCAGGTTTGGAAGTTAATCAATCTATGTATATGATAGGCTCACTGTTATACTTAACTGTAAGTAGACCTGATATTATGCATTATGTCTGTGTGTGTGCTAGATTTTAGGCTTTTCCAAAAGAATCTCACCTAATTGCAGTAAAACATATTTTAAAATATTTAAAAGGAACTACTGGTTTTGGTTTATGGTATCCATCTGATGCTTGTACTAGTTTAATAGGATATTCTGATGCTGATTATGGTGGATGCAAAATTGATAGGAAAAGTACTAGTGGGACATGTCATTTGTTAGGTTCATCCTTAGTATCTTGGCATTCTAAGAAACAGGCATGTGTTGCTTTATCTACCACTGAAGCTGAATATATTGCAGCTGGTAATTGTTGTGCTCAAATTCTGTGGATGAAACAATAGTTAGAAGATTATAATATATTTTTAAATGACATACCTTTGATGTGTGATAATACGAGTGCAATCAATCTTACTAAGAATTCAGTAATGCACTCTAGGACTAAGCATATATAAATTAGACATCATTTTTTGAGAGATCGTATCAGCAAAGGAAACTGTAAAATTGAGTATGTTGATACAAAGCATCAGTTAGCAGATATTTTTACTAAACCTCTTCCCAAGGATAGATTCTATGATCTTAGAAGAGACTTAGGAATATTAGACATTGCCTAAATTCTGCTTAAATATAAAGCTTTTGCATGATTGTAATGTTATATATCTCTTTGTCTGTAATGACATTTCTTTATGAAATGAAATTTGTATTCTCTTATTACTTTGATTGAGGGGGAGTTATCTCCAAGTTATGCATATTTTAAGGGGGAACCCTTATGATTGTTATTGAAACATGCTTTCAATTTTTGATTATAATCAAAATAGGGGGAGAAATATTTAAAGCCTAATATTATTGTTTTTAAATATTATCTGGTATGTTTAATGTGTTTGTTAGTATGACAGATAAAACAGGTTATTACAAGGCTTTAAAAGAAAATTTTGATCATCATCAAAAAGGGGGAGATTGTTGAACATTCAAGGACTTGATGTTAGACTTGATGGACATGAAGCTTGTTGATTTTGATGATGATTCAAGAACACAAGAACGTAGAGAGTTGAAGACTTGTTTTATAATGTAATAACTCTGTTTTGATTAGATTGAGTCTGTAATATTAGAGTTTGAGATAGCCGGTGTACATAGTCTGCACCTTAGAAGCTTCAAAAAGCTCAATTTTATTAAAGTGCCTCGGCTTTAATCGATTAAATGGTGAAATAATCGATTAAAACAATGAGAAAAATCATTTTCTGTATCTGCTCACTGGTTTAATCGATTAACAGGTCTTTTAATCGATTAAAACAGAGAGTTTTGGGGTTCTGTTGATTTTGGCTCTGTAATAATCGATTAACACTTCATTTAATCGATTATTTCAGTCAGATTTTGATTTTTAATTTCAAATCAACCCTATTTTCGAAAACCCTAATTCCAAGACTCCTAGTTTCGAAAATCCCAATTCCCAAACCCTAATTTCTCTACTTAAGCTTCTCTATGGCACTTAGAAAATAAGAACAACCTTTTTCATACAAAAGTTAAGTGTTGTGAGTGCCAGAGAACTATTTGTTGCAAGAAAAAGGGGCTTTTGGAACTTGGTGTGGGCTAGAAGCGATAAGAATCACTAAGTGGAGTTCTTAGTGGATATAGTGACAGCGTTAATCCTCTGTTTGAGTGATTAGCAACTGGACGTAGGGTCTTTTAATCCGAACCAGTATAAATCTCCTATGTAAGATTCTATCTCTACTCTATTTACATTTACACAGTTTTTAATCAGTAAAATCTGGGAAAAATTTTGAAAACCTAATTTTTGTTAAGAAACCAATTCACCCCCCTCTTGTTTTTTGTCTGACCACGCGAACATTTCGTTGCTCGATTCTAACAGTTGCCACAGTTTCAGATACAATAAGTCATTAAGTAGTTTCAATTCCTAGGTTAATGGATCATTACTAGCCTTTATTTGTTTCCATTAAATAGTTTTCAATTCCTAGATTAATGGGTTATTAATAATATTTATTTTCTTTTATTGAGTCTTTGTAATTCTGATGGCAACGCTTCTATATCAGCTGAACCATTTTTATCAAAAAATAATAAGTGAAATTTTATTTAGAAATATTGGAGTTTATCTCTTTTATCTTAGTGAGAGTGATTCTCCTAAATTCTTGAGTGATTCAAGAATCCTTGGCTGTATCAAAGGATTTTCACATCCTTTGTGTGTTGCCTCCCTTAGGAAGAGTGATTCTTTCCTTCCACCTTTTTTCTAATTCCTAAATTTCTTATAAGGTTCTAACCCTAAAGATCCTAAATTATCCCTTGTGATTCATATCAGGATTGTAACACCATTCTATTAAACCCAAATATTTTCCCCAATCGGTAGGTTTATTATGAACCATGGAAAGCAGGTACTGTTCTAAGACCCTATTTAAAACCTCTGTCTGCCCATCAGTTTCAGGGTGGAAGGAGTTGCTCATGCGTAACTTGGTGCCACACAATCGGAATAGTTCTCTCCAAAATTTGCTAATGAAGATTGGATCTTAGTCCGAAACCAAGCTGCAAGGGAATCCATGGTGTTTACAAACCATATCCAGAAAGAGTTGTGCGACCTTAAAGGATGTGCAGTGCATGGGTAGCATTCCAAAATGCACTCCTTTCGAGAAGCGGTCAACAACCACAAGAATAATTGTATATCCTTGGAAAAGTGGCAAGCCAGTGATAAAATCCAAAGACAAGTTAACCCATGTTTCCACTATAATAGAGAGAGGTTGTAATAATCCTGTTGGCCGCTTAGTTTCATACTTGGTTTGCAAACAAGTTGCATAATGAGCAACGAATTTTTGAACATCCTCATGCATGCCTTTCCAATAAAAATTGTGTTGGAGCCTCGACAAAGTCTTGGCAACCCCTGTATGCCTGCTAAGTGGAGTTTTGTCAAATTCTACAACAATACTAGAATGAAGGGATTGTCGCGGTTTAACCAGATTTTACCTTTGTACAACAAGAGGTTTTGGTGGGTGTTGTAATGCTCCGGAACATTCAAATCGTTCTGTACATCCGTAAACAATTGAATCAATTCAGCACTCGTAAGTAGAGCCTTGCGAAGTTCCTCAAGAAATAAGAAATGAGGCATAGATAGAAGAAAGAGATGGTTGTCACCAAAATCAAAAGGGCAGGACAAAGCATCCGCCACTACATTCGTACTCCTTGTTTTATACTTATGGAATAATTGAAGCCCAACAACTTCGATAAATAAATTTGTTGTTCCGAAGTTTGGATAACCTGCGACATCAACTCCTTGAGACTATGATGATCCGTGAGGATTGTAAAGAAGTGCCCAAGTAGATATTGGCGCCACTTCTTAACTGCGACTGTAATGGCATGAAGTTCCCTGACATAGGTAGAGGAACACATGAGCTTTGGGTAAAACGGGTTACTATGGAACGCTATCAGGTGGCCCTCCTGCATAAAAAATGCTCCCATGGCGAAGCTGGATGCGTCTGTCTCCAAAACAAAAGGCAGGCAAGTCGAAATTGGATAAGGCTAAGACTGGTGCCTCAGTCATGGCTTTTTTCAAGGTGTCAAAAGTGGTTTTAGCTTCACTAGTCCACAAAAATGCGTCATTCTTCAAAAGTGCAGTAAAGAGGGAAGCTATGGTTGCATACCCTTTGATGAATCGCCTATAAAATCCTGTCAATCCCAGAAAGCCACGCAATGCTTTGATCGTGGTAGGAGGTGGCCAATCCAACATTGTCTGAATTTTTGAATGGTCCGATGCTACACCAGCTACAGAAACCTCATGCCCCAAATACTCAACTTGTTGCTGGGCAAACAAACACTTAGACCCCACACAAAAAGAACTCGCCATGTATTAATTGTTGGAAAGTTAGCTCCAAGTGCTGAATAGGATCCTCCAATGACCTGCTACAAATCAGTATGTCGTAAAAAAAGTCAGGAATTTACGCATAAATGGTTTTGGAAGTTCATTCATAGTTGCTTGATACGTTGAAGGGGCGTTACAAGGCCCAAACAACATGACCGTATACTCATAATGCCCATGATGCGTACGAAAGGCAGTTTTAGGAATATCAGCTTTAGACATGCGAATTTAATGATATCCTTGTCGCAAATCCAGTTTCGAGAACCATGAAGCTCCCCCCAACTTGTCCAAGAGCTCATCGATCGTGAGAATGGGATTCTTGTCCTTGATGGTGATAGCATTAAGGGCACGAAAGTTAACACATAATCTCCAACTACCGTCCTTTTTCTTGACAAGCAAGACCGTGGAGGAAAAGGGGTTATGGCTCTCGGTTGTATCATGCCATAAGATAACATCTCCTCAATTTGTTTCTCAATTTCTGCTTTATGGAAATGGGGATATCGATACAGACGTATCGAGACTGGTGGCGAATTGGGAAGGGGGTGTATTTGGTGATCCATATGACGAGAAGGTGGTAGGGATGCCAATTTCTGGAAAAGTTGAGAGTATTTGTGTAAGAGGGTCGATATTTGATGAATATGATGGGTAAGGACGACTTTTGTGTTAGGTGAATTTGGTGAGGGTGTAGTATGCAGTATACGAATGTGAAAAGATGCTACTGCACCATATGTTTGTAGGATACATTTAACTTGTTGAGCTAAAATATCATTGGGCTTTGGGGGAGCATCGACCTTAAACTCCACAAATTTCCCATCCTTAAGGAACTTCATAGTTAGTTGGGAATAATCAGTAACAATGGGACCCAAATCTTTGAGCCAGTAGATGCCAAGGACTACATCATCACCATTGATGGGGAGCACATGGAGATCCACCAGAAACTTATGACCTTGAATCTTCAATTCCACCCCTGGACAGATGCTATCACATTCAATTTCACTACCATTTCTCGTAGTGTGTCAGTGGGCTATTCAAGAAATGCGCCATTCTATCTTGGATAAAATTGAGTACTCCCCCATCTACCAAAATAGTAATGGGATGGTTAGAGATGTAGCCCACTATGCGAAGAGCTTTAGGGTCTGACAACTCAGCCAAAGCGTTGAAACTTATTTGGGCTTCACTCTAGCCCAAATCTGCACCTTCCAGCGGAGCCACCTCTAAACATAGGAACTCTACCCAGATGTCATCATCCTCATCGACGACAATTAATAGAAAGGAATGACCCTTGCACTTGTGACCCGAGTTGAATTTTTCGTCACAATTGTAGCATAATCCTTTCTCACAACGAGCCAACATCTCCTCGTGAGTCAACTTTTTATAATGCAGTTTAGACGGGTGGGAAGAGGTGACGGTGGGCAAGAAGGTGTTGGAAGTAGTAGCGGACTAGATGAAGGAGAGAAGGGAAGATGATGACGGAAGGAATGTCGTTGGTCAGTGAGTTTGTCCTCTTGCAATTTAGCTAATGTCGTGGCCTGTGTTAAAGTCTGATGTTGCAACACTTGAACTTAACGGCGGATATCTGGGTTTAATCCATAAATAAAATTACTTTACAAGAAAGTTACAGGGAGACCAACCATGTGATTAACAAGCCATTCAAACTCATTCAAATAATCTTGTACGGAACTCTTCTGTGTCAACTTAAAGAGAGAACCACGAGGATCCTCATAATAGGAAGGAGCAAAATGAACTTCTAAAGCTTGAAGAAACTCTTGCCATGAGGGGATCATGTTGTTCCGATGCAACCATTGGAACCAACCGAGAGCTGGGCCATCCATGTAAAAAGATGCAATCTGGAGCCGATCCACTTTCAGCGTGCGATGGTACTACAAAAATTGGGATATCTTAAAGATCCACCACATGGGGTCGATTCCATCAAACTGAAGAACATTAAACGGAGGTGTGGTTTGGATGGCAGAGAATTGGAATGTGAAAAGGGTGCGTCGCGACTGGAGAGCTGAGAAACAATGTCGTCCAAATGGGTAGTAATTTCATTTTGGTTAACGATAAGTTTGAGAACAACTTCTTCCAAATTGGTGATGAATTTGGAGCAAATGTTATGATCTATCATGATAAAATGTGGAAAAGAGGAAAGAGAAGTAGAAAGGGTCAACGAGAGCACCAAAATGTTAGGTAAAAGAACCTTAATTTGAGGTCAAAGAACTTCCAACTGAAAATAAGCAGAGAAATGATGAAAACTTTTCTTTTCCTTTCATTCATTCATTACCAGCAATTATATAACACAAACAGTGAATAAAAAACTCATAACAAACCCACTAAAATACTATGTCATATATAAATATTCTCTTACTCACGTCAAAACTTGTAATAAACTAAATATCTTGACATCCTGCTAATCCTTGGTCGCATTGAGTTGGCTACCCATTGACTTGGTTGATAATATTGGTTGTTGGGCATGGATTGCTATCACTAACTCTCTTTCGTTGGGTGAATTGTTTGGCAAATGTAAAATGACACTAAAGACTTGAAAATTCATTAAACATGAATTGTACCTGCATGCGCTTAAGTTTAAGACTAATATATAGAACTGCACTATAGATTCAATAGTCAACGACCTGTCCTCAAACAACTATTTTTTTTTTTGTGACGCTGTATTTTGCAACTCACTACATGTAATGAAAAAAAAATACTATACTGTGAATCCTATCTATGAGAAGAAACAATTCTAAAATATCTTAGAAATATAGTTTTCATGTTAAAGTCCTACAATAAGCCATTATTATAAATTCTCCCTCGTGAAATTAACTTTTAGAAGTTATCTTCTTTCAAATTATTAGGACTTCCATTATTTTGATGTAGTTTAATTTCGATTTTTATATATTTTATATGAACTAATAATATATATATATATATATATATATATATATATATATATATATATATATATTAACTAGCCTTAAAAAAAGAATTTCATAAATAACAACTTAACTTAAAATTGATAAATTATTATAATACTTATTTAATTCCTAATTTAAATTATGATCAAACTTAATTCTTTTTTAAAAATAATAATTATAATTTATAAAAATAAAAAAAATATTATTATTTTTTTCATCATTACAATTATTTATGGGTAACTATAACGTTTTTAAATCACTTAAAAAAGAAAAATATATTTTGATATAGTTTAATTTTGAATTTTATATAAAATAACAAAAATATATATATATATATATATATATATATATATTAATGTTTTGAAAAATATATTTTAATGTAGTTTAATTTTTAATTAAATATATATATATATATATATATATATTAACTCGTGTTTTGAAAGAATTAATTTTATAAATAATTGTTTAATTAAAATTGAAAAATTATTATAGTATTTAAATTAACATCAAACTTAATTTATTTAAAAAAAATATTATTTTTATTTTTTTCAGATATAATTATAATGTTTTTAAATCACTTAAAAAAAAATATATATATATATATATATATATATATATAATTAATGTAAAGTTGATGATTTACAATAATTTGAAATAAAAATAGATTTGGTTTATAAAATTAGGATCTCAAATTAATAACTGGTGTTAAGCAAGCTCAATGACCGAAAGTATGTTTTAGTTAGCATGTCGTAGAAGCATATACTCATTTTCGTGTCCTCAACACGCCAAGCCGAGCACTGACTGATTGATTGTTGTATCAGTCTCTCTTGCACACCCAAACAGCCCCTAACCTAACCTCCTTCGCGCTTCGCCACCAGATCTCGTTCCGTTACACTCACTGCACAGGATAGAAAGATAAATAATGGCGGTCATGGCAGTTCACCAATTCGCGCAATGCATCACTTGCCATGTCTGGAGCCCCGATCAATCCAGTAATTGCCCTCTCTCTCTCTCTCTCTCTCTCTCTATATATATATATATATATATATATATATATATATTTCGATTTTCTTTTTGGGTTTGGATTCAGACAGAATTTCATTGTTTCAAGAGAACAGAGTACGCCTTTCGCTTTTTTCTTTTACCAATTTTAGGAAATCCGATTTGGTGGTGGTTTGAATTTTGGATTTCTTCTATTCGTTGATGGACTGTGTTTTGTGAATGCGGTATTTTTTGGATCTGAATTTTTGTTTTCTTTTGAGCTTTTCATTTGAAATCAACGGAGGCTGTGGTTAGTGGAAATTGACAACCTTCTGCACGAGCGTTGTTCGATGACTAAGTTGATTATCACTGCGTGTGGAGTGCTGATATTTTTACTTGAATTGCTGAGCGTTTGGTTTCTGAAACTTGGGGGAAATTGTTGACTTTAGTGTGTTTAATTGTCTAGGAACATGTTTGATTGCTTTGGTGATCAGTTTGAGTGATTTCGTTTCTGATTATTATTTTAGAAGGAAAATAGATTTGGTTATATATATTATTGTAAACTTCAGTCAAGGACGTGTAGAAAGCTTGAGCGAGAGGTGGTAGAAGTTTTGGATCCAAAGCAGAGGATAGGATGAAGAACATGAGGTTCTAGAAGTTGTAGTAGGCAATGTAAAATTTTTGGACAAGGGGAGGGGAGAATTTAGGAGGTTGAGAATTTTTGTTCACTTTGTTTGGATGTTTGAAATCGTCCAAATTGGTGTGGCCTAAAATGTTTATAAACGGGGAGTTTTGCATGGGTCACGTGATAAACCCTGTTTTCTTTCCTTTATTATATAAAACTCCCAAACTAGAGGAGGCTTTAGTTAAAATGTTTCCTAACATTGCTCTCTCATCCATCAAAACATATCTAGCTCAACGAGAAGGGATGAAGGCTATCATTAATAATGTAGGTTTTATTGAATTATATTTTTTTTTTCTGGTTTTTCTTTCCATTTTCTTGCTCCCTAGATCAGATGTTTCCCCTTTTAAATGAATGGCAAACATTGAAAGGTTACCAAACCTAGATGGAACTTTTTAATCATGCATATTGACCTTAGGTATTAATTTTATTTCTGGACTAAATCAAATGTGATTCATGGAAATAGTTATTGATAATGCACTATACCAGCTGCATGATACCCCCTGCCATGACCTCTTGCTGCAGTGAGTTTCAGTTTGTGGAGCTCTTTAACATCATGCGTGTTGCATTGCAATTTAAAACTGCTTCCATTCTCACTGTGGTATTTTGCACATGAAGGGTAAAGCCCCATTTTGGCCCATTTTCTGATGTTTCCAATCCTATTATATTGGTAATTTTATTCTTAGAAAGAGTTTAAGGGTAACTTAATCTCATAAACTCGACTTGTTAGATGATGTTTACACCCCATTTATATATTCTATTTTAGTGGATATGGGATCTTCAATATACTCCTCTCCTGTCAAGGGTTGGGAATTTCAAGTGTAATACTAAATATTTAACAGGTGGTCAGTGTTAGCGAGTAGCGGGTAGCATGATAAATCCAACAACAATTGCGAAAATAAGCTCTGAGACCATCTTAGAAAGAGTTTAAGTCTAACTCTACCTTACAAAATTGACTTATAAGTTGAAGCTTGTACCTCACTTATATATTATTTTAGCCAAACCGCTAGCCAATGTGAAATCCAATATTTATCATTTCTAAGACAAACTTGGCATTAAAATATTGTTTAAGCAAGCCCATGCGTGTCTCATCCACCCTCATGAACTCAAGTCCATGGATTGCTGGCAGTACTTATGGCCCAGCATTTACCAGTGTTTTTGGTCACCGAGTGTCATGCTATCTCAATCACATTATGTATATGACTTTGATTTGATTTCTTTTTTAAATTTTGATTACTTATATAAATTACTTAGACCTATGATCTTTGGTAAGTGGTATAGCTTCCATCTTGTTTTGTACTATTGCTCTATAGTGTTTTCTGTGGTTGGCGGCACTGCTACAATCCAAGATTGATAGCTATGCTCATGCAATGTGTAATCAAAACATTTAAATTACAATATTATAGTATATTTGATCTTTAAACAACATAACACAAAATTATAATCCTTTAAATAATATTCCATTTTATTTTTATTTTAATATGCATATATATATATATATATATATATATATATATATATATATATATATATATATATATATATATATATATATATACACACACACACACACTAAAAAAAGGGCTAATTTGTCCCATCCCACCTTTAACTTGTTGGTTTGGTGGGCTAGAGGGCTGGCCCGGCCAAGCTGGGATGATGCCTAAAAATGCCAACCTGGCATGCTATGTTTTGCCATTCTTACATGAATATGTTTGCAAACGGTTGAGCATTTCATGTATCATATTACTTACTACGATAAAAAGTACAATTTATGGGGCTTACCATAACAAATCTACTTTTTATTGTCGTTATGGCATATCATTACTGCATTTGTCAATTCTTCAAATATTGTAATATATTTTTTCCTTTTACAGTGGTTGCTTTATGTCCAAACAATAATGAAGTGCACATCTATAGGTTGGTTGAAGACAAATGGGAAAAGGTGTATGTTCTTCAAAAGGTAGTCTGCTAGTATTCCTCCTTTTTTCCATTCAAAGTAATGTTATTAATTCTGTACTATTGCTTCTTGATTTGATCACAGTGGAAGATACTTAAAACTGATCTTTTTAATGCTTAGTGATTACAAATTTAAGTTTGATTGTCAGAAATGATTGAACAGGCAGTAAAAAAGGAATGCAATTTTTAAGCAATAATTACTCTCTTAAGCTCCTTCATCGTATTTTTCAGTTGTAATTGTGATTATGCCATACCTTTTGGATAATGCTTCCTTTTATGCCGTGCTTATTGTATTTATTAATACATGTATATCGCTGCTTTGTATAAAGTCAATAATATACCAAATATTCAGCTTTGCTCCGAACCTTAAACAATTCTTTGCTTATCAAAATAATAAATAATTATAGCATTGTCAGCTCTTATGAGTAAACACACGATTTTGACAACCTTGATGCCAATAATATAATGATTGATTTTCTTTTTCTAATGCATTTCTGTTTATAATGGATTAACTAATTTTGTTGGAGATTTGTGAATAATTCTAAGTCATTTCTTGGCTTTTTTTCTCAGCATGACCAGGTAGTTTCTGGGATAGACTGGAGTGCAAGATCAAATAAAATAGTTACTGCATCCCATGATCGAAATTCGTGAGTGCCTGTGTGATTTAGAACATTAGACTTGTCACCCTAGGTATTGGTGACTTTTTAACATTGCATTTTTTTATGTATACACAACATATAATAACAAGTTGAGATGCAAACCACATATTCTTCGTAGATATGTCTGGAACCTTGAAAGATCAGAATGGGTGCCAACTCTTGTTATCCTTAGACTAAACCGTGCTGCTCTCTGTGTTCAATGGAGTCCAAAAGGTATTAAGCATGTTGCCATGTTTCAGTTCCTCTATGCTTCTCTTCTTAAGTAGAGATATGTTTATATATTCATGAAACTTTATGAAGGGAAGATAATTACTCCAATGTCTGCCCTCTAGAATTAGATAAGCAAATTTTATGTCCAAGTCCATCCCATAATTTAAAGTAATTGTTTAGGACTAAAAAATCTGCTTACTTCTCCACCCTCTGCACTGTTTTACACTTAGTGCCTGTGTTGGAAGATGTAATGACTAAGAGGCTATTATAAGCCAACTCTAGTTATGCCCTTGTCGTGCATGTCTTGTGCAATTTTTTACCTGAACAAAATTTTCAAGCCCAAGTCTTGGGTTTAATGTTAATATTGGAGGTATGATCCTCCATTTGGCCACTTTTTTCCTTCCTTACTAAGAGGTTGATAGGACTGGTAGTGTGGGCCTGGTCTTAAATGGAAGACCCAAATATCGAGGGTGTATGTGAGGAGTAACAAGGGTGTGAAAACAGGAAAATGACGTGAAGGGTAAAAAAATATTCTGTTATTGTTTCTGTTGTGGGGCATGCAGAATATTGTAGTCACTCTGTAGGAGCACTGCTAAGAAGTTACTTCTATAAAACCTTTTTTCAGCATCTAAGATTAAGATTCTTTTTCTCTCAATTTTTGTTATTTTGTTGTCTTGAATTTAGGCATGTAACAGAGGTGCTTGCACCTTCTTTGTAATATCCTTTTTTGCAGTTTTTCCGGAATAATTGTCTAAAACCATTTTTGTTGGTTATTTTGTGAATTGTTGTTATTAAAAGTTACATGCTATGGTTCTGATGCATTTCCAAATCCTGTTTTGGCAGAAAACAAATTTGCAGTGGGAAGTGGGGCCAAAACTGTTTGTATATGCTACTATGAGCAGGAAAACAACTGGTCTGTCATTGGTTCTTTAGCATCCTGGCTATATGGTTATTTGTAGTTTTTGCATTATAGATTCACCTTAGATATGCTTAGATTGTAGTTTTAGACTTGGTTGTTTAAAGGTGTGTTTAGAGTTTAGACAATAGAATGGTGATTCAAATAACTAATATGTGAAGGATTTTTTTAATTAGTTTAGTGCCCCACAATATATATCTCATACAACTGGAATAGCTGGTTCATGGCCTTAACATGTTCATAAATCTTGCCTTTGATAATATTTAGTAATTCAAATTGATCGGGTATGCTACTTTCTAGTTAACTTGGGATTTAAGTTGAATTTAGTTAGAGTTGTTATTTTAATGAATTTTCCATTTTGTATCTTGGTATTATTTTAGTTATTAGCATGTGAAAATTTTCTTATTATATGACATATCCATGAGTTCACTCATGAGTTGGTTGGGTTTGGATTTGTTTGAAGGAAAAGTATTTCCCTAACCTTAACTTGACCCAATCCAATCCACTGCTTTCATATGAACAAGTAGGGTTAAAAAGTCTAAACCTGTCTGTGGCCACACATAGTTGATACAACTGGAACTTCAAAAAATGGTTCATAGATCTTTCTTTTCTTTTCATATTTTATTAATTAATTTTATGTGTTTGTACGCAGGTGGGTCAGCAAACTTATCAGGAAAAGACATGATTCTTCTGTGACAAGTGTTTCTTGGCATCCCGAAAATGTTTGTCTGTCTTTCTCATATACATGCATACATACATGCATATATATATACAAGTAAATATATGGATAAGATATTCCAAGCGTTTGCTATTATTTTATAATAGTTATTAAAATTCTTTTTGTATACCAAATCAGCTCCAAGATAGGTTGCACTTGCTTGGCTTGCTGAAAATTTCTTTAAATATATTTTTTTTTCTCACTTGGTTATATTTGTGGATTGCTATTATGATTTATCTGTAATCATCTATTTTAAATAATATTTATTTATCTCCTGTTTCCTCTATTGTTTCAACCAGATAACATCTTGGCCTGTTAAATTGTTAGTTTCAAGATCAAATTTAGATAATTGTTTTATTTATAACATTAGATAATTATGTTTTCAAATATATTTCTTATGTGATGTAAAAGAACCCACCCTATGCACAACATCGTTGTTTTTATTTTGTTTTTCTTTTAATGCAGATTCTTCTTGCAACAACATCTACAGATGGGAAATGCCGAGTATTCTCCACCTTTATTAAAGGCGTTGATGCAAAGTATGGTACAAGGATCTTTGGCTGTGGCCAACTTTTTCTGTTTATTTTTTATATCCTTTAAGTTGAAATGTTTAATTGGCACAGGGATTCAAAAAAGGGTACTTCAGCAGATTCAAAATTTGGAGAGGTTCAATTTTAACTCTTATTCCATATGTAAATGTTTTATATTTATGATCAGCTTAATGTAAAATAAATTTGCATACATCATCCTATGGATATATTATTTACCTGTTGTTGATTGTAAAGTTGAAACTGATATTATTGAAAAAAAAAAAAAAAAACTTCTGTAAAGGTCTTGATGTCTGGATTAATATATTTTAGCATAATGATCAATGACTGAATGAATCTGAAAGAATTAATTTGTATAAGATTATGATAATGAACTAAATATCTAATTATTTTTCTAGTTAACATCTTTTTCTTCCATCTCCTTAAAAACAGAGAAAAAGAAAGAAATGAAATGAAAAGACCTGCTGGCTTAGTGTATCTTCTGCTAATACTGTTTTTGTTTCCAACAGCTGATTGTTCAGCTTGATCTCTCGTCATCTTGGACATTCGGAGTCAAGTGGTCACCAAGTGGAAATACTCTAGCATATGTAGGTGAGAAAATTCTCTCCTCTGAATATTTACCCTCGACTAGCTTAAGATTATGGCTGCAAGTTAAATGCTTCTGCTGAGGTTTAGTTATCATCTTTATGTTTTAATAAAAGAGGAATATTAAAGATAAACTTTTTGGTACTATCAGGTATTTTAAGGTTTTCATGTTGTGCACAAATGTATTTATCGACCCATTGTATTAAAATAAAATATGGGGCTCGTATATAAAATCACTGAATCTTTTGAATTTATTGTATTTTATTAAGTCTGTTTGTGTCTCTTACTTTTTAACCATCTGTATTTCTTGATATTATACAGGTCATAATTCTATGATATATTTTGTTGATGATGTTGGTCCTTCTCCTTTGGCCCAAAATGTTGTGTTCCGTGATTTGCCCCTCCGTGATGTGGGTCAGCATCCACTCTGTCTATCTATTTTTAGTTTCCATTGCCCTTTTGCAGATAATTTACTGATATTTTAGGAAATGGTGGATCATTCTGTGATTTGTTTCCAGGTACTATTTGTTTCTGAGAAAAAAGTGATAGGTGTAGGATTTGATTGCAACCCAATGGTTTTTGCAGCAGATGAAAGGGGAATTTGGTACGTGTAAATTCAGATGAAAGGGGAATTTGGCCTTGTCAACGTGACTTGGTCAATTCGTATGCAATATTTCTACTTTCTACTAGAGCTAGAATTATTGAGGCTTTTCATCTCTACATAATGACACTTTGAATTATCTTTCCAGATGGAAGAAAAATGTTTATTTGGTTCCTTATTTATTTTTGCTTATCTTTTGATGTGTTTTTTTTATTTATAGGAGTTTTGTCAGATATCTGGGAGAACGGAAAGCAGTATCTTCTGGATCAAGATATGGTTCACAGGTAACTGAATTCCTTGCAAAAGATTCTTCAATAAACATGAATCTCAGTGCTGGAAATCAATTTCATTAATAGTACTGCCTAACGTGAAAATACTTATGGAATTGTGGCACAGCTAGCTTGATACAGAGGGAATTCCTGGTCCTCCTAACACATTTAGATTTGTCTAATTAGAAAGATCAAAGAGAAATTAAGTGAAAAATAATGCTGTCAGCTTGAGTTGATCATAACTTCCATTTTGATGTCTAAGGAAGATACTCTCATCATGACAACATTTAGCTGATTCCCACAAATTAATAAAAGAGAGTTATCTTTTTTACCTACCAAGGTACATGATAGTTGAGATATTTAAATGAAAATGAAATTTTATTTTAGAGAAAATGGGAAAGTACAATTAGCAGAGGATGTAGATCCTCTAGGAAGGGTTAAGCTACTGCTGAAAATCAGAATATTAGAATATAGTTATTGTTAATTGTAACAGAATATAAACATAAGTCTTTTAAAAGCAAAAACAATGGCTATAAAGAAATTATCCAATTGAAAATGAACTGATCCATCGTTGACTACGGAATCCCTATACCTGCCTAGCTACCTCAATGTGATGCACTTTCTGTATTGGTTCCACCATTGGCCTTTTTGCTCATGTCCTACCACCTTAACTGGTTTTCTGAAATGCATCGACTCTAACTCCTGTACTGAAACCATACAATGTTACTTTTGGATAACAGCCTAGCAATTAGCACACATATCCGTAGTAAGTTGTCCCTGTTTGGGATTTTGACAAGTTTTCTGTCAATTTGTCGAAGGGTCTAGTATAACCCTCCCATTTTATTGAGGCCTGTGAACAAAAAATTAGTGAGGGACACAGAATTGGCACCTTGATTTATGAGACAAAAAAAAACGTAATTAAGTATTTTCCCTATTATATAAGCCTCATTGTAATGTGAACTTTGACAGGGGAATCAAGCTTTAGATAGGTTTGCACAAGGTCATAAGTTGTATGCTTGTAGCTATTTCGTTTATTCTTGTAGTATTTCACTTATGTTATTAACTGGAGGTTTACTCTTTCCTTCATTTGTCAATTTATGCCTTTTAATCAGTTCTCTGAAGCATTTGGGAAGTTTTATGGCCAATCAAAGCATGGAGTGAACAACGATGCGGTTGAAACTTCAAGAACTCGTGGAACTGTTCATGAAAACTGTATAAAGTATATATCTCCTTCATGACCCCGTACATTCTCCAAATGTGATTGGTTATGTTACATATTTTCTTTGTAAAATGCTAGTTTTTTCTATTCTACAATCTTTTAGCGCTTTCCATTGTTCTGTTCAATTTTTTATGCTCCTACCTGGGATTCAGGCAACATAGTTCATATAAATTGCTAATGACCGGGTTGATTTTTGGGCTTTGTAGTGGCATTATGCCTCTTCGGGATCATGGCACAATTATAAGGCGTTTCAGCACATCAGGTTAGTAGAAAATGATGGTCATCTGAATTTTGTTATTTTGTGTGCTGATAATGTTAGTTTCGACTAGGCTGGTTTTGCTTATGCCTTACTCATCGAATATACAGGATTGGATGGAAGAATTGTTGTATGGGATTTGGAAAATGAGCAAGACCTGTTGGAATGATAAGCTCGTCAGTAATTGTCACATCTTCATGGTAAAAGCATCTGAAGCTGATTCTTGCATGCAGCATTATACCTTGTAAATTAATTTGGTTATGAGGGATTGAAGTGATTATAATCAACTCTTAAAAAGTGTCAGATATTAGCCCGTAGAATTATGTTTATAAAACTCTACCTGGATGTCAACGAAATCTCTTTAATATTTTTGCTGTTTTCCATGCAATCACTCTCTCTGGAAAGGATATATATAATAAATAATATTCTTGCTAAGGAATATCAGTTTTAAGGAAGTTAAAATTTAATCATTGTCAAACTTTTATTTCTCATAATTCTTATGTAAAAAGGATCAGTTTGTCCATTGAGTATAATTTTCAATTTACGTTTGTCATTTTATATATTTTTCATTTGACTTTGGACTTTTCTAAGTTAGTATAAATATGACTGTTTTATATAATCTTTGCAAAAACTTTTGTTATTTTTATATTTTGGCATATTTTTAGAATTACAATAACTGATTAGTTTAGCAATGGCACAACTAACAAGATAAAAATATTAATTAAAATAATTAAGGTAATGGAAATATTTTAAATTCAGATAATTAGATTATTTTTGACCTCATTTGTTACTTATGTTTTGTGTGTAAAGTTTATTAACTATCCTTAATAAAGGACGTTAACTAAATTAAATGTTTATGCAATTCTCTATTAATCCCGTCTGTAAAATAAAATTTGTGTTAGCGAAGCACCCCAAAGCAACAAATATTAATAGATCCAATATATTTTTAAATGGACAAATCCATAACTTTTTTTCTTCATAAAATATATTTAGTTCTTGGTAATTGTTAAAATAATTCTTAAAAGATTTTTCTTGTTAGTGCCTCTAGTTTTCCCATTACCGCTAGTTAAGTCAAAATTTTGGTATGAAACTATTGACAATCATTTTCTTATTTCAAACAAATTTCCCAACATCCAATTCTGTTAGATTTGTGCTGGTCCAAGAATGTTAACTAGTTGAGACTTTTAAGTCTTTGTTCTAATTCAGGAGAATACTTTATAGTTTCAAATCATGGTGGTTAACGCCGTAGTTATACTAGAAGTTCATAATTGTTGACTATTGAAATTACTTTCTGACGATGTTTTCCTGCATCTTTCACTTGTCCACCATGGTAAAAAGTTCTCAATACCTCACATACATGACCATGCCATTGGATTTGTAAACCATCTTGAGGGTGGGGAATGTTGACTGAGCCTGTGTGTTTTGAACTGGGTCCGTTCAACAAAGGATTTTTGAAGGCTCTTTCTTCCTATATTCCCATAATTTCTCCTGTACCCCATAATTAAATTAAACTCTATTTTACCCTTAAACTTATCTTTATCTTTAGAATGTATTCCGAGTTGACCATTCTAGAAATATATTCTAGAACACTCATTCTAAAATATATTTTTGAAAAATCCAATCTGAAAATACATTTCAGATTGAATGTTTCGGAATATATTTTCAAAAAGGTTAATCCGAAAATATATTTCAGATTGGGTGTTCCAGAATGTGTTTCGGATTGACTTTCCTGAAATGTATTTCAGAATATCCAATCTGAAATGCATTTTCAAATTGACCTTTCTGAAAACACATTATAGAACATGAATGCGAAATGCATTTATGAATTGACTTTGCTAGAATTCAATCTTATTTTCGCGATATTATTTTAGA
Organism: Sphenostylis stenocarpa; assembly: GCA_963425845.1. Classification (NCBI taxonomy): domain Eukaryota; kingdom Viridiplantae; phylum Streptophyta; class Magnoliopsida; order Fabales; family Fabaceae; genus Sphenostylis; species Sphenostylis stenocarpa. Next base: position 30,381,890 of record OY731403.1, read on the forward strand.
TTGAACAATTTGGGTCTGTTTGTGCAATTTGAGGATAAAAACAAATAATTCATGCATAATATTAATGATTACTTACCTTGAATTATTAAAAAAAAACTTCAATCAAGGTGATAGTATAAAAAAATTAAATAGTTAAAGGATGGAGGTGCGAAGAAGAAGAAGTTAGAGTAAAAGATAAAATTATGAAAATATTATTTTAAGTATTTAATTTGGAGTATTGAGGTGTAGAAAAATGAAAAATTAAAATAAAAAATAAAACTATGAAATGATATTTTAGGTATTTGACTTTGTTGAATTGAGTTGGAAGACTCATTAACCTTTTCAATTATAGGTTATCTTTTCAATTGTAGGTTTTGAATTGGAATTAATAGTGGTGTGAAAGACCCATATAAAGTGCTTTTTCATTTTTAACAAATAGGAAGGTTCATGGTATGGTACGGTGGTGTGTTCTGTTTTTTTTAATCATAATTTTTTTATTTCCAATGAAAATTTATAGTAATAACAAGATCAAACCCAAATCCTTTCCATTTTAAAATAAGAGAAGTTCATCGAGAAAGAAAACCTCTTTTGAAGCACAAAGAAGAAAATAAGGTAATAATTTCTATAAATCCTTCCCTCTTAACCTAATAAAAATCTGTTTGTATTCTTCTTATCCTTAAAAAAATAATTATGAAGTAATTTAAGATCGTTTAGAATAATTTTTATCTTTAAAGAAGTAAAATGTCAAAAAGACAACATAGAAGAATAAAAAGAAAGGACAAAAGTAGAATAAGAAAAACATGATAAAAATAAAAATGTGGAAATAAAAAAAAGAAAGTGGATACAACATCTAAAATAGATTCAGGTAAAAGAAACAATCTTTAAATACATTGTCTTATTCTAATTTGTCTTTCATTATTCTTCCTATATATTTGATGATTCCACCTATAAAGAATATTAAATATGTTGAAAAGTCCAACGTATTCATATCAAATATGTATCTGATATTGATTCACCTTAGTACTTAAAAAATTTGTATAATAAAAATAAAAAATCCAAACAAAAATAAAAACAAAAATAAAAACAGAATAACAAATATTTTTTTTATTATTGTTAAATTAATCAAAACATATTTCAATTATTTAAATATTTATCAAAACATATTTCAATTATTTAAATATTTATCAAAACATATTTCAATTATTTAAACATGTATCTCTTTTTTAACATTTTATTTTGAGAGCTTATAATTTTATGTTAAAAAAAAAGTTCAAACAAAAATAAAAACAAAATAACAAATATTTTTATGTTATTATTATTGTTAAATTAATCAAAACATATTTCAATTATTTAAATACTTATCAAAATATATTTCAATTATTTAAATATGTATCTCTTTTTCAATATTTTATTTATCTGAGAGCTTATAGTTTTATGTTGTGGCTCCCTCCATCACAAGTTTGTTTCTCATCTATTCCTGGATTTGTTTTTGTTTTTTTTTTCCTTCTTTTATCTTCCAGCGTGAAACTGTGTTTTTTTTAGCGTGTTCTAACGTGTAAGATTGTTTTCGTTTTTCTTTAGTGTATGTAACAGCTCCAACTTATAGAGTGTTCCAACGTGAGTTGATGTGTGCAACACTTTTTTCACGTGAGATTCACTTCGTATGGTATTGGGTGATAAGTAGTATATTATTTATAAAGTTTAGTTAATATATTTGGATTTCAAAATATATAATATATTATTATTCATAATATATATTATGTTTTTAGATTAACTTTATTTAATAATTATTTATAGTTTATTCTTTTAATTTATTAAAATTTATTAATAATTTAAATAATTAATATAAATTTTAATTTTTAGAAAAATATTAATATGTTTATTATTTTTTAATAAATTTATATTTTTTTAAATAAGTATTATAAATTATTACAATATACATAATCATTTAATTTTATGTAAAATTTATAAATTAAATAATTTAATTAATTATTAATTTGTAAATTAACTATTTAATTAAAATAAAAAATTCATAATTAGATAAAATATTAAATTGTCCACGGTAGTTACTTTTTTTATATTAAGATAAATTTTTTTATTATTATTTTATGTTGTTAATTTTTTTTATAAGTTTAATTCAACGCAATGATTTAAATATCTTATTTTTATTATAAATATTAAAATTTAATTTAATTTTTAATTAGTTAAATTATTAGAAAGTATTATTAAATTAAAAAATAAAATAATTATTATTATATTTATTCTAAGTTATTATTTTGTTATTTGTTATTAATGTTTTCTCTTAATTTTTTTTTCATTTTTGTTATAGTGAATTTTATTCGAAATGTGAGCATCAATACCAAATTCTTCTAATTCCAGTTCAAAAATTTAAAGTAAGTTCTTTTCAAAAGATCATGAACAAGATGATCATGCTCCTTTATGGGCTTATGTTACTTTAATAGAAAAAAAGACTAGAACGGGGCGGAAATAGGAAATGGTCTTGTAATATTTTGTAAAAAATCTTTTACAAGTTCATACTTCACAATAAAAGCCCACTTATTGAAGATTTATGGAAAAAGAATTGGTGTGTACTCAAACGTCAATGATAAATATTTGATTGAATTAAAATTAGTTGTTGAATTGGCTGAAAATAGATTGAAACCTAAGCGTGTTCCCTTACCAACTAAAAATAGACATGAGAATAAGTCCTTAAAAAGGAGAAAAAGTGGTCCTCTTGAGAAGGTGTTTAACGTAGAAGATAGATACACTCTCAAAGCTCTTATAGCTAGAATGTTTTATTCTTCTGGGTTGCCTTTTAATCTTGCCAGAAACCCTTATTATGTGAATTCATATTTATTTGCTGCAAATCATAATTTTAGTGGTTTTCTTACTCCTGGATACAATACTTTGAGGACAACACCCTTACACCAAGAGAAAACACATGTTGAGAGGTTGCTGAAACCAATTAAATCAACCTGGAACAAAAAAGGGGTTAACATAGTTTATGATGGATGGAAAAATTCTCAAAGAAGACCTCTAATTAATTTTATGCCACTAGTGAGGGGGTTCCTATATTTTTTGAAAGCGGTTGATGCTTCTGATGAATTAAAGAATAAGCATTACATAGCTGATAGAATGGTTGAAGCTATTAAAGAAGTAGGGGAAGAAAATGTTGTACAAATTATAACAGATAATGCTCCTGTGTGCAAAGGTGCTGGAATGATTATTGAAGGTTCATTTCCTAAAGTTTTTTGGACACCTTGTGTTGTGCACACATTGAATCTTGCTTTGAAGAACACATGTGCAACAAAAAATACAGAAAAAATGATGTCGTTTATAATGAATGCAGTTGGATTACTGAAGTTTTGCGAATACACATTTTACATCTCTTGTAGTAATGATGAGAAGATTTAAATTTTTGAAACATTCTTGGCAATGCATGGTTATTAGTGAAGAATGAAATTCCTATAGAGAAGATGATGTGGGTAAGGCTCAAGCGGTAAAAGACTTTGTTTTAAATGATATATGGTGGGACAAAATTGCATATATTTTAGCTTTCACTAAGCCCATATATAACATGCTTAGAGTTTGTGATACAAATAGTCCCACACTTCATTTGGTCTATGTGTCATTGACAGGATTAAAGTCCGAGTACCTTAAAGTTGAAGGCCGATGGTAACCACTAAACTACTAGAATTATCCGATAATAACTTACAAATAAATTATATTTATATACAAATAAATATATATTCGTGTAAATATATAAATATAATACAAATATATTTATATATTTTGATATATTTATATATATTTATATGTTGTATGTGAGGGCGCGCTCAAGGGTGAAAGTGAGATTGACTCTCGCTTGAACGAAAATACATTAAAGCTCACGAAAATTCACTCGCTCAAGCGAAAATATCTTGCTTGAGCGAAAATTGATATTTTTTGATTGAGCGAATGTGTCGCTTAAGCGAGATGACGCGTTTCCCAAATTTATTTTATATCATTATATAAATAAATTATAAAGATTATATTCTGTCATTAAATTATAAACCCATATAAAGAGACACTGCTCACAAATTTGACATCAAATTTTGAAAACTCACTCAACATACACTTTCACCTTTGAGCATACCCTCACATCCAACATATAAATATATAATTATATAAATATATCAAAATATATAAATATATTTGTATTTATATATTTACATGGATAAATATTTATTTGTATATAAATATAATTTATTTGTAAGTTATTATAAGAAAATTTTAGTAGTTTAGTGGTTGGATCTTTTAATAATAACTTACAAATAAATTATATTTATATACAAATAAATGTATATCCGTATAAATATATAAATATATAATCTATAAATAAAAATATATTTATATATTTTAATATATATTTAAATATTGATATATTTATACATTGATATATTTATACATTGATATATTTATATATTGATATATTTATATATTGATATATTTATATCTTTATATTTTTACATATATTTATATTTTTATATATTTATATCTTTATATTTTTACATATATTTATATCTTTCCATATTTATATATTTATATATAAAAATATAAAGATATTAGTTTTGTATACAAATAATATTATAATATAGTATATTATACTATTAGTATAGTATACAAATTATATATTAGTATAGTATACAAATTATTAATTTTGTAATTTATATACAATGAAAATAATATAATGAAATATTAGTATAGTATAGTATACTTGTATTCTAATTTTTAATTAAATTAAAATTATGCTAATAATGTATAATAATATATGAGGGGATAATATTGATATATTGATATATATATATATATATATATATATATATATATATATATTGATATATTTATATATTAATATATTTATATTTTGATATATTTATATATAGATATATTTATATTTTGATATATTTATATATAGATATATTTATATATTTATTTATATCCTTATACATTTATATCTTTATATATTTATATATTTGAAAAAAATAATATTAAATTTTAAAAATAATATTATATTTTTAAAAATAAATATTAAAAAAAGATTTAAAAATATATATAAATTATATTTACATGTACAAAATATTAAAGATATATATTTATATTTTTACATATTTATATCTTTGTATCTTTACATATATTTATATCTTTATATCTTTATATATTTATATCTTTATATATATATATATATCATATATATATATATATATATATATATATATATTTATATCTTTGTATATTTATAAAATCTATAAATACAAATATATTTATATATTTTAATATTATATATTGATATATTATATATTTATATATTTACATATTTATATATTTATATATTTACATATTTATATATTTACATATTTATATATTAATATATTATAATATTTATATATTTATTTATATATTTATATACTTATATCTTTATATATTTATATATTTAAATATTAAATTTTAAAATAATATTTTATTTTAAAAAAATCATATTAGAAAAAGGTTTAAAAATATATATAAATTATATTTACATGTACAAAATATTAAAGATATATATTTATATCTTTACATATTTATATCTTTATATATTTATATCTTTATATTTTTATATATATTTATATCTTTATATTTTTACATATATTTATATCTTTCCATATTTATATATAAAGATATTAGTTTTGTTTACAAATAATATTATAATATAGTATATTATACTGTTAGTATAGTATACAAATAATATATTAGTATAATATACAAATATTAGAAAAGGATTTGAAAATATATATAAATTATATTTACATGTACAAAATATTAAAGATATATATTTATATCTTTACATATTTATATATTTATATCTTTAAATCTTTACATATATTTATATTTTTATATATTTATATCATTATATATTTACATGTACAAAATATTAAAGATATATATTTATATATTTATATCTTTATATATTTATATATTTATATTTTTATATATATTTATATCTTTATATTTTTACATATATTTATATCTTTCCATATTTATATATAAAGATATTAATTTTGTTTACAAATAATATTATAATATAGTATATTATACTATTAGTATAGTATACAAATAATATATTAGTATAGTATACAAATATTAGAAAAGGATTTGAAAATATATATAAATTATATTTACATGTACAAAATATTAAAGATATATATTTATATCATACATATTTATATATTTATATCTTTATATTTTATATCTTTATATCTTTACATATATTTATATCTTTATATCTTTACATATATTTATATCTTTATATATATATATATATATATATATATATATATATTTATATATTTATAAAATCTATAAATACAAATATATTTATATATTTTAATTTTTAATTAAACTAAAATTATGCTAATAATGTATAATAATATATGAGGGGATAATAAATATAATCCAATTACTTTTATAAATATATAAATATAAAATCTATAAAATATTAAAAGTGATATTATATTTTTAAAAACAAATATTAGAAAAAGGATTAAAACATATATAAATTATATTTATATGTCCAAAATATTAAAGATATCCACATTTAAAAAATACAAAAAAATATTAAAAATTATACTTTAAATTGATGAAAATATTTTAAAAAAGTTATATTTATTAAAGTATTAAAAAATATTCTGTAATATATAAGTTAAAAAAATTATCATTAAATTTTTTAAAAATTATTAGTTTTGTAATTTATACACAATAAAAATAAATTACAAATATTATAATATAATGATATATTAATATAATATAATATATTTGTATTCTAATTTTTAATTAAACTAAAACTACGCTAATAATGTATAATAATATACGAGGAGATAATATTGATATATTTATATATTGATATATTGATATATTAATATATTTATATATCTATATATTTATATATTTATTTATATCCTTATACATTTATATCTTTATATATTTATATATTTAAAATAAAAGTAAAAATTTAAATATTAAATTTTAAAAATAATATTATATTTTTAAAAATAAATATTAGAAAAAGATTTGAAAATATATATAAATTATATTTACATGTATAAAATATTAAAGATATATATTTATATCTTTACATATTTATATCATTACATATATTCATATATTTATATCTTTATATATATATATATATATATATATATATATATATATATATCTTTATATATTTATAAAATCTATAAATACAAATATATTTATATATTTTAATATATATTTAAATATTGATATATTTATATATTTACATATTTATATATTTACATATTTATATATTTATATATTTACATATTTATATATTTATATATTAATATATTAATATATTGATATATTGATATATTTATATATTTACATATTGATATATTTATATATTTATATATTTACATATTTATATATTTATATATTTATATATTTATATATTAATATATTTATATATTTATATATTTATATCTATATATCTTTATATATTTATATATTTAAGAAAAAATTAAAAATTTAAATATTAAATTTTAAAATAATATTATATTTTTAAAAACAAATATTAGAAAAAAGTTTACAAATATATATAAATTATATTTACATGTACAAAATTTTAAAGATATATGTTTATATCTTTACATATTTATATATTTATATCTTTATATTTTTACATATATTTATATCTTTATATTTTAACATATATTTATATCATTCCATATTTATATATTTATATATAAAGATATAAAGATATTAGTTTTGTATACAAATAATATTATAATATAGTATATTATACTATTAGTATAGTATACAAATAATATATTAGTATAGTATAGTATACAAATTATTAATTGTGTAATTTATATACAATGAAAATAATATAATGGTATATTAGTGTAGTGTAGTATATTTGTATTCTAATTTTTAATTAAACTAAAATTACGCTAAATGTATAATAATATATGAGGGGATAATAAATTTAATCCAATTACTTTTATAAATATATAAAATCTATAAAATATTAAAAATGATATTATATTTTTAGAAACAAATATTAGAAAAAGGTTTAAAAACATGTATAAATTATATTTATATGTCCAAAATATTAAAGATATCCATATTTAAAACAATATTAAAAATATTAAAAGTTATACTTTAAATTAATGAAAATATTTTAAAAAAGTTATATTTATTAATGTATTAAAAAATATTTTGTAATATATAAGTTAAAAAAATTATCATTAAAATTTTTTAAAATTATTAGTTTTGTAATTTATATACAATGAAAATAATATAATGGTATATTAGTATAGTATAGTATATTTGTATTCTAATTTTTAATTAAACTAAAATTACGCTAATAATGTATAATAATATATGAGGGGATAATAAATTTAATCCAATTACATATATATATATATATATATATATATATATATATATATATATATATCTTTTTTAAATTTTTTTTTCTTTTTAAACTTCTCACATTCTACATTGTTTTTAAACTCTATCATTTTTACTATATTATCATCCTCATTTCCTCCTATATTCTATTTTATCTTTATAATAATTAGTCTTATTTTATAGAATACTTTATTTTCTATTTTTATTATTTATTTTAATATAATTTAAAATAATTAATATTATTTTAACATTTATTTTTATGATTTTTACTATAATAAATCAAATTAAATGATTCGATAATATCAATTAATTAAAATCATCACATAAAAAATTTAGATAACTACATTAAAATTATTAATTTTAAAAATACAAAATATATTTAAAAAAAATACTCAAATTATAGATTGGAAATAAAATAAAATAAACAAATACTCTTTAATTTATATTATATTTAAGTGTGTGCACAAATGTTGACCTTCTTAACTATAAAAAATAGTAGAAAAATATAAAGATAGTATTTGAAGAAGTGAATTTTGAAGATAAAGACTATTTTTATATAAATTTATTCTAGTATATCAATTAACAATAATAATACATAAAATTGAAAAACTAAACTAAAAAAAGTAAGTTTAAATTTATAAAAAAATACATTACTAAAAGTATCATATTATATTAAGATTTTCATTATTTTCGTTAATTATAAATTTAAATGTGTTTCATAAATAAAATTATAAATTTAAATGTATTTCCACTTTTGATCCATCATAAATAAAAATAAATAATCTCTTATAAATGTTGTTCTATTTTAATCCATCATTAAATTTGTTTTATATACTGAATTTGATGACTTATCATATTATTAAAAATTTGGATGAAATAATTATGTATAATACTTTTTTAGTCTATTATGTTTTTAAATTTGTTAATAGAGAAAAAGTTTCAGAATTCAAAATATTAAATACTTTTAAATATTAAAATTGACTTTATAAAAAATTAAGAAAAAAGTAATTAATCCAAAAATATAATAATAATAAAAATATTATAAAAAAGAGTTCAAAAATGTATTATAATATTTTCAGTTTTAGTTTAATTATATTTTTTAATTCTCAAAGTAGAAAAATGTATTGTAATTATTTTAATTTAATAAAATATAATTTAGATTTTTAATACTAAAATTAAAATATTAAATAATAATAATAAAATTAATTATTTAAATTTAGTATTTAGAAACAAAAATTATAGTTTCTCTCTTTTAAAAAATTAAAATAAATATTTAAAAATAAAAATAAAAACTAGTATTATCTTAAATCTATTAAAAGTATAATTAAATCTCTATTTTCTTATGCAATTTTAGAAATTTTTTAATGAAAATCCAATATATAAAAAAGTTAAAATTTTAAAAGGCACACTCTTAATTTATATTAACTATTTTTAATATAAATTTAAATATATGTTGAATATAAATTTTAAAAAGGCACTCGTTGAATATAAATTTAAATATATTTTTCATTTATTTAAATATGGTTTATTTTTAGTATTTATAAAATAGATTAATTTTAAATTTTTAATATTTTTTATTAATTATGTTAAAAATGAAAAATATTAATTAGTATACTTAAACTAAAAAATATTTTAACTAAAGATAAATATATTTTTATAAATATTTTAATTAAATAATATATTTATTATCTAATATATATTGATATAATTATTTTTTTGGTATATCAATTATATGACAACAACCATGATTAAGTAATTAATAATAATAAAGCAATAAATTTAAAAATTAGATTAAAAATAAAGTATTATAAAATAAAACTATAATAATTTGATTAAAATTGTAATTTTTTAATTAAGAGCCTTATGTTTCGTACTCCTTAGTCTTCGATTGAGAGCCTTATATTTCGATACACTTAGGAGTCAAGACTAAAGG